>CAMXCT020000352.1:0-264046 GCA_947184155.2 Cladocopium goreaui | reverse complement strand
ATTTTTTTTAAAAAATTTCATATTATAATTATCAACAATTAAAAAAATATTTAAAATCCAAATTAATTTAATTAAAATTAATATTTTCAAATTATATATATATTTATTTCCACAAAAAATTCAATTATATATATTTAATATTTTATAATATTCAAAAATTTTATTTTATCAATTAAATTTAAATATTTAAAACATATTTTCATATCAAAACATCGAATTCCTTCCTTATTTAATATATTTTGTAATCCTCAATAAAATAAATATAAATATTCAATAAGAATTAATATTTCAAAAAAAATATTAAAAATTTTATATCAAATTACTATAATATTTATTTCAAATTGTTTATTATAACGAAAGGAATATGAATGTTAGACCTTTCATACCCCTTTTATTATAAAATTATCCCACTACATGCCCAAAAATTTAATCAAATTTTGTGATATCGGTCTAGAATCTCGTCGTGTTTTTACATTATGTCAAACAATGTCAAATACATGTTCTCAAAATCAGCATTTACTAATCAACCGGCCATTGACACAACAGGTTAGACAATCAAATCCTTTGAAGCTATTGGGCTATCTTTCTGTGCTTATTTAGAAGGGGTTATAAACACTAGCCTAGCGACCTTATATTACATTGCACTGTAAGTTCCGACTGAAACATACTAAGCGTACACGCTAAATCTGCAGGAAATGGAAGCCTCAGATATTATTGCAGGGTATACCGCTGATCCAAATTGGTCAAATGTGGCTTGTGTTTGTGTCAGGATGTAGGGGAAAAAACGAGACCTAAAACGAGACCGCTGGGAGACAAAACGAGACCTATACTATAGGCCTATAGGCATTCTACTCATGTACTCTCCTCTCCTCTCCCTCTCCCTCTCCCTCTCCCTCTCCTCTCCTCTCCTCTCCTCTCCTCTGCTGTAGATTCTCTACTTTACCCTGCTCTTCTTTACTCTATATACTCTTCTCTACCCATCTCTGCTCTATTCTACTCTTCTGTGCTCTGCTCCTGTCTACTCTGATCTACCCTTCTCTACTCTATTCTATTGAATGCCCGCAACACAGAAGTTTCTCTGCCAATAAACGTCGTTGAACAATAATGGAGTGAAGTACTGCGAGAATGGGACACGCTTCCTAGTCAAGACCATCGTGCCAATGTGATTTGGGTCATAGACCTCAAGCCTTCAACAGAGGATGATGTATAACAAAACTTCCCGCAGATGTGAAGCATTACGGCGCGAACTTTGACCTTCAGAATGAAAAAACCATGCGGGAAACATCCTGTCTTAGCACTTGACTACAAGCCACATCATTGCAGGAAGGGGTATTCAAGTTTGAACACCTTTGAAAGGATTCAAATTATTTTGCGTTTAGCGATCTTTTTGTCTGATGATAGTGGGCAATCTACACAAACGACCCTGCAGGAATAAGGGTGCCCCAAATGAATCCCAGTCCCAGTCCGAAGCATCGTGCCGCTGCGATTTGCATCAAAAACTCAACATGCCCCAAAACATATGACTAATTAATCTGGGATAAGGTGTCTAACAGCATTTCCCATAGGCACGACGGTTGCGGGACGACTTCTCGTAAAATGAGATGAGTAAGGTCTACTACCCAGTAGCATTTTGATTTCATCCGGGTTCCTTTTTGTCACGCGCCTTCGACCTGTGCTCGGGCCTCCACGCATGCTATCGCCATGCCATTTGCACAGCTGGATTGAAGCTGCCCTTTTGGGCTGTTGAAATTCACTTCAAATCGGCGATTTGGCCAGGGATTTCATCGATTTCATCTAGAGGTTTTTGCAAAGAAACTCATTGGTTCATCTCTGCATCATTTTCTGGTTGGTGGTATACCTACCCCTCTGAAAAATATGAGTTCGTCAGTTGGGATGATGACAGTCCCCATATGATGGGAAAAAAAATCCAAATGTTCCAAAACCACCAATCAGATTTTCAATATTCAAAAACCAAAGAGTTAAGGTATTGATTTGGGGATTGGTCAAAACCTATTATTAATTACCCTATGACTGAGGGAATAACCGCCCATTAACCAGCAAATCTAGGGTACCATCCAGGTAGGGTTTTGATTCATAGCCATTTCGGCAAGAATGTTGGTGACATCTCCAATCATTCTCGGATTATCCCTCTGACCCAAAAAACCATCTCTTCCATCTTTGAACCCCAGCTTTTCACTAAGCTCTGGGAGATAACAACGATCATTGGTGAGGTGACAAACTCATTATATACCGGTACATGGGTTATATAATAGTCGCGACCTGGAGACCTCAAAAAAAACTTTGGTTTGGTTTTCCAGATCAATTTGATATATGCTCGCTCTAAACCAGTAGATTCCAGGGGATTCATTGTGAACCCATAGATTTCTGAAATCATTGATCATGTGTGGTCATCTGTGGATTTGTGCGCCTGTTCCCAATCTTAGATACACTGCAAAAAAAAAAGTTTTGCCGGTTAGTATGAAATCCCACATGGAACATAAATATGCATAAATCGGATTCTCAAGTACTCAAGCAGCCATCGAGTCGTTTAAGCCAGCAAATCATCATTTATTGTGTGGGTTGGTAAACTCAATTCATGCCCCCTTGGCTTCTTTGTTGGCAATATGGATTCAACCTAACCAAACGATAGAACATGGGATATCTTGGGGGGTTGATATAGTGTCATGGGGATGTTAAATGATGGGATTACGAATGGAACATACGAACCATGATTTCCCAAGCTGGATTTACCATGATTCGAAGTCCTTTTGACTCATTAAATGGTACCACCAATATATATCTATAAATATAAATATAATATATATATATATATTTAAATTACCATGAATTACCTTAAGGTATCTATCAAACTATGGCAATTCTTCCTAAAAATCACAAGAAAATCCATATTTTCAACCTCTTCGACCATCGCCGTTATCGAAACCCCCGGGCCCCCGCTGCCCGTCTCAGCCCGACGCTTCCGCTGCCGTCGGCGATGTATTGCCCAAGGGCTCCGCGCGCGGTTCGCGGGGCGCAAGCACTGGGTCACCGCTCTCGGGTGCTGGGGATGGGACACCTCGGTGGATCTGGATCCTTGGGGCAGTTCCTGCGTACTAAGCGGATGGGTTTATAGAACATATATATATATGTAAATATGTATGTATGTATATATATATATTATATGTAAATATATATATATACATATGTATGCATATATCTCGGACGGCTTCCGAGTGGTGCGTGCACAGCGGTGGCACTGCAGCGCAGCACGGGGTTCAATGTCCAACAGGTCGCTTCGTACACATTTCAAAGAGGAGTGCAGTAGTTTGCGCCCGCCCAACTTCTATAGTATGCCACAAGCTGTGGGGCTGCACTAGGGTACAAAGTTCAGATGTTTCCAGCAGGGAAAGAGGCATTCTCGGCGAACCCTGCCTGAAACTGAGATGGCTAGGCATGGCTATTGTCAGGCACGCCCACCGGTCCAATAACCAACCAGTGTAGTTGGTGCTAATGCTGTCTAGCAAACCAAGGTGACCGAAGCAGATCTAAATTGATCGGCTGCTTAAACCAAAACATTGGAGAGATGGGGTGCGGCACCCAGGTCTCCAAAATCTATAGGCCAAAAACACTGGAAATGTGACCCATGTCCGAAACGCTTTTGCCGGCAAGGTTGTGCCGCTCCAACTTTGCTACCGCCATGTTTCTGAGCCGGCTCACAGCTCATACAATCACTGTCGGGTGCTGCTCTATATTGTCGCCAACACGCCCAGAAGCGGCATAGAAGATGACCCACGCAGCTATATAATTCAAGGCTTGCCTGCACGATCCAAACATAACTTTGGGCAGCGGACTGCAAACTGGGTCTGTCAAATCATAACATCCTTGCGGCTGACTTGCAGGCCGCGCCGCCCCAAAGTCGCTGTCGAGGTTGAAGTCATGCATTGCTTTCAAGGAAGCTGCGATGCCAACAGGCAAGTTGCACATAGTCACGCATCTGGATGAAGTCGCGAACCACCAGGCGCCCAAAATGCAGAGCAAAGTTTTGAAGGTTGCCAGCACACTGGCATTGGGTGGCTGCAGGGCACAGTGATTGGTAATCCCATCTTGCACATGGCCAGGTTTAGCCATGATCCTCTTCCCAAGTAGCATTCGGGATGCAAAACAATCAAATGCCTTTTTGACGAAAGGACCGCACAGCGAGGAAACGGAGCCATGCTATATGTATGCATATAACATATAACATAAATTACTTTACTTCGTGTGATCCCCACCATGACATTTATACATTTTCTTACTGGCAAAACTTCTGGCATTCTATCTGACATATCTTCTGGCATTCTATCTGGCAAATCTTCTGGCATATCTTCTGGCATTCTATCTGGCATTTCTTCTGGCATTCTATCTGACATATCTTCTGGCATTCTATCTGGCATATCTTCTGGCATTCTATCTGGCATTCTATCTGACATATCTTCTGGCATTCTATCTGGCATATCTTCTGGCATTCTATCTGACATATCTTCTGGCATTCTATCTGACATTCCATCTGGCATATCTTCTGGCATTCTATCTGGCCGTTGAGGTCCGGCAGTGCCCACTGGGATCTGGAGCTCGTGGTTGAGGTCCGGCACTGCCCACTGGGATCTGGAGCTCGCGGTTGAGGCCCGGCAGTGCCCACTGCGACCTGGAAGTCCCGGTTGAGGTCCGGCAGTGCCCACTGCGATCTGCAACTCGCGGTTGAGGTCCGGCAGTGCCCACTGGGATCTGGAGCTCGCGGTGGAGGTCCGGCTGTGCCCACTGGGATCTGGACTGTGAGGAGGAGGCGGCGGGTGAGGAGGCGGAGGAGGCGGAGGAGGAGAAGAGCTCTGTTAAAATCTAGCAACCCTCACCTGGCAGGTGGGGAAAAATATAACATATAACATGTAACATATACATATATACATATACATACATATACATATACATATACATATATATATATATATACATATGTATGCATACAACATATACATACATATACATGTATATATATATATATTCCCAATTTATGGTGGATTAGAATCATATGGCTATACCATTTATACCAGGTGAGGCAAGTTGGTGCAAATCACTGGAAAAACAATGGGTTTGTGGCAAGTATAACACCCTAGTTGTTAATGGATTTATATGAACCACCTTATAGCTGGTGGCTTATAAACCAGTTATATGTTTAACATGTTTTAACTACTAGTGTCATTAACTCCAATTAACATGTTTTAACTACTAGTACTACTAGTTTTCTTCTAATACTGGAGCTACTGGGGTTTATAAACCACCAAACAGAACTGGCAGGCCTCGCAAGTGGTTGATCAATGGAGAAATGCCGGAGCTGTCTTCTCACCCACCACACAGGGACAACAGTTGGGAAGTCCAAACAGACCGGTACTAGTAAAACACACACATATATATATATCTCATAAATAATACATTGCTTACAGTATAAATGTAATATATACAACCCACATATATATATATATTATATGTAGAGCTGGGGAACTGAGAGGAACTGGGGCACACTATACTTACGATCCACTTGGTAACATTGGGGATTACACCGGCAGAATGGGATGGTTGCAGGCGCCTGATGGATACAACTGGATGTTCCTAACGTCCTTTTACCCCAGACCATGAACATCAGAAATTGCTAACGACTGACTACAAAGAACTCGTACAATATTTGTAAATATAATCATCACCATTTTTTTCGGTTTACGGCACTGGTAGTTTATCACATTCCGATACATTATTATATACATATCAAAGCTATTCTTTTGGTAAGCTCAGTAGTAATCGCCCAAGAAATGTAGCTCCTATGAATTGATATTGATTGGTGCCACACTTCTTAATTCGACCAATGCAAACCACACTGAGTTGGTGAAGATTTGTTTCACCGGTATTGTCCCACACATTCTCCATTCATGTCCCTGACGAAGAAACCTTTCTTGATGAAGAATCGGTTTGTGTCCGCCCAAAATAGTGACAATTATCAATAATTGTTGAGAATATTTGAGAATATGGTACCAAAATGGTACCCCGCAATAATCAACAGCACAGGAATTTACATTCACCCGGGGTCAACACAATGAAAACTCCTTTAGAGATCATTTTCCAAGAAACTCATAGCAGTTATCCAGATCTTTTTCGTGTGAGTCAATGAGTCAAGTTATTAAGGGTAGCCTATGGTAATTTAACATAGCGAACTGGAAAATCACCATGTTAAAAGAAACAAATTGGAAAAATTGGAAAAATCCACGATAAATGGTCATTTTCCAGTTCGCTTTTTGTATGTTTACCAGGCCGGGTGGGTAGGTAACCCTAAAATTGCTGATCTGCGGTTGGTTAAACCAACCGATGACCCAATGCCGCTGGGCCAACCCCACTGCTTTGTGCTGGCACCTCAGTGATCCCGGAGACCCAGGGAATTTTCCACCGATTCCACGGAGATTCCCCGGGGCCTTTTTTTGGAAGCTCTGATGCTCTGAAATTGCGGGGAAGATGACAACCTGGTTGGTGGTTGAGCCACCCCCCTGAAAAATATTACGGTTTATTGCGGTTTATGAGAAGGCACGGAGGCAGCGAGCGGCCTCCGCACCCATCCGAGCTGCGAACACTGCGGGTCATTGCCGACAAGGTGAAACCGCGCCAAAATCTCTATGAGATGCCAGCTGGCGCCCCATTGATCCAAAAACATGAGAATCAACCATAGCAACTTTGGAACTAGGCCAACGCAAATAATAACAAACCACAAACTTCGCAATAGAATCCCCACAAGGCCGAGCAACCTTATTCGGAACTTTCAACCCATGATTCTTCAAATAAGTCCCCCAAATGGAAAGAAAAACGCGAACCCTTTCACCATAATTGGTCACACACGCTTTGGGAATCTCATGTTTTTGGGCATACCACTTTTTGCGGTGTACAAATGGCCCCTCGTGGCCCGTGCTCCATGTGAAATCCAAAAACAACTGCAAACCAGATACCAGTTTGATTGCCTCAGTGCCAGCAAATGCAGCTGTACCACATTCAGACCACCACGCATGAATGGCATCCACATTGACGCGCCCATAGCGCTTCCACATCTTTTCTGGGTTTTTCCACACCGGTGGGGTCGGCAGTGCAACTACCACAGGCGTACTAGCGACAGGCGTACTAGCGACAGGCGTACTAGCGACAGGCGTACTAGCGACAGGCGTACTAGCGACTGGGACAACTGATTTGGTTTCTTTCTGCTGGGCCCTGTGAGCAAAACGACTCTGTTTCAGTAGCATCTGCAAAACTGCCATGTGTAGCTTGCGCCGCTCGGTCAGCGCAATCGATAGCGCATCCCACGCTACCCAAAACTCGTCTGGTCGCCTTGTGTTCACCGCAACAGCGGCCTGATCAGTGAGTTGGTTGTGCCAATATGCCCATTCCTCTTCACAGTTGGTAGCGGAGCGAATGCTGCAATGTGAAACCACTTTGATAATCTGCACCTCAATCACCCCCTCATGCAAAATTGAGGCAATGGCTCTCCACAAATCTGAATGCGCTTTGTTAGGTTTGACGACTCCTCCTGAAAGCAGTCTTCGAACCCCTTGAACCACCCCCAGACAGTCACTCCACAACCTGACTCGTAGGCACCTCTGAGATGCCCATCGCAGTGCTTCATAGACTGCCATCAATTCTGCACGAAAAGCCGATTGACAAAGGCCAGTAACATGTCCTGCAAGAGTGAGCTGATTGTCCAACACACCAGGGCCACCACTGGCCAGAGTCACCGCCCAAGCCGCAAAACGCAGCATAGGTTCTTTTGGGTGAGCACACGTGCCATCAAGAAACAAGTCACACCACTGGGAAGTTGCAAGTTTGGGTAGGCCAACAGGTGACATCCGTGAGAACCCTGAATCCTGAAGGAGAAGACCGACAAAGACACGCCACTCCTCAAGGACAACGGCCCAACCATGGACAGAGAAGCACTCCGGCAAGTCCAAAGCAGCACGCCTCTGGGCAGGTGTGAAATGACCCCTGCAATGCTCAAAATGGACACAAACCCAAGCCCGATGCAGAAATCCATCTTTTTGACCACACCAAGGACAAACATCTGAGACGCCAGGTTGGAACTTGGCCCTGCCGTTTTGAACAAATAACGTCCCGTCAAGATGGCAACGGAGATAAACTTGATCTGCCGGGCTGAAATGCTCAACTGCTTGTTGGGTAGCGACAACATCAACCGAGTCCAAACCACCAAAGGTAGGCCGATGGGCGGCTTCAACCGAAAGAACATGAGACCAAGCCAAACGCATACGAACACCAATTTCATCCCACGCCGCATCAAACAGGGAGAAAGTACCGAGACTATCTTGGATAAGTCCACCACCTCCAACGACCCAACCAAGGCGACGTATACGGGACAGCAACACCGCGGTTGGCCCATTCTTGGGCAACATGTCTGCTGAGTCAGTGAAAAGCCCAAGGATTTGCTCCATGCGCTCATAGCCACCAAGTTCCCGCGCATCCCGAAAGGTCTGACAAATCGCCCAGGCTTCTGGGTCGGCCAAAAACTGACCACTGGCCAAGTGAAGGACAGGGTTGGCACCCTTCCGCTCTGCACGCAGGCCCCTCATGGCGCCCGACCGCAAGACCCGATAGTGAGCCTGACCAAGGTGCACGACCGCAATCCCGTGAAGCGCACGGGGCCACCCCAAAATTGGCAGTGCTTTGAGCTTGAGGTGATAGGGAGACAAACTGGCACGCAACAAAGTCCAAACCTGAGGCATGGTGCGCAGGCGCTCTTGGAGAACAGAATTCCAACAGTGACGTGTGAAGTTCTGGTGAGCCCCAAGGTTGCGGGCAAAGTGAGCCAGTGTTACATCAAAATCACGCAAGTCAGCTCGGGCTGCACCATCTGTACTCCAGAGGCGCGATTTCTTCAAGTCCAACGACAAATCCATGGCAGTCACAAAGTCCTGAACTTTAGACCACAGCAAGGGGAAGTCCAAAACTGAGTGGAATCTCAGCCCCCAGTCATCGATGAATGCCTTCAAGTTGATCCCTTTGTTCAGCTGAGCTAACCACAAGTCCAAAAGCCAATCAACAATGATCATACCAAAGACAGAGAGGCCACACCCCTCAGGAAGTCCACAATTGGAGCCCACTGCTTTGCCAACTGCCTGCCGTACCTTGAACCTACGTGTCTGGGCCGACACAAAGCAACACCAAGCCCGCATCACACCGACAGGAAAATCCATGAGCCGAAGTGCAAACCAAAGGGGATACCTAGGGATAGCGTTGAACGCTTTGGAAATGTCCAACAACACACCATGCACCGCACAGCCATCAAGAAACGCAAATTCCAATGTCTGTGCCACATCATACCAGATGGCTTTGGCTTGCCTCCCCGGTACCCCGCCCTGAACACTATCTGGGATCACCGCTGCAACAGTTCTGAGAGCTTCCCTGGCTCTCTCTGTGGACCAAATCCGGTAAAGAAGGCTGTACACCGTAACTGGCCGAAACTCATCAACATGTTGGGCTTGAAGGTGTTTTGCCAGGCTATTGACATAGCCCGCGGCCAGTTGCTCAGGCCAACGCTTGCCCCCCTCAACCGCTTCAAACATAGAAACACAAGCAGCCGCTGCCGTAGCAGGAAGTGCAGCCAGGTCAGGCTGTGAAACCCCATCCGGACCCCTTCCAGACGTTTTCTTCTTGCGCGAAACAGCCGTTACAAATCGCTGCAAAGTCCAAGGTTGCGACTGCCACTCAAGTGGTTTCATCACACGCTCGGCAAAACCACAGATTTGATCCCATTGCCCCGGTGAAACATGATGGGCTTTGTTCCAGCGGGGCTCCCAAACATCATGAAACCGAGCAATAATAGCGGCCTCAGATGTGGTAGCCTTTTCTTGGATCAGCAACTGGCCAGCGACGACCCCCGACACATCTTCAACCCAAATCTGATCGGCCTCATGATGGATGACCTGCATGACACGCCCTTGGACAACAACGGGAAGGTCAGGCAACAACCGAACCGCACGCACCAACACGAGTGCACTCTCCTCTACCCGCACCTCTTCTATGGCCACCTCAAGACGGTCAATCAAAGTATCAACCTGTGGAGCAGGAGCAAGCTTGCAGTCACTGAAAACATATTTAAGGCTATCAACGCGACGTTGTTTGCCAAACTGATATCTGCGCTGGGCAAGACGGATCTCATATTGCTTAACCCATGCCGCCATAGACTCAAACATAGCCCCAAGGTCAGTAGCAGAAGGGCACACCAACGGAAGTCCAACCGGCCAGACGGGACTCAACCCCTGCACGCCCCACCAGATGCCAAATCCTCCAGGAAAGCCCGCTGCAAACCGGATCGCCCTCCAAGTAGCCTCTCGGTTCAACTGAGAATTCAAGGTACCAAGTCCAGACCTAAGCTGTTGAGACAAGGCTTGAAGACGCCTCAATTGTTTGAAATACCTGGCATGTTGGAGGCTAACCCCGAGGAAAGTCGGAGCAACCTCGCCCACTCTGGCTTTTCGGCGGGGTACCTGATAGGGCTTTCGAGGGACCGTTTCCAAAGTTTGACCCCTGCCAAGTTGAGAGCGCTTGCACACAAGTCCATGGTGCGAATTCCACAATTGCGCTTGCGTTTCAACCTGATTCCAAAACTTGGCATACTCAGCTGTCAAGTCACCCTCGACATCAAAATCAACTGAACAAGTCCCATCAGATGGCCAAGGATACTGCTGAGGAACACGCCAGTAGTCAAACACCCCACCCCCCGGTGAACGAAAAGAAGCCACAACTGCAGCATGGTCAGACCACATGTCATGATGTACTTGGACGTCAGTCAGCAGTGCCTGCAACTCAGGAGAAATCCAAAGCTGGTCAATGCACTTCCGTCCTCGACTCGTAGGAACAACCGACCGCCCCCACCAAAGTGCTGCAAGTGTTTGCACCTCTCTAAAGCCCAAGTCCAAGAGGCGCTGTGTTTGGTCAAGCTCGGTTGCTGCAAAATTGAAATCACCACCTATGATCCTTGGTCCTGTGCTCTGATACCCAACTCGTTCAACCAATTCGGCCAACAAGACCTCAGTGGTATACCTGGCCTGTTTGTGTTGTGCATTGGCAGTGACACCGTACATCATCCCAACCGTAATCCATGTGTCTCCAACCACCATCCCGGCAACCTGCAACCTGGCTGTGCTGTAGGTATGTTCAGCAAACTGTTGGGGCAAGGCTCGCGCTGGAAATCGGCTCAGCAGCATGACACCTGTATGCGAACCTGTGCCATATACTGATTCCTTGAGGGACAAGGAGCACCTGGAACAACCGATTGCCAAGGAGACTGCACAGCTCTCAACCCCTTAACAAAACCTCGGACCCCAGTCACAGAGAGTTGGGTTTCACTCAAGATCCAAGCATGTCCGCCCATGTGAGCGACTTGATCCACCTTCGTATTCAGACCCGAAGGGTTGGCAATTCCAAAAGTCCAGATGCCATTCCCTTCGGGCCCCGGATGTGATGCCTCCCCAACCCGCAAAAGAAGTCCACTCAAAATCGCAAAGAACAACCAGCTCCTTCGAACTGGTCGGGAACTCTGAACCGCACCTGATTCTTTCCCAAAAGCCCAGGCATAAGTCCGAGTCCAGCCAACGGGCCAAGTGCAAGAAGGCAGCTGCACACAACCTGCATTCCCCGACCCAAGCGACTGAACAGCCAAAATCCAAAAAGACATGAAGACCACCGGAACGGCCATGTAGCTGCCATACCATGTCATGAGCGCCAAAACGAACCAAAGCAAAAAGGGCAATGTACCTCCCACCAGTCCATCCCAATTGTTCAGGGAAGGTTTCCAAACAACTGGGCACCCTCACTCAGGACGGTGGCGCTTCGCCAAAAGTGACTCAAATTGGCTCATTTGCTTATGAAACATGCTATCCAACATAGATTGTTGATTCACGGACTGCTGTCGGAATTGTTCCTGGAACGATTCTTGGAAAGCATGCAGTTGGGAAGCATGGCTGGCAATTGCTGCTTCAAAATGGGCACCCTGCTGCTGCATCTGGTCACGAACCTCATGAAGTTGCTTGTTGTGGTCAGCCGCATGTTGGGACATGGATTCCTGCAAGCATTGGGCATGCTGCTTCAGCTCATGCATCTCTTTTTCAAGGTGATCAACCCTGGGATCATGAGTCCCTTCACTGTCAACATCCATGCTGGCACGAGGGAGCTGCGCCAACACTGCTGAGACAACTCGTTGTTCCATGTCTTCCAAAGGATTGTGCAAGTGCACTGTCTGCGGTGCAAGCTTCTGAGTCCTGGGGCCTGGCTTTGCCCAGGGATCATGAATCTGCAGCTCATCAACCATCTGGTCAGAGGAGGCCTTGGAGACAGTATTGTGAGAAGCCACAACTGACGGCAGAGCAGGTGCAACTTGGGCAACTTCCGTTTCACGAGTCACGACCACATCTCCATGCGACATCCTCAGCACCTTTTTGGGGGGTTCTGCAATGGCTTGGACCCGAAACATGAGCCCCTGCACTTGTGTCCCAGTGGAAACCGGCTGCAAAGGACGGACAGTCCATCCGAAATCACCCAGTGTCTTGGTCAGGGATGACCGCAAAGTACCATAAGGCATTGGACCCACCAGAAAAGTCATTCGATCACCTGCTGGCAAAAAGACCTGTTCAGGACGGATCTTGGCTGAGAGAGCAGCCGCATGTTCAACTCTGCATCTCAAGCCAAGTTTGGCCCCAAGACGTGCGACGCCACAGACCTCAGGCAGTGTCTGTCTCTGCATGACCAACTGACTCAAGGAAGTACGTGGAGTCCAAATGACCTGAAAAACCGTTGAGGGTTTTCGGCCACAAACCGTTTTGGGTTCAGCAAACACCCCTTGGGTACCACTAAACTCCTGCACAGAAATTTGAAGCGTTTCTGGAAGCCTCAAGTGAACAGCATAAACTTCGGCTTCTTCAGGACTGCAAAAGGCAAAGGTCTGTTTCATCCACTGCCGACCCCAAACTTCAAGGATAGGAGAATCAACTGGAAACTGATCCGTACGGTGCCAAGCTTCACACCCTGGACACTCTTCATCCGAACAAACCTGCAAAGGACAAACTTTTTGGATGATGTACTGCAACGGATGAGCCACAACCTGATTCCAATCACCGACAATCATGTCCCGAAACACCATGAATTTGACGACGCAAGTCGGGATAGACTGAACCTGACAGCCAACTGTGGAATCCGGACGACAAACCGGGGTGGCACCAAGTTGAACCAACAAACCTTCCACCAATAAAGGTTCGGAATTCTCAGCACAGATCAAAGGCAAAGTCACAACCGTGGAACGCAACCCCGAAGTCAGCGGAAGGACAGTGTCAACCAAAAAGAACGCAAGTGCACCAGTGGACACGATGCTGGCTGCCCGAAGGTACGGTCCAGCCAAAGCCAAAGTGGTCAACACAACTCCAGAGACATGCGATGCAACTTGGGGCAAAGACACCTGAGCAAGCGGGGTCCCATCAGTGCTCTGAAGCAAACCAAGTTCCAAGCGAAGTCGAGTAGGATCCAAGGACGACACAACCCCTGGCTTTGAGCCTTTTCCTTTGCCTTTGGCATGTTTATGTGATTTCTGACCAACTGATCCCTTGCCCTGTCGCTGTTTCACCTTTTCATTCAATTCTGAGGGCTTGACAATCAGGAACGGTGGCCTCTGCTGGTTTGCTAGCCATTTGAGCTCCCGCCAAGGATTGACTGCAGTAAGCGCTTTGGCCACAGGTCCATCCCCCAAGGCACAAAGAAGGGTCTGAGCACGCAGTTTCACTTCATCACCAGCAACCCCTTGTTGAACCAACAAAGCACACAACGCTTCCAAGTCAACCTGACCAAGACCAGCAAGACGGGGCACCATGCACTGCTGAAGCAACCCAGAGGCAAAGTCCAAACGCAAGGCACTAGCCAGAGAGTTCACAGCATCCTGTGATCGAGGCATTGGGGTTTCCAACAGTAAATGACGCACAAACGCAATGACAGCCGCACCACAGTGGGAAGTGACCTGAAATCCAAAATCCAAAGAAGTCCATACACCAAGCTGTCCATTCCTACCAAGTCCAGGAATCTGTGCCAAGGTCTGCATCACTGAACCATGAGACTCCTTGATGGAGCCAGTGAAGAGCTTGCAACCAACCTCATCAAGTCTCCACACCAAAGGGACCCAATGCTGATCAATGACAACTGCAGAAATCACCGTCACAACCTTTGCCAACACTGCAGTGAGCTGCGCCCATGTGCCAGGGTTGTCAACAAGCACAAGCCCAGAAATCAACAAAGGATCCCAAACAACCACATTCTGCAGCTCATCAGCCGAAGTTGCACAGTGCTCAAGCCAATAGAGCAACTCATCATCACCCCATGTAGGTCCCTGACGCGAAAGGATCTCCAGGCGCTGCGCCTGGGGCATGACAATGCGACGCAAGTCCAAGAGCTGGCCAATGCTGGTCACTTCAGCGCCAGGAGCCACTACCGCTCCAAGCCTGTCCCCTTCAGCAGTGCAATCTTCATCCAAACAGCACGCAACAGCTTCTACATACTGCGACCGCACATCCCATCCAGAAGGCACCAACGTCACAAGCACCTTTTCATCCAACGATTTGTTCAAGTCAATGGGATCACCATTCACAGTGACCTCAAAGTCAAAGTCCAACGTTCCAAGCTTGGCTTCAGCAGCAACAAGCTGAGCACAGGTGGTGCCAGTCGGACATCTGATGGTTTGGATGACGTCACCATCAGCAGGACAAACCAAGTCAAGCTCAAGCATTTCAGCGTCAACCTCAACAATGGGGTCAGGCACAGTAGGGGGGATCGGGGGAGGCCACTTTGCAAGACACCGCTGCTTCACTTCATGGACATACGCAGACAAGACCTGGTGAGGGCACAAACGGTCAGTGCAATCCAAAAAGGAATCCAAATGGCGACGGATTTGGGCGAAAATCCAAAGCCCGGCAATTGGAGAAACAGCTTGTCCAATTCCACCCATGGCCAAGCGCAAGTGAGGTCCAAAATCAAGCCCTGGCATTCCACCCATCAGACACAACATTTCTTCAGGGTGCAAATACCTACAGTGTTCCATCACCTGATTCATGTGGACCTGTGAACCTCCTGTAGGCACAAGGATACCAATCAATCCCCGATTCTGCAGCCTAGCCTCACTCAAAGCAGGTCTACAACCACAACTGCAATCATAGAGAGCATTGCCAGTGCTGTGCAACAGAGTAGGCAGTTTGCCGTCCGGCTGCAAAAAGGCATTTGCAATCCCACCTGAGGCATAGCTATAGTACTTTGCCAACTCATACAGATTCAAACTGATCTGCGCTTGTTCGTGTTCAGGCCAAGTGTGCATGACAGGCATCAGAGCTCGGACCACTGGACAGACATTCAAGGCAGGCAAATCCACAAGATTGCAGGCACCCAACAGCGGAGCACAAAACAAGCCAAACCAACGCTCACGCCGACTGCACCAAGAGTTAGAAAGCTGGACCAATGTTTGGGAAACTCTGTACCCTGTTGCTTCAGCAAACTTCATGATGATGGTCTGTGCTTCTTGATCTCTCATGATGGCAGGGGTGCACTCAAGGACAAAACAAGCGGATTGCAACATGTAGGCTGTCTGAAGAGCCTTTGGTAAGCTCAGTGAACGTGGGTCACTCATGCCAAGCTGATCACCCAAGATGGAATGAGCATTGCAGCTGATTCCTGCACACAAAACACCATGGAGGCAACCTCCTTCAACCAAGGTTCGAACAATGGCCGGATCATTGATATCACCATGCAAGAAACAAGCATCAGGCTGATGAAGCAAGCGAAAAAGAGGCTCCCACTTAGCGTTATGGTCTACTCCAAACTTCAGTCTCATGCCAACCCTGCCAAGCAAACACGAGAAGCCACCAAGTCCACAGCAGAGATCGACAACCTGAAACAGACCAAAGCGAACACAAGGCGGAATGGCGTACACATAGGAGGAATCCACAATGCTGAGATGAATCGGACTCAAAGAAGTCACCTGTAGGCCAAGACCCCCCAACAGCTGACCAGAGGGAAGACTACCATGCACCCAAATCTTTGCCCCTCTTCTGTCAGCACTTTGAACTAGATGAGGTCCAGCTGGGGTGTCCCCACGACAAACCATGGAAAAGACCAGTTGCACTTGAGAATCCACCGTAAGATCACCCCAATTTTGAGGTACCATGGCAACCACCTAGTACAACTACCAACCCGACTTCAGTACGCACAGCTGAACCTACTGGAAGGTATCGGGCCCCAACAGCTTCTGAAAAATATTAGTCAGTTGGAAGGATTATCCTATATATTATAGAAAGGTAAATTAAAGGACCGGATAACCCCACAAGGCAACTTCTTCCAATAATGAGCACCAAAATGTTGTAGCAGGGACGGGGAAAGAAGGAAAGGCAAAGGAGGTGGTGGAGGATCCAGAAGTAAAACAAAGTTGTGTGTGACAAAGTTGTATGTGAAAGATGGTGTGTGACAAAGAAAGATGGTGTGTGTGACAAAGTTGTGTGTGAAAGATGGCGTGTGTGAAAGTAGTGTGTGAAAGAGAGCGTGTGACAAAGTTGTGTATGAAAGATGGTGTGTGTGTGTGAAAGTTGTGTGTGAAAGAGAGCGTGTGACAAAGTTGTTGTGTTGAAAGATGGTGTGTGACAAAGTTATGTGTGAAAGATGGTATGTGACAAAGTGGTGTGTGAAGGATGGTCTGTGACTGTGTGTGAAAGATGGTGTGTGACAAAGTTGTGTGTGAAAGATGGTGTCTGAAAGATGGTGGGTGACAAAGATGGTGTGACAAAGTGGTGTGTGAAAGATGGTGTGTGACAAAGTGGTGTGTGAAAGATGGTGTGTCAAAGATGGTATGTCAAAGATTGTGTGTGACAAAGTGGTGTGTGAAAGATGGTGTGTCAAAGATGGCGTGTGAAAGATGGTGTGTGACAAAGTGGTGTGTGAAAGAGGGTGTGTCAAAGATGGTGTGTGAAAGATGGTCTGTGACAAAGTGGTGTGTCAGGTGTGTGGCAAAGTTGTGTGGCAAAGATCGTGTGTCAAAGATGGTGGCCCAGTGCCGTAAGTGCCAGGCCTGCCACGCGAAACGAAGGTGGATGTCACCAAGTGCCACGCTTGCCACACAAAACGAAGGTACATGTCACCAAGTGCCACGCCTGCCACGCAAAGTGCCGCGGCATCACCGGCGACTGATCCCAGCCCAAGCGCGCCAGCAGAGCCAGCCCAGTGCCATAAGTGCCAAGCCTGCCACGCAAAGTGCAGGTATATGTCGCCAAGTGCCAGGCCTGCCAAAGTGCCGTGGCGTCACCGGCGACTAATCCCAGCCCAAGCGCGCCACCAGAGCCAGCCCAGTGCCATAAGTGCCAACCCTGCCACGCGAAACGAAGGTGGATGTCGCCAAGTGCCACGCCTGCCACGCAAAGTGCCGCGGCGTCACCGGCGACTAATCCCAGCCCAAGCGCGCCACCAGAGCCAGCCCAGTGCCATAAGTGACACGGCTGCCAGGAAAAACGAAGGTGGATGTCACCAAGTGCCACCCCTGCCACGCGAAACGAAGGTGCATGTCGCCAAGGGCCACGCCTGCCACGCAAAATGCCGCGGCGTCACCGGCGACTGATCCCAGCCCAAGCGCGCCACCAGAGCCAGCCCAGTGCCATAAGTGTCATGCCTGCCACGCAAAACGAAGGTATACGTCGCCAAGTGCCACGCCAGGTGTGTGTGAAAGATGGTGGTGAAAGATGGTGGTTGACAAAGATGGTGTGTGAAAGATGGTGTGTGTAAAAGATGTTGTGTGAAAGATTGTGGTTGACAAAGATGTGTGTGTGTGAGAGATGGTGTGTGAGGGATGGTGTGTGAAAGATGGTGTGTGAAAGATGGTGGTTGACAAAGATGGTTGACAAAGATGGTGTGTGAAATATGGTGTGTGTAAAAGATGGTGTGTGAAAGATGGTGTGTGAAAGATGGTGGTTGACAAAGATGTGTGTGAGAGATGGTGTGTGAGAGATGGTGTGTGAAAGATGGTGTGTGAAAGATGATGGTTGACAAAGATGGTTGACAAAGATGGTGTGTAAAAGATGTGTGTGAAGAGGAGGCGGCGGGATGCGGAAGGAGGCGGGGAGGCGGGGAAGAACCCGGGATACAGAATCAAAAACAAGAACCCCACACAAAGATGTGGGGAAAAATGTTCCAAACCACCAACCAGATGTAGTTGACATAGTTTAAGCATTGCACTACATCCAAGTGCACAAAAAGATCAAGGTGACATGAGGCCGGTGAGGCCCTGCTTGGTTAACGTTTGGCTTTAACTGTGGCGGATATTGGCTGATACAACGAGCTAGTCTGGATCTTAATGGGGTCTATGAAGAAACATGACTGGGATACTGGGGGGACCTCACCCTGAAGATGCGTTTTTCAATGAAATTCTATGTTGTTTCAAGAATACCAAGATATCAATAGATATCATACACTCCAACTAAGGTAGACCCTGCCAAATAGTCTTCGTAGACTATTTTCCTCAACAAAGTTGGCAATTCTCAGGGTCCAAACTGTGAGCCGGGATAGTACCCTCTGGTAATCATCGAACTGCATGGGCCACGTCCCAGAGCCATATGAAATCACCAGTACTTCGATCTATAGATTTATAACGATTTAGAGAATATTGAATGTTGATGAATATTGTATATCCTATAGTATCCCGTTATATATATATATACATACATTATTATCCTATGATATTCTCATCAAATCCGAATGAGCTACCCTCTGGTAATTTAACAGTTTGCTATTGAAAATGGCCATTGAAATAGTGAGTTTTCCCATTGAAAATGGTGGATCTTTCATGATCTTTCCATAGTTATGTTAGTTTACCAGAGGGTAACATCTCCTTGTGGTTGTTTATAGATCTTGTGCTTCCCTTCCCTTCAGTCACCCTGCTCCGAGGTCGCGGCCACACTGCCCACCATCATCAAGCACTGCCCCGGACGAACCAAGTCCTCCGCGATGTTGGCGACTTGGCGACATCCCCAAGTTCTTTCATAACATCAAATACTGGTTGGTGGTGCAATAACCATCTTGAAAAATATGAGTTCGTCAATGGGAAGGATGACAACCCATATATGACATGGAAAATAAAAAATGTTTGAAACCACCAACCAGAATATATAAAGAAGCTTATAGGATCCCACTACTTTGATCGATCATGACAGATGAAAAACACATATATTGTATGATCTTTTGTTTGATCAGTGCAGATTATTAGAGATATTATATGATATTATCAATATTATCCAAATGATATCATTGATATCATCATTATTCTTATATAGGAATCCCCGAGAGAAGCTGCCGAAAAAGTCGTTCGGCATCTATGACTTGGGCTTAAGTTTTTTTAGCTTGCTGAGCTAGAACTCCTTGGATTGGAGGGAAATGGATGGAAATGTGGATATGGATGGATATGGGCCTGATATGGGATATGTAAACAAGAATATATGATGCGTTTTTAGATGTTTTTAGTGGTTTTTTAGATGTTTTTATTGTGTTTTTTTTTTTCGATGAAACTTTAGTGGCTTTATGGCTTGGATATCATGCTATCATCTGATATCATGGGATGCCCCGCAATTTCAATTTCAAAAGGGACAATTGTTCTTAGTGATGGAATGGGGAATGGGGTATCCTATTTTCAAACAATTCCGTACGCAAAAACACTCAAAAAAAATCACGCTACATGTTCACCACCTTAGTAGGATTGTTTGCTTGAATCTTTTTGGGTTGCTACAATACTAGTAGGATCATTGAGAGGAAACACGACTTGAGAGTTATTTTTGTTTGCCGATTGTGATGGGGAATAGTTTATACCCGTACAAAAGTCCAGCTGGTGGTTTCAACCCATCTCAAACAAACTATTTATATATCCGAAACAATCATCCCAAAACGTGTTTCAACATAAACACACATACTACTGCAATATAGATACACATACATATTATATACACATGACCCTACAAAGCAGAATAGATGTTGTGATCTTCATATCTATCCAATGTTTGGCTGTTTCATTTTGATCATTTTGACCCATCCACACTTAGAGCAAAGAGGAAACCAGTTGAACATGATGGAACACTAGTTCCTTAATGTACTCAGGTGATGATAGAATCAAAGTAAAACGGAAAGACATGGTTACAATATGTTATAATGAACTTAAATACCATAGAACTATCTAATGGATCTTCACAAAATAGGGAGAGTATGACTGTCGTCGAAAACATGGCTATAGGCCTATAGGCTATATACGAAGATCCATGAAGTCCTGTGGTCACAACTTACCCTCTGGTAATTTAACATAGCTATTGAAAATGGCCATTTATAGTGGATTTTCCCATTGAAAATGGTGATTTTCCATAGTTATGTTAGTTTACCAGAGGGTATATTGCGGTGCTCAGTTTACCACAACCTGAAGTGGGCAATGTGTAGTTTAAACATGTTTCAACAACCACGTACCCTCCGGTAATTAAACCTGGCAATGGTAAATCTATGTAAATTTCCTATATTATAATGTTGGTAGAACAATAATGAACCAGCCCCCAATTCACCATAAATAGGTGGTATAAACCATTCCCAAATGGGTGGTTTATTATTGTTTTAACCACATTTTTGTGATATTTTTCATGGAGGTTTACTGCTGCTATACGGGCGCTGGCCCCTCGAACATCATCGGTGGATTCTCCAGCCTTAAATCATCCATTTGAAAAGGACTTTCCATTACCCATGACGGATCCATGGTGCTGGTATATATATATATGCTAACATAAAGGGGGTATATTGATGGGATCCATGATACATAATGTTACCATAGCATACATGGATCCTATGGGTTATAAACCAACCACCTATTGGGGATCCCCATGGAAACCTCTATATCTCCAGGGTCCGGAAATAGCTATGACTGGTACCTGAACTACCCGTCCCCATCGTTGCGAGTACCTCGAGTACCCCAGTCCTTGATTTCTTGCCATGTTGGCTCATTCACCGGTGGGGACGTATCTTCATTGATCGGCAACCTGCGCTTGCATATCTTGCATGCCCCGTGTTTGGCTTCCGAACACCAGCTCCTTTTAAGCGACTGTCTCGGTTCAAGAATTAGGCCAAGGAAATAAAACAACTACACAATGATCTTCGGATGGCAAAAACAGGTTGCCAAGGCTTGTTCAGGATCTGAAAATTGCTTATACCTCGCAAATTGCAATTTTGATGATATAAATAATGATTAACTATTTATCTAGCCACAATTATTGGATTTAGAATGATTTGGATGGATTTACGGTGCCACATGTGCCACATTTTTCAGACAAATCCATTCCTAACTTCACCATTCTTGCTGATGTCGGTTTTACGCCAATGATCTTCACGTCCTTCCCGTGAAATAATCCTGAAGGGTAAATCTATAGTTCCCATTCCTTTGAAGTATTCCCCAAATATCTTCAGAATTTCCCACTTCCGCCCCATATTAGCCGTGATGGTCATATCTTCCGGGACAAACTCTGGCAAACAAAATGACTAAGTGGACCTGAAATCTGTCTGCCTTTTCCGCTCAGCAGCGATGAATCTTTGCGTGGCGCCCAATCTTTGGTCTTCCAAATCTTTGATGCCCCGAACTACATCGCCCAGGGCTCGGGCTCCCATTGGTGTAGGCAAATGACCCAGCATGGTGCATGTTGCACTGTGAGAACATCGACGGATGAGTCAAGGGCCATATGGTTGCGAAGAGTCAGAATGAGTTTTCATGGTGCCCCATGGTTTCCACCGTTTCTCGTGCTGCTTCCCATGGTTGATGCCCAAGGTCTTGGTGAAGCTGCCGATATCAATATTCAAATACGTGGTTTTCCCATACCATCTATGGTAAGGATTGGTAAGGTATGAGTACAGTAGTTTTATGCTACAATTTCTATCAATGTGTCGCATTGAGAATCATGAATCATGATTACTACGGGAAATGCCTAATCATTAATCTTTGATCATTGAAAACCCATCATTGTTGGAAACAGAAAGGCTGGAAAGCCCCCAGTTTTGGCATAGGGGATCCCATTCCATCCACTTGAATAGCCTCATGGATCGCCATCATTTTCAGACACACCCAAGTAATTGTCATATTGCTCGTGTTGATATATAATATATATATATATATTTTTTATATATATTATATATATATTAAATATATATATATATAATATATATATATATTATATCATGATATATCCCTTATTATATCCCCATCCGATCTGACCGGATGCGAAACTACCATAGTCTAACATGGCCTAGCGGCTTCTGACTGTCACATTCCTACAATACTTCCGGTGTCATCAAACATGGTTTGCTGGAAAATCACCCATTTATATACATAGACTTAGAGATGATCATCCAATAATAGATGAGTTAGTTTTCCATCAGTGCAATGATTTCCCAGCTATAAACTTCTATCTACCATAGAGAGCCATAAACCATAGTAGTCACATCATGATTCATCCAAACGCTTGTCAAATGTAGTATCCAGCCTGAATCTATTGGATAATCATATCTGATATTTTTCTAGATCGTTAATTTTATCTATATAGATTATATGCAATTCTGTATATATATATATATATTATATATATATGGGGGTGGGTCAAAACCTATTATTATCAATTCTAATGGGATGAACATCCATTTACCAGCTATTTTGATGTTCACCAGGGGTACAAGGTTTTGACACACTGCCATATATATATATATATTCGTTATTCAATGACATCCAACAGGTTGGCGCCTTCGACCCCCTAGGATCAGCGTCTGCCGTATGGCAGGAACTCCTGGCGCCCGGAAAGGCACCCTCTGGTAATGACGAACATAGCTATTGAAGCCATGGCCATTTAGTTCGTTGATTTACCCATGAACAATGGTGATTTTCCATAGTGAACTGTTAGTTTACCAGAAGGTATGTTTTTTTTTCTAGGGGGAACATGATGATTACCCGACCTGGAAAACCCGCCATAGGACACCCTTTCAGAGTTTTTGACGGTTTTCACGTCCAAGATTACTCAGAGTTTCACGTCTTTTGGCTAAATTGCGTTCAAATTACCTTCACATTGCGTTCAAATTACGTTCAAGTTGCGCAAAACTTACGAAAAATCGTCCCGGACAACACTTCCTGCCCAAACTTTCCAGGAAAGGGTGTCGTAGGGGTGCCCCAGCTAGGGTAAGCATACCAAAAAATGTGGAACCCTCAGCTGTCCTAGGAGAAAACTAAAATAGATTTGGAAAACCCAAAGAAAATGATCTATATACAACTGGTAAGTTTTATAGTTGTCCACATCTATGTTAGTCTGCAGGAGGGTAGCTATTTTTCTTTTTTGGAGGGGTATCCTATTTTCGGATAAACCAACATACTGTGAACATAGGGGATACATAGGGGATGTTAACATGGGGATTTAGCTAAGAACCCGCGGACTTCAACTGCAATTTTAGGAGTCGTTGTCACATGTTTTCACATGTTTCAAATAAAACTCAAAGTGACATTTTGGGACGTTAAAAACCCATCAAAAAACACAAATCCAGAGGTGATATTCCCAGTGACATTCGCTCCTCAACCGAGGTGAGGTTAAATATTCAAGATGTTCAGAGATTTTACCATGACTTCCCAAAATATTGATACGATTTAAATTAATGTTAAAGTTACTCGATTAATCGGGTCTTCAAAACTAAGCAACACAATATTCACACATGAAAATGAAATTCATTGAACATCGGAAATTCTCCAAAATGACCGTTTGAGTGGGGCAGAATGATACCATATTAGTACCCTCTGGTAAACGAACAGTTCACTATGGAAAATCCCTATTTTTCCTGGGTAAATCCACGAACTAAATGGCCATTTTCAATAGCTATGTTCGTCATTACCAGAGGGTACATCCCATTAAAATCACCATTTTTGTTGGTTAAATCCCATTAAACCACCATTAAACCACCATTAAACCACAGGAGTACCAGAGGAGTACCCTATTTTTTCACAAAGCCACGTCTCCGAACGCGACCCCTTCGAAAGGGAATCAAGTCAGTCCTGTAACTCGATGAATATGCGCACGCAGCTCGCTGATCGATGCAAAGTCATCCTGGGCTGGCGAGCGGATGCGGAACAGAAGAAACTGATGGTATGTGGATGGATCAAAGCTATTATACAATATGTACGTATATATATATAAAATAATATAATATATATGTATATATATATATATACACCCTTTTGGTGCAATCAAATGTGGTTTGTTGGAAAAATAACCCTGAATTTTTCAAGGATTGTCTCATTCAAACGCCCATTGATAGGGGATTTCCCGTTGCCACGTTTGATTTACCACATGGTACACAAGTTCTTCGTGTCATTATTTTGGGGCCATTTGAGAAACCCAGCCCTGGTTCTCTTCGACTTCGGAACTCCTAGCGTCCAGTCATACACCTCCAATTGGGAAAAACGAGTTTCATGTCGGGTTTACCACACTGGTTGGTGGTTTTAACCATCTTGAAACATATTAGTCAATGGGAAGGATTATCCTATATTATGAAAAATAAAAAATGTTCCAAACCACCAACCAGCACAGTATTGTCCATCAGGCAATTAACCCAAAATCAACTACAACTGAGCCCAGGTAACCACCGATGTTCTGCGAGACAATAAAGAAAAGCACCTAGAAAAACACCAAACACATCCAAACACCTTCAAAAACAAAAAAAAATAGGTATACCTTTGTGAATATGATGAAATCTGGATTTTCTATCAACTTCCAGGAAGAAATGGAAAAAGAAATCCAAGCATCCAAGTTGACCGAGAAAGACTGACCGGACCTGGAGCGGAACCGAAAAGATCTACCCGGAACCCTTTGGTTCAAAAATCCCCAGCCAAAATAAGATGGGAAAATCATCGAATAATAGGAAAATCCATCCCAGATGCTCTATGGTGCTGGAATATTTACCTACATTTACCCCAAAAATGGCCCAATTTTGTTGGTAAATATTCCAGATTATTCCAGCACCATGGAGCATCTGGGCATTTATTAATCCAATATACATCTGGAGGTTTTCAATGGGAGCTTGAGGTGAGACGTGTTTTCTGTAGTACTCTTCGGTACCCTCTGGTTATGTCAAAATAGCTATTGAAAAGGACCATTTATAGTGGATTTTCCCATGAAAAATTGTGATTTTCCATAGTTATGTTAGTTTACCAGAGGGTAATATGTACGGGAACGTTCTGTAAATAGACGTTATCGGATTTTTTCAAGGAACGGTGGATATCATCAGCAATACTTCTGACTAATTTCCCAAGCTGAAATGTTCGTAGTTGGGATACTTATGCTGTTGTAATTCATCCTGATAAGTGATGTTTGAATCAAATCGTTTGATATACTGGGAATATTAACTATATTATATACTACTAGTGGTTTTAAACATTTATTTTTTAATACATATATAATTAATATATATCATGTATATATATATATACATAACATATTCAGTTCAATACTGGTTTTCGAATTATCCAGTATATATATATAATATTCTAAATGAATTTCAAATCACACATCGAAGTCAACTCATGGGGATGACTCACCCACGACTTGGCTCATGATTTTGACCTTATCTTGACATGATACTGTTGGTTTGTTACAGTTAATCTCATGATGATGTTTATATATGTTAATATATATATATATAATCTATATATATATATATCATATTTCATTAATGGATCTTGATCATTTCTCTCGGCATCCTGTAAGGTGGTGCCTGCCAGTTCTAAGTTGGTTTTAAGCTGTTTAACACCCATTAATCATGATTAACTAGGTTGATATATCTACCAGACCCATCCAAAAGCCAATTTTTTCAATGTTAGTTCTCGACCAACTCAACCATTAGGAACTGGGGCACCATTCATCTCCGATCCAAGATCGATCTACGGCAATCTATCTGGGCAACACACAATCCCCATCACATATTCTCTATATATATATATATACACTGTATATTTGCCTATCATTCATATGACACCCAGCAAGATTCCGCATTGCTTTCTGTGGCGGCTGGAAGTCAAACACGAAGGTATGCGGCCCCATTCGATTTCAGGGCCCCAGTGAGATCCCTAGAGTTCCCCAACCGACCCAGCGTGACGTTTTTCCGGGTCCCCCAGGCCAACGTAGCTTCACCGTGGGCGGTCCCACTCTGGCCTGGCAAAATCATAGAATTTTCTGGCGAAGATCATAGAGATTCATAGAATTCGAGTAAACAATGCACAATGCCCATATGCTCTATGTATGGTATATTTACCTTATCTAACCTACAAAACTGGGTGATTTTGTTCGGGCAAATGTTGGTAAATAGTCCATACATTGAGCATATGGGATGGTAAATGATATGTAAATATGGGATAATATGGGGATATATATATATATAGTAACTATTACAATTATATGGGTGTGTATGATATTTACTACTGGATACAAAGTTTGTGAATATCGCGACAGGAAGCCTGAAACTCGCCAACGGTGGCTTTGGCATGGCATCAACGTCATTCCATGATGTTGTTTGTTTGCTTGCTTGCTTGTTTGATTGTTTGTATGTTTGTTTGTTGTTTTGTTTTGTTTTGCTTTGTTTTGTTTTGTGTTGTTTTGTTTTGTTTTGTTTTGTTGGTTTGTTTTGTTGGTTTGTTTTGTTTTGTTGGTTTGTTTTGTTTTGTTTTGTTGGTTTGTTTTGTTTTGTTTTGTTGGTTTGTTTTGTTTTGTTTGGCTTTGTTTTGTTTGTTTGTTTCTCTGTGTGTTTGTCTGTTGTGTTGTTATGTTTTGTTTTGTTTTGTTGGTTTGTTTTGTTTTGTTGTGTTTTGTTTGTTTGTTTGTCTTATTTGCTCTGGGGATTTGTTTGCACAAGGGATTGTGATAGTCTCCAATGTATGAAGGGTACTATAAACTTATACTGTAATCGTCAACCAACCCATATATGAGACCAAAAGGGGGTTGAATGTAGCCACTGCTCAAATATGAGCTTGAAAAATAGTTGGAAGACGTTACAATTTCCTCTGAATTTGTAATGGTTGGATCATCCCATTTTGTGGCTAAGATCGGTGAAATAAACCAAAGTTTCTTCTGATGCACCCCGCTCCATGACCATGGCTACAATTCATAAATCACAACCAGTCCTACATTCAAAAACCTCGGGGGTAATTATGCGTTCCATGAGACCCTATAATATATATATAATATAATATATAATATATATTATAATATATTATATATATATCCTCTATATATATATATATACATTGTAATATCTCCATTAATATCCCTACGTGCTGATAATTGGAAGTAGGACACTAGGCCAAGAATCCACTTCCATGATATCCATACCATTTCAAACTCACTTTCGCCTTTTTTTAAATCAAACACAACCGTAGAAATCCCGGTACAGTAGTGGATCTGCTCACTATTATTAAGCACAGTCCCAGTCGTGGGGGTATGTTATCTGCAAATTTAGCATAATTTATTAACATAAAATGAGGCCCCATATGCGGCTTATAAGGTGAGTAATCCCGCTTGCTATTCCCATCATTTCTTTGGTGATGTTGCGGTGAAGTCGCAACATAATTTGCACAGAACTATGGTTGGTTTAATCCCTATCCATATAATCCATATCTATTCATTCCTATATACAGTATATATAGTAATCCCCATTTTCCTGCTCCCAGCCTTCCGCTGTACAGGTAGAGGAGCCTCGGAAGTGAATGGTGGCAAAGTGGCGCCACTTTACGAACAAAGATGGGGTAAAACCAACCACAAGGTGGATACCGAAAAATGTGGGCCATACCTTGCTAATTAATTAAGATTCGAATTAGATACTCCTGATTCCTGATTACTCATGGCCTCTATGCAAAGACCTTCTGCTGTCCGCAACCGTAGGCTCTGAAGTTGCCTCATTGCATGTGGCACTTCCGTCTGGAGGCAAGCTGTATCCAAATCCGGATTTCATTCACAGCGTTCCGACGCAAAGCTCTCCGTGCCACGGAACAGATCATCAATTCATCACATGTAACAACTTCACATCCTGCACCGAGTTGTATACAATGTTCCTAACGTCGCTGAAGCAAGGAAAAAAACATAAAAAACTGGGCTGTTTTTGGCCAGCAACATAATCAGTAAGCACACATATGCAATGTTCCTGCCCATATCCCGCGGTTATGCAGGCCGTGACTTGGTGGGTTGGACCTATACACCCCCACATTGAGTGAGGATTGGACGAAGAATCATGTCACGCCACTCATTTACGGGGAAAATCATTGTATAAATATATGAATTACATATGTATGTGGTCAAAAAAGGAAAAACATGGACTATTTTGGGTTGTCCAAACAAACGAGCCCCCGACGTTGTAGTCTTAATGGAGAGGAAATGCTCATCAACCGTCAGATTCTGGGGTACAGTACTATCTTTTTTTCACACAAACCCATTTCGGAGACCTAAAAATGGCATCTTACTGCAAATCTCACAGGTGCTGTTCGCACCCACTACAAAAAAAATGTTATGTGGGGATTATATAGCACAAACCAAAAACAATTGCAAGCAAGTAAATCGAACAAATCCAACAATACGGACAATTGTCTCGACCTCATTGGCTTCTCCAAAGACAACACAGTCCATGTTTATCCTTCTTGGGGGTGCATCCTAGTTGGTAAGTTATTAATCTACACCAAAAATAACTGGCGAGCAAAAGCGCGTATTACCCACTTAGCAACTGGTATGCACATCCAATGATCTTATATATATATAATATATATATACATACACAGTATACATATATATATATACATATTATATTATATATATATATCTTGTGTGATTTTTATGGGTTACCCTCCTGTAATTTCACAATATTTCACAGCTTGCTATGGAAAATCACCATATGTTTAATAGGGAATCATCATTAATCCTTGAACAAAATGGACCATTTTCCATAGCAAACTGTTAACTTACCAGAGAGTAATTCCATCTAATATAATGATTTATAAGATTTTATAAGATTATATTTTCCCCATTATCCTATTATATCCCCAACATTCCCCAACCATCCCCATGATCAAAAAATGACGGTGCCAAAGCCCTTCCAACCAACTGAGTTTTCGGACCCCGGGAGCCAAGTTCCTGCGCCGATTTTGGCACCACAGCTGGTTGGAGCATTCTCTAATGCCCATAAAAATACTAGATTATACTAGATTGATGATGGCTAATATATGATGATGGATAAATGGATAAATCATGGATTATACTAGATTCTAATAGATTGATGATTATACTAGATTATACGTTACCAATGATTGATGATGGATTTGCATCGTGGATTAATTAATATGGATTAATTACACGAACAACTTCTGTAGCCCCTGCAACTCGATCATCCCAGTGGGAACCAGTCTCAATTTTTCCGACTCAAAAAATGGCCATGAAAAACGGTGGGCGAATCCCGCAAAAAAAACTCCCACAAAGATCCAGAGGAAATCAGCGAAAATCTGAAACTCGTGATTCCTCAGATTTTTTCAACGTTGATAATTTTAGTTGTTGGATTCCCACATTTTTCATATGAAAATATATGAAAATCATCCAGCACATCCAGCGAATCTTCACATCTCTCAATACATCCAGGGTCCAGCAGTTTTTCATCGTTTTTCTCTAGCCTTTTGGCTGTTTGACCCTTTTTTTTTGTCACCTCCGAAGAAATCTCGATTTTCCGGCTCAGCCAGCCCACCTGGCTGGCATCCCTCCATGCTTGGGGCCGTAGCCGGGCAAGAAGGCCTTGGTGCCAGGAGTTGATCAACCATCCCGAACTGGGACATGGACCAATGGAGGCGAGTTGGGCGAGTTGGATAAAAAAAGGGTTCTATGGTTCTGCAGACGCACACATTTCATATCGAGAAGACTCAAGAGCTCAAGAACAAAAATGTCGACACCATAGCTGAATATCCATAGCAATACGGGGATTGGCTTCAAGTTTTCAGCCAATTCAGAGTTGTTTGATCAATTGCTTTACTTCGTGTGATCCCCACCATGACATTTATACATTTTGTTACTGGCAAATCTTCTGGCATTCTATCTGACATATTTTCTGGCATTCGATCTGGCATTCTATCTGGCATATCTTCTGGCATTCTACCTGGCATATCTTCTGGCAGATGTTCTGGCATATCTTCTGGCAGATGTTCTGGCATATCTTCTGGCATATCTTCTGGCATATGTTCTGGCATATCTTCTGGCATTCCATCTGGCATTCTATCTGGCATATCTTCTGGCATATTATCTGGCAAATCTTCTGGCATTCCATCTGGCATTCTATCTAGCATATCTTCTGGCATATTATCTGGCAAATCTGCTGGCATTCTATCTGGCAAACATTCTGGCACTTTATCTGGCATATCTTCTGGCATTCTAGCTGACATTCTATCTGGCATTCTATCTGGCATACCTTCTGGCATTCTATCTGGCATATCTTCTAACATTCTATCTGGCATATCTTCTGGCACTCTATGTGGCATATCTTTTGGCGTGGATACTCGCGGTTGAGGTCCGGCAGGGAACACTGGGCGTGGATGGTCGTGGTTGAGGTCCGGCAGGGAACACTGGGCGGGGATACTCGCGGTTGAGGTCCGGCAGGGAACACTGGGCGTGGATGGTCGTGGTTGAGGTCCGGCAGGGAACACTGGGCGTGGATGGTCGTGGTTGAGGTCCGGCAGGGAACACTGGGCGTGGATGGTCGTGGTTGAGGTCCGGCAGGGAACACTGGGCCCGGATTCTGGTTGAGGTCCGGCAGGGAACACTGGGCGTGGATGGTCGTGGTTGAGGTCCGGCAGGGAACACTGGGCGTGGATGGTCGTGGTTGAGGTCCGACAGAGAACACTGTGGATCGCGGGTCGCAGTTGGACGAGGAGGACGACGAGGAGGACGACGAGGAGGAGGAGAGGAGATGAGGAGAGGAGAGGAGAGGAGGAGCAGGCAACTGACATAAAATCTAACAACCCTCACCTGGCAGGTGGGGAAAAACACACAGGACAGGTCTGATGAGTTTCAACCCATTGATTGATCCTGATTATCCCATAACACATACCACCAGCCAGCGTTTATTGCTCGAAACCATGGGGTTGCCAAAAACATACGCTGTAAAAAAAAGATACAATTAGTCTTAGCTTTCCTATCTGATATAATTAATTCTATGTTTCGAAGGGCCATACACATCGCAAATCCTATCATTCACCAGCTCATGCTTGATCTTCCGAAACGAACAAACTGGGATCCGCCACGTGATCAGCGATCAAAACCCTCCTATCATCCCCTTACACTTGTCTGTGAGTAAGCCTTCCCACAATGGGTCACAAGAACCCTGAATGAACCAGAGGTGGATCCAATAATTAATAAGCCTCCAAACTTCAAGCAAGAAACATGGGACCAGTTCATTGTTGGCTTTATTATTATTACATTATTATTAGTGCATCATATTACATATTATGTACATATACACAATGATATAACACACATTCTCATAGGACACTAGTACTGGAACTAATTATTGCAATTACCAGGCTATTCCATTGACTGTGATATAGTGATATATATATAACCCAGTTATTGTATTACATATTACATATTACATATTATATTACCAGTCATTGGTTATATATAACCCACTTGACAAAGTGATTGCCCTTTGGTAACCATGCCGCAATGCTTCAAACTTCAGCATTTAGGCGGATGTTCTGGGACCCACCGGTCCCACCAACCCATTTAGAGAGTAAGGCTATCTCAGCCACGAACTGCTTGCCAGAGGGTAACCAAAAATTGAACCAGTATGAAAACGATTGTTAAGCATTATTTATATAGTAATGTTCTATCATTAACAATTATATATCTACAGTCATGAAAAAATATTTTAAGTATTATGAACATGTATGAACAATTATGAACACTTTTTACCCATTACTGTAACCATTATGAAACATCATTCATCATTGAATCATTGACCAGTATTACTCTATAGGGTAAACTAACAGTTCAATGTGGAAAACCCTTGGATTCTGTCGGAAAATCGTCAAAAAAATGATGGATTTTCCACATCGAACTCTTCGTTTCCCCCAGGTTTTTCCACGTGAAGGCAGCCCGAGGACGCTGAGGACGCCGAGATCCGGACTTCGTGATGCCGACTCTTCTTTGGGGAGAGGTTGAAAGGATTGGAACCTGACGTCGTCACGTCGTCGCAGGTTCCAACGGGACACTTAAAAAGTCATGATGACCGTGGTATGGGGAGATTATGAGGATATGTGATGTATATATATAATATATATATATGTGATATACACTATGATATTAGTCATGATAATATATCATGGATTATAATGGGATATCAAACGGATGCTGGACATCTAGCAGTTTGCCACGACAAAATGGACCTGGGAAGGTCAACCATCTATACACATGAACGTTTTCCATGGCTATGTTGAATCAATACGGTGCCCCGTTCGGGTTTCGGGTGGAAAAACCAACCTTTGGGAATCAACAACCAGGCCCTCAGGGCCAAATTGGGATGATGGATGTTGCAGCTCTCAGACGAAACACTTTCTCCCCCTTGCAACATGGGCCAAATCTGCTGCTTTTTTGGGTGCAGTTCTGGAAGTGTCCGTGACTTTTATGGAATGTTTGTCGCCTTGATGGAAAGGACCCCCTTTCTCCGGTATTGAATTGGGCTGCGTCAAATTTTATGGCTTCAAAAAGTGCGAGCAAAATCATCAAAATCTCGTTGCCTTTTTGGCCCATATTGGCTCACCATGGTGCTGGAATATGAATCCCAACATTTGCCCTTGTCCAAAATCACCCAGTTTTGTAAATATTCCAGCACCATGGTGAGCCAATATGGCCATGTTTTCCCGACTCATGGAGCACAAAAAACCGGACCCCACTTGGCTCTCCAAGGTGCTCCATTCATGGTGCGCGCCAGAGACGAAGTCCTATGGAGGTCACTGGTTTTTGGAGGTCACCGGATAATTCATCCCGTTGAAACCTCAATTCCCATGACGGATCCGGCTGGTGCTGGTAGATTAATGCTAACATGACTGGGGTTTTTGTTGATGGGATCCATGGCACACCATATATAGCATACATATGGATCCTATGGGATTGAGTTGTTTTTTTTTCCCGTTTTTAAGTCAGTTTTTTGTCACGGAAAGAAAAAACTGAAAGATGACTGAGTTTGATGACCGAAAGCCATTTTTTTGGGGAAAACATGGCTCCCTAAGGGACCCATATGGAGATTGTTCGAACGGTTGAAGGGTTGGGGGTTCTCGTCTCAAGGACTTCACTCTTGGACAGGGATTGCCTGGGATTCCCACCATGGAGGCAGAGATTTGGCTGGTAATTTGTGCCATAGCTATCGAACATCATCATTTGCAGTATAAAAACATGTATGTATAATTATGTATATTGATAACCTATGAATTTCTAGGTCATGACTTCACATTAACTGCCAGTAAACCTGGAGTTGTGTTTTTTCCAGATGGAAAATCCACACCACAAAAAGTTCCGGCCATTTCCCGGCCATTGCGGCCTCACTGGCAGATCTCGCCGGGCTGGAGTTGCAAACTCCCACCTGCGACGTCGCCACGTGACATGCCAACAACATCATCTGAATGCTGGCTTAAGTTACCTTTGGATTGCCTTGCAATTTGAGATGCCATAACATAAATACATATATATATATATTAAATGTGCTGCATATATATATGTGATGATATATGTACATAATTTAATGAATCTTATTTGTATTTTGAAACGTAATGATATGATTCATTATCTATATGTATATACATATCTCTCTATATATATATATGATATATCTATATACATTGATATAATTCATGTCTGTCTTCATATCTGATATATCCCCAGGCCCTTAACCCCCATCGCGTCGCAGGCCTCCGACATGCCTTCGTCATTGGACGTTGAGCTGTGCTCCGAACCTGCGCTCAGAGAACCCCCCGGCGCCGTTCGGGGCACGTGTTTGTGGGGACAAATGAAAATTATTGAAGATTGAACTGAACCATGAAGAAAGATAGATTGATAGATTTAACATGATTTAAGATGATTTGAACCATGAAGAATGGTATATTTAACATGATTTGACATGATTTTTTTTTACCTGATTTAAGCGTTATAAATATTGGACTATTCCTAGGATCATCTAGGATTGGTTCAAGGGAGATTTACTTTTGGAGAAAATGACCAGGGAGAAAATGGGGGATTTCAGCAATTCATGTGCAATTCATCAGCCAATTTCTGGAGACTGAACCAATTTTTACATGGGGGAGTTCAACAATGGAAATGGGGACGAAAAACAAAGACAAAAAGACATTCAACGCATTGACTGAAGGGAATATTTACAGACAGCATCAAAAAGGCTCATGTTACCCTCTGGTAAACTAACATAGCTATTGAAAATGGCCATTTTTAGTGAGTTTTCCCATTAAAGATGGTGATTTTCCATAGTTTTTTGTATGTTTACCAGAGGGTATTGTTTCCCATCAAATTGAGGGCCTCCTGTCCTTTTTCGACACCAATTTCGGGCGATCACGTCGCATGACTTCAATGCATTTCATATGTTTGAAATATCTCAAGATGCTTGGCTGTTGCAGTCCGTCACCCAAGGGGGTTGAGATTATAATAATTTATAATAGCCATTAGCTCTAATAGAGCGAATCATTCTGGTCTGCCATTTCAATAGGATATGAGATGCACTTTGGAATCTGTCCTACCGGTCGACAACCCATTGGCCCATCCCCACTATCAATGACTTTTGTATCAACTCAACAAATAAGACATGTCATGCAATGTGGTTCAACTCAACGTGGTTGTCCAGTGACAGGTTTGTAATTATACTGGACTGGAGGATACCTCAAAACATCATAAACGATCAGGATTGAGTGTTTGTTGAAAAAACTCGATCAAATGTATGAAAATTCCCATTGGGCAGTTTCCGCGACCTACTGTGGATTGGTCCTGCTGGTTAAACGATCGTGATCAATACTCGCAGAACAGATCTGATAAATTATGGGATAAAATCTCAGAATTTCGAATTTTTGAAGACATGTCATGTACCCCTATCGTAAGTTTGTTGTGAAGTCGATGTCATCGTGAGTTGTCAAAATATGCTTGACGATTCAGATCAAACATGATCAAACCATTCAGAGAAGTAGGGTAGTATAGTATGTTTAAGGATCTTTTGCAGCTCTTTTTGCGAAGTTTTGCTACATCATACATCCACATTTAATATCTCTTTCTTACCCTCTGGTAAATTAACATAGACCCTGGCAGACAGGGGTTGGAAGACTAGTTTCCGTTAAACATTGGAAATTTTCAGGGTCTATGTTAATTTACCAGAGGGTAATATCTCTTTCTTAGAAATCCCCATGGTCAGTGAAATCAAAATGTTGTTTTCTCTGTTTGTCCTAAATGTTGATCCACCCCCCGGATTTTTCTTCACAGATTTCTAACAGGGTAAAAAAAACACGTACCTTCGAACATGTCTAAGTTCATATATGATTATATACAATACATACATACATATCATATCATGTAATTTGTATATATATATATATATTATATTATGATATGTATATATACATACATAATACAACATACATAATACACCATACATAGTACAACATACATAATACATAATGCATGATACAACATACATAATATAATATACATAACACAATATAATACAATATAATACAATATAATACTATAATATATTATAGTATAATATATAATATATTATACTATAATATATTATAATATAATATAATATAATATTATATATATATATTAAGTAATATTCTTCAATGCCAGTGTCTGAAGCTGAAACCACTACGGGCTCCCCGACTGGAGCATCGGCTCTCGCTGTCGTCGGCGAAGGAGTTCTCCGCCTCCGAACCTGTCACTGCTTTGGTTGGAAAATCTACAGGAAAGCATGGTTTTCCCCATTAAATAGGATGGGGGTTCCTGTAACTTTTCCCTTAAGCCAATCAATTGAATATGTGATTTCTGCCGGATTTTCCATATCTTTTTGTGTATGTAGTGGAAGGTAAGAGACCTGATACTCAAAAATCTGTGATTGTGTCATAGTCCATCTTTAAGATCATCTTTGATAGTCCACAAAAAAATAAACGGTTGCTGGTTATGGTTATGTTCCTATACTTTGCTTCGTATAGCAAACAACTAAAGGATTGGAGTAGCCATCCCAGGGGATGCTGTCTTTCCATCCAAGGTGTGACACAAAAAATCTCCGACAGCATGAAACTTTGGGATGTGATCCGATTGCTCTTCGGTGAATTGTTTGGTTGAGAATTTTCGATGGTAAACTTTGGACATCTTTGGACACTTGCTGCCTTGTCCCATCAACAAATTACAGGAATTTCCATCATTGTGAAGCCCCCAAATGTGACTGCATCCCTCAAGAAAAAGCGGGGATTCGTGCAAGGTGCAATGGATAGGGGGAGGGATGGAAAGTGATTTTTTGTGGCGAACTTCAAGCCATTAATTAATCACTATCAAAATATATCAAAATCCTAATATTGGGATATGACCCAGCCATTAACTATGGATATCACCTGGAATCAAACAGAGCATGGGAGATCCTGCCGACATTTCTAATCCCTTCCCCTGCAAACTGCTGCCTGTCCCTGATGGGGTGTATTCAACACTGTTGGGCGTTGGGAGTACAACCCTATCAACCACTCATACTTCTGATTAGCTCACAAAGCCCCGTTTTTTAAATATGTGTTGCCTCTTGTCTTGACCAATTCGATGGGGATATTCATCCTTAACTAACATGATTTCTTTGTCGGCTATATGGGTCTGAACATGAGGTCTACCGTCACTAATTTGTGGCATTTTGGAGGGCACATGACAATTAATCTCTGGATTTCACATGTCATCCATCCCTAAACCCATGGGAATCCAAATAGAATTTGACTTTGCATATGAATCAATGACTGATTTTCTGACTCGGAATGTCCATCGTATCTCCACTGACCCGGCAATGGCCCACCTCGGTCGGACATGTCGGACACGGAGCGCGCGTCGTCGTCATCTTCAAACTCCCCGTGCAGGTCCTACAGGCAAATTTATTGGGTAAAACACCTATATTTATTGGGTAAAAACCCATGGTTTCCGGTTAAGATTTTCCCAACAAAACCAATCCAATGAAACAAATATCAAGAAAACATGTCAAGCCTATGATACATGGGTTCATAATTTGTGAAAACAAGATGGAGCATTGGAGCATGTGTTTGTTATGTTTGTTGTTTTTCCTCCTCGAAACAGGCTATTGCCATTCCATACACATGCTTGAGAAAATCGTAGAAAACCACTAGATTTCTGCACTGGAGCGACTGAGGGTGCAGTTTGCAAAAGTTTCTGGGTCTTGCTAGAGGCAATGAGCTGCTTGGTTGGCACTTTCTGCTTGGTTGGCACTTGCTGCTTGAGCTCCTTGACTTGGGTGCCAGTGTACAGTAAATGGATGGTTTCACAGATCGTAGAATTGGAGATTTGATGATCGCTGTCAAGGTGATTTCCGAAACTCCATGATCTAAAAAAAATAAAAATAAGTTTCTCTCAAAACATATGGAGGTTTCCTAAAATGGGGGTATCCCTAAATCATCCATTTTAGAGTGGGATTTTCCATGAAATAAACCAACCCTATGGAAAGCCTCTTTTTTCATTGTTGGTCCATCCCCCAACCAGAGCTTGCTATGGGAATCCCATTCCCAGTCATGGGTCTGGGATGTCTGGGTAACCTGAATAGTTCGGCCATAAAAGGGGATGATTTCCCTATAAAAACCATGATTCCAGGGTTCGGGAGAACAGTGAGGTCGTGATGAAATTTACCCAGATGGGTGGTTTATTGTTTTACCCATATTAATTAGATAGTCTCCATATGTCTCCACTCCCTCAGCTCTTTCAGACTCGTCACTGCGGCTGGTGTTACCCAGTGAATGCGCTTCAGGGCTGGTGCTTCTTCGGCTCTCGTCAGGCCATGACTTCAGCCGCACAAGGCAGATGGCCTTGTACGAGTAACAGGCTTCGCACATGTGTGCTGCATTCTCAGCATTGGAGCCTAGCAACCACACCACACCTCATGGCGTAGAAATTGGGACTCCAGCTGGGCAGGCACTTGAGATACTTAAGAAGACGCTGAAAGAGTCGTCATTGGGGGGTTTTGAAAGCAAGAGTGAGATTTGTTTTTACGACATGGGGGACTTAAGTGACTTAACCAAGAAACAACAGATTTCAATATATTGTTTTTAAATATATTTTAACGGGATTGAACAAAGAAACGGGAATCAAGATGAATTATGCAACCACATCCATGTTTTTTTTTCTGGTTTCAATGCCAAAAAGATCACCAAAAAGATCACCAGAGCGGTCATGGCGCCAACCTTGGATGACCCAAAACGGTTTTTAAAGCCCAGAGCTCAAATGGAACATTGGGCTGCTAAGTGACAGGTTATCACCATCTATTTCACCATCTATTTCATAATAGATCCCATATGATAGTTAAAGAAGGAAACATGAAGCCAAGATTTGAGGCTCCAGTTTGTCTCCAAATTTCACCATTCAACATGACGACCCTGTCACCTTGGGGGTAAGGAAACTTACCAAAGGCTCGACCTGTGTCCCGCGTCCTCAGGAATGCTGGAGAGTGAGTGAGAAGAAGCAATGGGATCTGATGACCTACAGGGGCTACACCCATGGGAGATCCCCCAGCTAAACTGGATGGTTTTCATGGAAACTTCTACGTATCTAACATGGATGAGAACTGGGGGTACACCCATGATTTAGGAAACCTCAATGATCTAATGGTTTTACTGCCATTTGGCTAGGACCACGATGTTTCAAGGTATATGAATCCAATATGAGCGTTGCATTTTGAGGTTGACGACCTCACAAATTCACTGCTAATAAGAATCAGTATGAGCAAACTTGGGCGCTTCTTACCTTGGCGGTCTATCAGTTGATTGTTTATTCCCTTATGTTCTGTTTGCTGTATGCTTACCCAAGCTGGTGTTTTTGATTGCCCATCATTTTTTCGCGTGTGCTTGGAATTGCATCCCAGTTCGAAAGTGGGCAATAACATGGAGTGATCATATGATAATCCAGCTATGCGTTGCAGGGGTCATTGACCACTTAAGTGGGATGCACCCCAAAGTATCCACTTTGGATCGAATTCATGACATTATAGCCACGATCCAGCAACATCCCAAGGTTTCACCTTCAAATAAAACATAAAGTATAATCCCCATAGTAATACCCATAGTGATAATTATGGTATATCCCAACTAATCCATAAAATCCCATAGTAACATTTATAGCACCCCAAAAAAGTAGACTTTGGTAAACATACTGCTCAAGTCTCAAGTAATGGCATTTTTTTCTTTTCGATATTTTTGGGAGACTCTACACCCTCAGGTAGTTTGATGTATGGAAAATCATCATTTGAATAGGTAAAGCATCATTTTTATCATCAAATATGGGATGTTCCAGTTCCCTATGTTAAATAACCAAAGGATCAATTCCCATTACAGTCAATCCCATGAAATCCCCGTGACTTGATAAGTATTATTGTTCAATATTTTTCATAGGTAAATCATCAAAACTAATCAATAAATCGAAGGATAAATATCATTTCACCATGATTTTCATCATATTAACTATATATATATACTTAATTAAACCATTATTCACCACTACAAATCCCCAATGTTTATTGGAGTTTTTTACGGATCAAAGATCGACTTGTCTCGCCGATCCCCCGCCTGGAGCGGTGCGAACGCTGGTGCACGTTCCGCAGGTTCCGTGAGGGTCGGCGGTGCGAGCGCTTCAAGCCGCTCTTCAGGCGAGCTAAATCTTCTAGGGTCAACACCTGAGGTGTGGCGGGTATACCAATGGTGGTTAATAATGGTTTATAACAGTTTATGACAGCAAATAGTTATATTGATATCACACATATATAGGGCTTTATGGATATATGGAGCTTATATAACTTATATTGATATCATATATATGTGGCGGGTATACCAATGGCCATGACGAAAAGGAACCGATTGATTGGAGGTACCGAGGCAACATATATTTTTGGCCCATTTTTTTGGGGCTATGTCATATGTCAGGGGATATCCTCACAAAATATGGCCTGAAAAATGGTACAGTACCTCCATTTTAGGATCCTGGAATTCCCATTGATAAACCATGAACTTTCAATAATGACCATCAATAGGGTCAATTTACCACTTGTCATCTGGGATTTACCTCACATTCTGGCTTTGAATGATCGGTGCAATGAATGATGGGGTACCAAAAAATAAAGAGGATGTACATATACCATGATTTTTCAATGTATACCATGAATTTTCAATGTCTACCATGAATTTTCAATGTCTACCATGAATTTTCAATATCTACCATGAATTTTCAATGTATACCATGAATTTTCAATGTCTACCATGAATTTTCAGTGTATACCCTGAATTTTCAATGTTTACCATGAATTTTCAATGTATACCATGAAATTTCAATGTCTACCATGAATTTTCAGTGTATACCATGAATTTTCAGTGTATACCATGAATTTTCAATGTTTACCATGAACTTTCAATGTCTACCATGAATTTTCAATGTATACCATGAATTTTCAATGTCTAATACCATGAATTTTCAATGTATACCATGAATTTTCAATGTCTACCATGAACTTTCAATGTCTACCATGAATTTTCAATGTATACCATGAATTTTCAATGTCTAATACCATGAATTTTCAATGTATACCATGAATTTTCAATGTCTACCATGAATTTTCAATGTCTACCATGAAATTGCAATGTATACCATGAATTTTCAATGTATACCATGAATTTTCAATGTATACCATGAATTTTCAATGTATATCATGAATTTTCAATGTATACCATGAATTTTCAATGTATACCATGAATTTTCAATGTATACCATGCATTTTCAATGTATACCATGAATTTTCAATGTCTACCATGAATTTTCAATGTCTACCATGAATTTTCAATGTCTACCATGATTTTTCAATAATTACCTGAATTTTCAATAATTAACATCAATAGGGTAAATTCACCACTTGTCATCTTGGATTTACCTCACATTCTGGCTTTGAATGATCGGGTACCAAAAAAATAATAAGAGGATTGACACAATGAATTTTACCATCAATTTGCGATCGATGATTAGGAGATATTGGGATATAAATTATATGAAAATTGGATCCCATAAATGGCCACTTGAATGGGGAAAATGAGTGAACATGATGATAATCCATGATAATCAATTGGATTCTGAGGTCTTGCGGTGATATACTGGTTGGTTTTTCTTGACATCCCACTGAAAATGGCTTGTGAGAATTCCCGAATCAATCAAGGATACTACTTAGTATAACCCCCTAGGCCCTCATCATCATTAAACATGCTGGATCTTTCCAGTTCGTTAGGTAACTTAGGTAACAGTTTACCAGAGGGTAACCCCCTACAATCATCAAACACAGTGGTCCCATTCACCAAGGGGCTGGATTTGGTTTGGCCACGTCCCATAGCACCGAGACGTTTTCATCTGAAGCTGTGACCTGGCGGAAGAACAGCGAACGGACGTCGGAATGAGAACGGTTGGTTCATAGTGGTTTTTGTATTGCATACCCTCTGGTAAACTGTTACAGAACTATGGAAAGATCCACCATTTTTGATAGGTAAATCAACTATAAATAGCCATTTTCAATAGCAAACTGTTAAATTACCAGAGGGTAATATATGCTAATATTGCATAATATCAATACATATGGGTAATGTTATAAGATTGGAAAATAGTAGTTGATGACTGCAAATAATTGTTGATATATGGTAACTTTATGGTCTGGTTAATCATGACAATTTTATGACCAATAATGGTTGATACTGGTGCTTTTTTGGTTGATAATGGTTGATAATGGTTTATAATGGTTAATGACTGCAAATAGTAAATACAGTAATTGTCATTGTCATATAGTGATAGAACATGACTGTACATAATAGTTGATAATTGATAATACCAGTAGTTGATATCAGCTCAATTAATGGTCTATATTGGTTGATAGTGGTGATTCATTGTTACTAATGGTTAATAATGGCTTACCCTCCGTTGCTATCAAACATGTCGGAATGTCGGGCCATGATGTGGTATACCCAATAGTGCACCTCCACTTTACATATCTTTAATTATCTTTATATCTTTATTACAGTACATATAACATCATATACCCTCTGGTAAACTAACATAACGATGGAAAATCACAATTTTTAATGGGTAAATCAACTATAAATGGCCATTTTCAATAGCAAACTGTTAGTTTACCAGAGGGTAACAATCCATTTGATGGGAGAATCTCACATCCCAGTGTCCCAGGGTTTCATGGGGACTTAACATCCCAGTCAGCTGAAAATAACTGTTATCATAAGGCCAGCCATGGGGATAATTCCCTGAGTCCAATTCCCATGTCATGACCTGATGGTCTATGGCATGGCTGGGTTTACCACAAGGGGGTTTCCTAACATCTGGAACCTGACAATGGGATGCCTCATGGGCATAAAACAAACCATAAATCGGGATATATGGAATACATAATGGACATATAACCAAGAATATGATATATGGGGGTGTCTGAAAAATATGATATACCCACGGGCAATTTTAATAGAGACAACGAATACACATATATTGGAACGATGATACAAGTATAGCGGCAAAAAATATCGGAGACCTAAAATGGGTTTGTCTGAAAATGAAGTACAGTATAGCATCCCCCCACCAGACTAGAAAGGCAACTGTTCTCTATTTCAGTGGGATTTTACTTTGTTACCTTTACAAGCATAGGGGTTTCTGCCATGACAGTAAAGCCCGAAGATTGGGAAGTTTCTGGAAGTCCCGCCTGATGTGGACACAACCGTCAGCAGTACAAACGCACATAAATACGTACATATCATATTGATATGTTAATACTATATTATGTACATTATATATACTTGTAATATATATATATTAGCATATATATATATAAGTATATATATATATATATATTAGCATATATATATAAGTATATATATATATTAGCATACATATATATATATAAGTATATATATATTAGTGTATATATATAAGTATATATATATATAAGTATATATATAAGTATATATATATATATAAGTATATATATATAAGTATATATATATAAGTATATATATAAGTATATATATAAGTATATATATATATGTGTAAGTATATATATATATTATATATATTAGTATATATATATATTAGTATATATACATATCAATATACATATATATATACACATTATATATATACATATATATATATACACACATTATATATATATATATACATATTGATATGTATATATATATATACATAATATATATATATATATTATATATATGATATACTCTATATGTACTCCATGCAAATCGGAACCTCATTTTAGTGAACCAACCAAAATCATGATTTAACCAACAAAAAAAGGGATTGAACCGGTAAAATTGGGTTTCACCCGTTAAAAAAACATAGGTCAAAACTGTGAGTAGAACACGGCGAACATATGTGAATAAAGCCTTGGAACATGCTGGCCTACAAAATGTTGGCCAGCTTTAGTATTAACCATTCAGCTGGGGGTTGATACGTGTGACCCACATAGAATATCGAGAGGGTTCATCAATCACCACACAAAACAAGGAGTCTATATACTCATAACAATGATGAACACAGTAAACACATGAAGTTTAGCCAAAGAAACTTGGAATTGCATGGAACACATGAAGTTTTAGTCAAAGAAACTTGGAATTGTGTTGTATTGTTCGTCAATGTTGGAAATGCTGAGCAATAAAACGTGAACCTGATGGTAAAACTCGAGCCTTGACCATGATATCATTTCGGTCTCTTCCCAGCCCCTCCCTCGCCTTCGAAGTAAACTCACAATCCAACATGGGGCTCTTTAGGCCATAGAAAAATAGCTTAACATAGCTTAACTAATCCCTTCCCTCGTTCATATTAAAAAAACAACTTACCTAAACGAAACCATAGTTTTTTTGGGGGAATTTCCGCATTCAATTGGGACCATAGTTCTATGGGGTGTTTTTCACATTAGGGTGATGGGATTCCATCCGTGATGTCCATCCAGCTACGCGTGAAACACGCCTGCATCCGGATGCCCATCATACCTGGCGGAGCGACGTCGGGAGACCGGGAGATTTTTTGATCGGCCTCTGAGCATGGCAGCCATGGCGATTTGATTGGATGAATGGCGATAGATGGTAGAATCTCATGATATCAGATCTAGATGATAGATTTAGATGTCATCTAGATCTGATATCATATAGGATTTATTTTTACGATAGATGATGGTAGATGATGATAGATGATGATCGATGATGATAGATGATGTTTATTGGATCATGATGTTTTTTTTTTATCAGATTCGAATGATTAGGAAGAATTCTCCCATGAATTCCCATGCTGCCGCGGCGCATTCATTGGGATTCTCCTGATCTGCAGATAGCAGGAAGCATTGTGCCGGCGTGTCACCTGAGTTTATCCATGGGATCCATGGGATTCCTACCCCTTTTTTGTTCACATCCAAAAATAGCTGGGTTATTTATGGATGTGAATAAGCCCCTAAAATAATGGCTATTTTCATAGGTATTGATACATAGCCATATATACATTTATCCTTAAACCAATCCGACTGACCAAATTCAGAAGGTAATCCCCAGAACGATCCGAGGTAGGCACAGTGCATGTGTGGAACCAAGGTGAAAACTGCATGGGACTCCGATGGACCCCGCGGCATTTTTCAGATCCCGAAATTTGGCAATTCCCATCAGGACGCGTGTGTATAGTCATGTCAAAAAGAGTTAAGAATATGTATGTATGTATAATATATCAGGATTATTAAACACAATGGGGACGCTTATTCACACATCTCTCACACATATGTCATAATTATCCGCATGCCCCTGGTGGTTTTTCTATATCGCCAAGGAATGGATGAGGCTTTTTTCACCCGTGCCAGAGCCGTTTTTTCCGTGTCGTTCTCGGAAAAAAAAAAACATGCAAAATGATGTAATGCCAACACCGGATTAATAAACCCCCCCCCTAGAAGGTAGGAGGTACCTGAAAATACACCCGTAAATAAACAGCCCTGAACCATAAAATTCTGAACCATAAAACTTTGGATATGGCTTACGTCAATTAGATCTTAATAGAATTCCATTGGATTTGTTAAAATTTCATGGATCAGAAAGGTGGTTGATTAATCAGGGGCAAACCATGGTTATTATTAATGGGGGACATGGGCTCATGGGGGGTAGGTACCCTTTGGGAGCTATCCAAACTGATGTTTTTTATAAAGATTTTAATTAGAAATCGATCATTTGGGGAATAGTTGTTTTTTGAAATTTTCAATGATCAACTTAAACCTGAAGTATAACAATGATGATTAAAAAAAATGTAAAAAAACAATTGGAAATAAATAGAATTGGAAATAAAAAATGTTGGATAAAAAATTGGATTTCAGCACTGGTGGTTGATTAATCGGGGGTAGGCCCACCGGTTTATTAATCTCGGGGGACCACCTGTTTTTAAATTACATTTTTTTGGGCAATGGTGGTTGATTAATCGGGAGGGGATTATTAATCCTCACTTGACATTAAAATGCACACATCTTTCTGAAGATGCAAATAGTAGATATCTCGAACTAGTGACTGGGCTTTATAACCCAACAAACATAACTAGGGGGTTTACATATTTGAGGTAGTACGTTCCATTATGTTTATTGTATCACTATTATATCTCTGTTGTGGTTCATTGAATCCCAATTTTATTTAGACACCCACAAACGTGACTGGGTGTGTCACCTTGCATCTAAAGGATTCTGAAGCCACGAAGCAAAAATACTGAGATGAGTTGTACTCTGGTGACATCAATACCATTGGGCCATGGTCCGCTTTGTGGTAAAACACAGAAACATAGAACACGCGTGAGGACATTCCAGTTGGCAAACATGCAAATGACCGTGACTCTATTTTAAAAGCAACATTTCAGGATTGCTAAACAGCTAAACGATACAAATTGTGTGGCTACTGTAATGTGATGAAGCTAGAAGTGCGCAAATGGCTGACTGGTGCTTGCAGTCAACCACCACAAGCACCATTGTCATCAAAATTGGATGTTTCCCACCAACAATTGGATGCTAATGTTGATGCAAGATCAATCAACCCATGTATTTTTTCACTTTTCGTGGCAGCCAGTTGATTAGTATTGTTGCATCACCATTTTGTGAAACCAACTATTACTAGAATATGTACAACAAAATGGGGCTTCGTTAATCCTGGATGTTACCCCTAGCGATCCCCTAGGGCAATCATCCACATCATCTAGGCAGTCTAGGCATTCAGCAGGTCAGTCCACATGTGCCAGAAAGAATGGTAGTGGTTTATGGTGTTCCCATCATTATACATGGGATTCCAAACATAATAGGTATATACATCCCTGTAAAAAATGGATTGATGACCATCCTGCTATCTGGGTATATCGTCCAATTCCTGATTCCAGTTGCTTCTATATCCATTGTATCTCCATAAATTAACATATTGTTACATTCCTAGTCTTTACTCTCTGGTAATTTAACATAGCTATGGAAAATCACCATTAAAAAACGGTATAGGATTCAATAAATCACCATAAATAATCATGGTAAATCACCATTAATCACCATTAATCACCATTATAAATCACCATTAAAATCATGGTAAATCATCACTTTTATCATCTATAGGATTTACATGTGCCATGGCGTCCAGCTATGTTATGACCAGGTAAATTCCCATTAAATCACCATTTTTTTCATAGATAAATAATCATAACTTATCAATAAATATCTATACTTCACCATCAATTTCACTATATAAACCATATATATATAATATATATATATTAACCATATAATACGTATATATATATATTATAAACCACAATAACATATATATATATTATATAATATAAACCACAATATTCACCATACACCACGATAAATCCGCCTGTTTCAGACGTCGTTGAACCACGGCCCAAGGGACGTTGATTTCCCGGACGCAACAAGTGCAGCGTCCGGCCGCGCTCGAAGCCTTTGAAGGTCACCTCGTTGAAGGCCTCGACGTCGACGTGGCGGTTGCGACGGCGGTTGCGAAAAGGGAAAGAAGCATCGAACATCGGAAAAAAAACATGGTTTTTATAATGATTTTATGTGATTTTGGAATATCCTTGTTGAAAACTGATAATGTTCTAAATATGTATATAATATACTATATATATGATATAATAGTTATGTTAATGTTCTTTACTCTGAGAATGTTTATATCACTATGATAATGTTATAAATATGTATATATATATATATATATCATAGAAAACGAAGAAAACATGCTGATGCTGATTGCATTTTCATCCACTTCAATCCCATGTTTTTTCAAGCCGTTGCCGTGACCGTTGCCTCCTTCAGAGACACCGTGTCTTCGGGTTTGATAAGTTGGAGCAGGGGATGATGCGACTGGAGTTTGCACCCAAAGACCTGCAGGCTGAAGGCTGAAATCAAAACACCATGGGATAGGGACCACTAAAATTACCCTCTGGTTATTTAACAGTTTGCTATTGAAAATTGCCATTTATAGTTGATTTTCCCATGAAAAATTGTGATTTTCCATAGTTATGTTAGTTTACCAGAGGGTACCATCTGGTTATTTAGCAGTTCACCATGGAAAATCACCATTTTATAGCTAGGTAAACCATCTATGGGCAATTTTCCATGGCTATCTTAAATAACCAGAGGGTACTTAATGTTTCTTAATCTTAGTAAACCAATATCATAAATTGCGACAAGCAAGTATGGAAGGATATATATATATATATCATGAAACCTACGGAAAAAAGGCAACGATCACGCAACACATATTACTGATCATATAATGCGAGTAAAGCAATCTCATAAACCACCTATATGGATTGATAGTTCATACCATCCACAGCAAAACTGGGGATGGTTTACTGTACAAACTGGCATGATCCAACTCAAGTTAGGATTTAGCCGGGTTAGCAGGGTCAAAAAACTCCAAGAAACGAAAAATGGGCTACTCCATGAGCTTTCACGAGATGTTCATCAACGCTAAATCCCGTAGGAAAATCACCACGTAAGTGGAGTGTTCTCCCCAAATCTCCCAGTAATAATATAATAATGGCAGGAACTCACCAGTTGAGCTATGAAAATGCCATAAAATCCCTCCAGAAATTACTGGTTGGTTCGTAAATTATGTCCGTTTTTATGGGTTAGTATAACCACAGTATATGCGTTGTCAATCTTAGGTACCATGCAAAAAAGCGATTCCTAACTGGTCAACGTAGATATTCCTAATGAAATCGATGAAGAGTAAAGGATTCGTCCCTGGTAAACTAACAGTTTGCTATTGAAAATTGGCTACACCTGAACATTGGTTACAAAAACAAAACATCTATGAACATGTATGAAGATGTTATGTCTAAGAAATCAATAGTCTTGGCTTTTCCATGGGATTTTCTGTCATTTTGTATTCCAATTTTAAACAATGCCCAACAGAGGTTTATTTTTGGGTATGTATACTGTATACCCCTATTTGGTACTGTAAAATGACCCCAAACGGTTGGACGCGTTTATTACCTATCGTTTACCACATGAAAAAACCCATACCCACATAGTCCTTGATAGTGGAAATATTAGAACATCCCCTCTGGTTTTTACGTTTACGTAGCTGTTGAACATCACCATTGTTAGTGGGTAAATCAACGAACTAAATGGCCATTTTCAATAGCTATGTTATAGTTGATAAATGGCCTATTTATAGTTGATATAGTTGGTATATATGACCAGATATACATATAGTTGATATAGTTGATATATGACCAGAGGGTAACTCAGGATCATCCTGAAAAACAACCAAAACACAGAGGATTTGACACCACTGGCACCGTGGCCCTATGGAAAAAAGGGACCACATATTTGGCCGAACGTTCGATGCCGGAAGCCCATCAAAAATCATGTTCCACCAAAAAAACAGTAACCCATTTCCCATAGGATCCATGGTGCTGGTATATTGATGCTAACATGACTGGGGTATATTGATGGGATCCATGGCACACCATATATATATAGAAGCACCATGGATCCGTCATGGGTTTGTGTTTCCTGACACCTTTTCAGAGACCCAGGGACCCGCCTTCTCTTCACCCCATGCATTCAGCACACGATATTCCTGGTGACCGAGACGAAGGCACAGCCGACTGTTGGATGCCGACTGTTGGTGACCAAAATCTGAGAAATGGGTAGAAATTCAATGTCATGAGTGGGAATATATGTATATAATTATTAATGTAATTGTATATATATATATATTAATATGTATATTACATTACATTACATTATCTTTATATGATATTATCATATATTATATATTATATGTTATATGTTATATATAATATATAATATATTAAATAATATCATACTATATTCTGTCATATTATATATTATTATATATTATTATATAATATATTATTATATATTATTATAGTATATATTATTATATATTATTATAGTATATTATGTTTTATTACATTATATTATATTAAATTAAATTATATTATATTATATTATACGATATCAAATTAAATTATATTATACTATATCAAATTAAATTAAATTGTATTATATTGTACTATATCAAATTAAATTATATTATATTTTATAAAATTAAATTATATTATACTATTTCAAATTAAATTAATATCAAATTAAATTATATTATATTATATTATATGTTTGTCAATCAACAAGGGGGTTGAACGCTGCTCAATTTGGGAAAGTGATGATCATAGATTGATTTGATTAGACAAACCCAAAGAGAATCAATACAGTGCCACAATCACCAGAATCACCAAACCTCCATTTACCACTTCAATGGGGTGAGAGTTTCTCACCCAATTATATAACATATGGAGGTTTCCATAGTCATGGGGCTACCCCAGTAGCTGGATGGTTTATTTCATGGAAAATCCCAATCTAAAATGGATGATAAATGGGGTGTCCATGGGTGTCCCCATTTATGGAAACCATACTAGAACTGCCAGTTACTTACCCTCTGGTAATTTAACATAGCTATGGAAAATCACCATGCTATTAATGGGAAAATCCACTATAAATGGCCATTTTCAATAGCTATGTTTACCAGAGGGTACTTAAGTCAGCAGCCAGTGGCCAGTATGGCCTGTGTGTCGACCAGCAGGGTGGCATCGAAGACCATGTGACACATTCGGCTCCACCATTTCTGCCACCTGAATCTGCAGGGCATTTTACGCCATTCAGAAGGGGAATTTTCACCATGGTTCATGGGTCATGGAAAATGTCCCCATTGAACATCACCCAACCATTAGGTATATGGTCTATAAATGTCATTAAATGGCTACTATAAGGTGATGTCCAATATTCCCAAAATGGGACAGTTACCAACCCCTGTGGTTCTTTGGCATCAATATACCGGAAAAAGAAAGTAGGGAAATATTGGGATGGATTAATGGATTATGATTCATTGAAATTCATTGATGCTTCAGCGGAACTTGAACAATCGGGAAAACCATGGGATGTTGCTAGGAAACATAAGACGCCTGACGTCCGTGCGAAATGTCGCTTCAGATACTGGAGAGAAAACCAGCACAAGCAACGAAGGGGTAGAATTTTTGACTTGAAAATCCATCATTTATAGATGACATTCGCATTAAAGCTCCATTTCGTTGAGGGATTTTCCAGCCACGTTTGATGACACATAAGCATTTTTGGATGGAATTCCATCCCATTTCGTTGATTTGCATATGTATTTGGATGGTTTGGTTCACAACTGTGCATTTGATCTTCAGATTCTCATCAAAAAAAACGCTCATCATCCCAAGCAAGCTATGACAGGGTTTTCGATGTTTTCGACGCGCCACAAATGGTAGGAACATTCATATAGTTTTATATTACTATATATGGGGGTCCTTTTTTTCGGGATAGGTTTCATCTCTTTTTATCTTATTATACTATTCATTAATATCTTCATATATTCTATTCCTATTCTATTCCTACCTAATCATCCCTAGCATTAAATGTACCTCATCTCTCCATTTCCCCGGTCCGCGCAGCGCCTGTCTCCCATGACTTTGTCAATGAGCATCGAGGTGACTTCTTGCATGGAGCCAGTGACCTGGCCATAGAGACTCGGCGACTCGGAGATCACTTAATTAATGGCATTGGGGATATCATGGTAATGTCAACCCCGGATGAATAAACCATTGTTTATATTAATTAGTTTTTTAAATGAAAATTATCTATCAATCATGGTTTATTCCTCCAATAGTGAAATTCTAATACTTACATGCTACCCTCCCAATTAAACAACCTAGGGGTTTAGTAATCCAGGGTTGACATTATATATATATATCCATCAATTAGGCTTTAAGCACCAACATTATATACAGTGTGTATATATAAGAATATATATATATATATACGTATATATATATATATATGGTACCCCCCCCTGGTACCTACCTTTCCTTGATTTATACTGTAAATTACAGTATAATTTGCTTATTTTCATATGTTGAATTTGATAGTTTTTTATATTGAGTTTCTTGAGACATGAGTTCAGACTTGAGTTCAGACTTGACTTCAGACTTGAGTGTCATAGTCTCGATTCCTGCTACCCAAGATCCAAGATCCAAGATTTCCAGAAAGCTTTTCTTGGAAATCTGGGGATAAACCCAAGATCCAAGATCCAAGATTTCCAGAAAACTTTTCTTGGATGCACTTGCAGAATCTTGGATGCACCCAAGATCCAAGATCCAAGATTCCCAGAAAATTTTTCTTGGATGCAGGCTGGAAATCTTGGATGCACCCAAGATCCAAGATCCAAGATTTCCAGAAAACTTTTCTTGGATGCACTTGCAGAATCTTGGATGCACCCAAGATCTTGGATCTTGGGTTTATCCCAAGATATCCAAGATTTCCAAGATTTCCAGCCTGCATCCAAGAAAAATTTTCTGGGAATCTTGGATCTTGGATCTTGGGTGCATCCAAGATTCTGCAAGTGCATCCAAGAAGAGTTTTCTGGAAATCTTGGATCTTGGATCTTGGGTTTATCCCAAGATTTCCAAGAAAAGCTTTCTGGAAATCTTGGATCTTGGATCTTGGGTAGCAGGAATCGAGACTATGACACTCAAGTCTGAAGTCAAGTCTGAACTCAAGTCTGAACTCATGTCTCAAGAAACTCAATATAAAAAACTATCAAATTCAACATATGAAAATAAGCAAATTATACTGTAATTTACACGAGCGTGCGATGGCCAAAAAAAGGATGCTTCTTCTCTTCGCTATATCGTGGGAGCTACTGCGGTTGCAGGGGTCTTCGTCGAACCGTAGGCAAGTGCCACTCTTTACCTCAATATAATGTTATGCCTCAACAGCTTCATCCTTTTGAATCCACCCTTCCTAAAGTGTCAAGCACGTGAACCACGTGGTTCGTGCAAAGTACTTGCTGTAGTTTGCCCGAGTGAGAAATTATAACGCAGCACTTTGTGCAAAGCCTTCATAGCTTCATCCTTTTGAACCCACCCTCCCTCAAGCATGTGACCGTGATTCGTGCAAAGTACTTGCTGTAGTTTGCCCAAGTGAGAACTTGTAACGCAGCACTTTGTGCAAAGCCTTCATAGCTTCATCCTTTTGAACCCACCCTCCCTCAAGCACGTGAACCACTTTTGAACCCACCCTCCCTCAAGCACGTGAACCACGTGGTTCGTGCAAAGTACTTGCTGTAGTTTGCACAAGTGAGAACTTGTAACGCAGCACTTTGTGCAAAGCCTTCATAGCTTCATCCTTTTGAACCCACCCTCCCTCAAGCACGTGAACCCCGTGGTTCGTGCAAAGTACTTGCTGTAGTTTGCCCGAGTGAGAAATTATAACGCAGCACTTTGTGCAAAGCCTTCATAGCTTCATCCTTTTGAACCCACCCTCCCTCAAGCATGTGACCGTGATTCGTGCAAAGTACTTGCTGTAGTTTGCCCAAGTGAGAACTTGTAACGCAGCACTTTGCGCAAAGCCTTCATAGCTTCATCCTTTTGAACCCACGCTCCCTCAAGCATGTAACCCACATGGTTCTTGCAAATGACTTGCTGCCAGCACAGATGTAGTTACGAAGAAAGGAAGGAATTAACAGTAAAAAGTAGGTATCAGGGGGGGGATTAGCATATATATATATGGAGGTTTCCGAAGTCATGGGGGTACCCCCCAGTTCTCATCCATTTTTTTGCATTGGATGTTCCATGAAATAAACCATCCAGCTATTGGAGATAATCCTATGGAAAACCCCATATGAGGATAAACAAATCCAACTTTTGACCCATTTGAGTGTGATTATCTCATGAACGAGCCATATTTTAAAACATATTCATCAATTATTTAGATCCGAAATATTCATAGCTTGGACTTTGCAAACACATCTTTGAATATCTAAACATCCATGAGATATACATCATTATACATCCTATTCTCACTTTGTCAGTTTTTTCCCTTTTCGATCTTTTGGATCATTTTGGATCTATTCCTCCCAAAAACGTCCACAAGCCATACACAGGACATTGTCGCGGCTTAGCCTCAAACTGGCTTCCCAGCGTGCATTCTTGGATCAAATGCCCTTGCACCTCGAAGCTGACGCCCGGACGCCCCGCTTCGAAAAATCCGGAAAAAAAAACGAAGCAGGGAATCAAGAGATAATATATATAATTATACATAATATAACATATTTTTCCTTTGTCTTATATTATAAGTATAATATATATATATATATATATATATCGCCCGGACGCCCCGCTTCGAAAAATCCGGAAAAAAAACGAAACAGGGAATCAAGAGATAATATATATAATTATACATAATATAACATATTTTTCCTTTGTCTTATATTATAAGTATAATATATATATATTCATTATACATACCATGTATGAGGCCTATGTAAGGGGATATGATACAGTATGTCCCCAAAATCTGGCTTCAAAAGTGGTCTATTCCATTTTCGGGTCCAATTCAATTCCCATATCGATATTTTCTAGTAACCACATAAAAAGATATGTCGACATGTACCAAATTCTATTATAGTAACCAAATTCACATGTACCATTGATATTATAGTAACCCATTGAATTTGGTACATATTATTATTCTTATGAATATAATCCATTATTCTATTATATAACCAAATATATACTATTCCTATATATATATAATGTTGGCACCTGATTAGTAGCATGGTACTCTATTGTGGCAAACTTTTTCCTCCTTATTCAGTAACCTGCTGTTTGGTGGGGGGGGCCTCTATTGTGGCAAATGTTTTTCCAGATTTTTTTTTTAAATTGTTCCTAATTAATTAATTATTTTTGAATTTATTTAAATTGGTTACTTAAAAATGTTTTTCTGTTTTTCATTTTTTTAAATTAAAGCTTTCAAATGCAAGGTTTTCCAAATAATTAGATGCCTTATTAAACCCTTGTTAAAAAAACAGCATCCAGACAATTTTTCAAGGGGGTACCTCATGAGTGGCTCAGTTACTCAATAATATGAATGTTTGGATGGTACTCTATTGTGCCAAGCAACTTTTGGGATTGAAAAAAATCAAAAACCTTCTCCACCTTTCTTTGAGTAAAGCTGGTCCATTTACTTTAAAAAGCCATATTTGTGTTAAATCTTTAAAATGCAAGGTTTTCCAAATAATTAGATGCCTTATTAAACCCTTTTTAAAAAACAGCATCCAAACAATTTTTCAAGGTGGTAACCCATGAGTGGCTCAGTTACTCAATAATATGAATGTTTGGATGGTACTCTATTGTGCCAAGCAACTTTTGGGGTTGAAAAAAATCAAAAACCTTCTCCACCTTTCTTTGAGTAAAGCTGGTCCATTTACTTTAGGAAACCATATTTGTGTAAAATCTTTAAAATGCAAGGTTTCCCAAATAATTAGATGCCTTATTAAACCCTTATTAAAAAACAGCATCCAAACAATTTTTCAAGGAGGTACCTCATGAGTGGCTCAGTTACTCAATAATATGAATGTTTGGATGGTACTCTATGTGTCGCAAGCAACTTTTGGGGTGAAAAAACTCAAAAACCTCTCCGACTCTTCTTGTAGTAAAGCTGTTCCATTTACTTTCAGAAAGCCATATTTGTGTAAATCTTTAAAATGCAAGGTTTTCCAAATAATTAGATGCCTTATTAAACCCTTATTAAAAAACAGCATCCAAACAATTTTTCAAGGAGGTACCTCATGAGTGGCTCAGTTACTCAATAATATGAATGTTTGGATGGTACTCTATTGTGCCAAGCAACTTTTGGGGTTGAAAAAACATCAAAAACCTTCTCCACCTTTCTTTGAGTAAAGCTGGTCCATTTACTTTAGAAAGCCATATTTGTGTTAAATCTTAAAATGCAAGGTTTTCCAAATAATTAGATGCCTTATTAAACCCTTATTAAAAACAGCATCCAAGACAATTTTTCAAGGGGGTACCTCATGAGTGGCTCAGTTACTCAATAATATGAATGTTTGGATGGTACTCTATTGTGCCAAGCAACTTTTGGGGTCGAAAAAAAAAAACAAAACCCTTGAAAGTAAATTGAAATCAATTGAAAGTCAATTGAACGTAAATTGAATTCAATTAAAAGTAAATTGAAAATCAATTGAAAGTAAACTGAAATCAATTGAAAGTAAATTGAAATCAATTAAAAGTAAATTGAAATCAATTGAAAGTAAATTGATTTCAATTAAAAGTAAATTGAAATCAATTCAAAAAAATTGTTGAGGGTGGGGGGGCGCAAAAAAATGGTCAGTTATTGAGTAGACTAAAATTGTTTGAGGGGGGGGGGGCCCGCCCACTAATCAGTCGACAACATTAACCAAATTCTATTTTTCTGTTGCCGAACTGTATATCTGAGAAAGGTCCCACATCATTGGCTCATAAAAAATCACCAGATCCAGAAATCTCACCTTCCCACGTGTTCTGTTCAAAAGGCTGGCAGGCTGGGCCAACAAAAACGAGATCTTCAGCTGTTTTTATGGCGTTTACTTTGGAAAAGACCCTCTGGTAATGACACACATAGCTATTGAAAATGTACCATTTATAGTTGATTTACCTATTCAAAATGGTGATTTTCAATAGCTATGTTAATTTACCAGAGGGTAATGGTTGAGCATCAAATTGAAGGTTGTCTTCCCCAAATTTTATCGATGTTTTCAGGTACCAAACCGACATTGCCCTTGTCCCGACTGTCTGTCATAGCGGTCTGACGACACAACTGGTGGTTGAGGCATCCACTGTAGTCAATTGATGCTTAGATCATCATCTCATTTTAAGTCTGGAAATATCCAAGAACAATCAAAAACAATCAAAAAACAAACATCCAATTTCAACATGCTGGAACTTCTTTGAACATCTTTGAAACCGAGCTGTGTTTTCACATAGCTGGCGATGTCGATCGACCAGAGGTTGTGACCCAGGGGAAATTTATTCAATTCGACCATATTCAACCAACAAATCTGGCTGAATTGATAATGATGATTGATCATGGTTAATGATGGTTAATGATGGTTAATGATGGTTAATGATGGTTAATGATGGTTAATGATGATTGATAATGGTTAATGATGATTGATAATGGTTAATGATGGTTAATGATGGTTAATGATGGTTAATGATGATTGATAATGGTTAATTATGATTGATAATGGTTAATGATGGTTAATGATGGTTAATGATGGTTAATTAAGATTGATAATGGTGAATGATGGTTGATAACAATACTGCTTGGTGGTGCAATAACCATCTTGAAAAATATGAGTTCGTCAATGGGAAGGATTATATATCCCAGATATTATGGAAAATTAAAAAAATGTTTGAAACCACCAACCAGATTAATTCACTACCTTCTGGTGAACTAACATAGCTATGGAAAATCATCATTCTTAATGGGAAAATCCACTATAAATAGCCATTTTCAATAGCAAACTGTTAGTTCACCAGAGGGTAACCTGAAAATAGCTGAAGTTTGCTTCCATGTTGGAATGATTCAATCCAATTGACATCCAGTGACGTCACGTCACTTTTTTGCTCACAACATTCCATTCGAATCCAGTTATTTTTGGGCTTCCAGACATGTGCCCCATCTTACCCACTATGAATCACAGAAGAAAAAAACACGACGGAAATCAGTCTGAACATCACTATATCATGCTATATCACTATTTCTAATCTATTCCATCGCAACAAAATTCAGCAAAATCCATGAACATCCAGACCCAACGACCATCAACGACCATCAACGACGATCAACGACCGCCGCGCCTTGTACCATTTCACGCTCCCGTTGGGAGCTTCGAAGCAGAATTCATAGCCAAAGTCTGTGGTGACCTCTGACAACGACCCATTTCTCCTTTTTAAATGGAACCCAATGGGTTGAACGATGAACGATGAACATGAGAAATGTACCCTCTGGTAATTTAACGTAGCTGGTTGGTGGTGCAATAACCCTCTGAAAAATATGAAAGTCAATGGGAAGGATGACAACCCATATACTATGGAGAATATAAAAAAAATCTTTGAAACCACCAACCAGGTAGCTATTGGAAATTGCCATTTAGTTCGTTGATTTACCAGCTATAAACATGGTGAATTTTCTATAGCGAACTGTTAGTTTACCAAAGTGATCCAAAAGGTGTCTTGAAAAATCCTGACAATGTATGGTCAATGTCTATTTAATTCCAGTGCATTTACCCATCTTTGATTCATGGGATCCCGGCATTGTTTGTGAACACGTAAGGGCCGTAAGGATGGATTTTCATCCCGGCATAAAAAAAAAACATGGCAAGGGTGGAACATCTCCAAAAGTATTTGTTTTAACTGTTCTTGCCATGATGAAACCACCTTTTTTAAATAACAATATATACCCTCTGGTAATTTAACATAGCTATTGAAAATGGCCATTGAAATAGTGAGTTTTCCCATTAAAAATTGTGATTTTCCATAGTTACGTTAGTTTACCAGAGGGTAAATGGTTTTACCCCATCCCAAAAATATGGATGATCTTCCTGGCTGGTGGTTCTTGTGTAGTTTTAACATGTTTTAACCCATCCCAAAAAAATATGCGCGTGATCCAAACCGATCATCCCTTAAGTATGACTGAACCCGAAAGGGGACCACGACCACAACTCAAAAATCTCGTCACCAGCCCTGGCAGGACGAAATGACCCAACGAAAAACAGTAGTGTTTACTATCTACTGTGAAACTCTCTGGTACAGAACCATAATTCGACATACTATCTCTATACATATGGGGGTTATCTCTACATGTGGGGATTTCCTAAAATAGGGGTACCCCCAAATCATCCAAGTCATTCGACACTTTGAGTATCGAAACCACCTAGTATTTTTACATTGAAACTTCAGTGTTCACATCATCTCTGATATTTGGTATGAAAATAGCAACCAGTGTTTACCAACTACTTCTCTATACTATTCTATACTTATCTCTACATACATTGAACTTAAATATGAACAAATCATTGAAAGATATTGAAGCATCATTGCATCATGAAACATCATCTCCATATTTTCCATATGGCTATGGATCAATACCTATAACATTTTTAGGGGGATTCATATCCATTTACCAGCTATTTTGATGTTCACCAGGGGTACAAGGTTTTGACCCATCCCCATATGTTCCATCGCCAGGGCACAATCTCGGTGCTGGGGCTCAACTTTTCAGGGAAGACTTGACCTTCCTGGAAGCCCTTGCGGCGCATCCAGAAGTTCTGACCTCGCGACGGCACTTTGCGGCACGCGACGGAGCGAAGGCAGTGGCGAAGAAATTTCTATAGTCTTTCCATGTACAATGGCCCATAGAAATAGATGGTTTGATGGTTTACCTATTAATAGCATGATGAAATTTCCCATGGCGAACTGTTAGTCATAACCAGAGGGTAATGATCATTCAAAAAACATAAGCAATATGCCATGATCTGATCACTTCATGAGGTGAACGGTTGCCACGTTGCCACGAACTCCCACTTCCCATGGCCCCTGAGGTCCCCGGCACATCGTCTTCAAGATGGACACAAAGGACGCACGCCACAGGACCATGCGGGGATCGCAGATGTCCATCTGCGCTTGTTGTGAAATCAAATGTTCAATCTCCCTGGTCTTGCTATCCTCATCGCGAGAAGAGGGAGTCAGCCGGACAGCCGGACCCTTCTGGGCAAATGTCAACCAGAATCAAAAGGGTTTGTCTGAACAGAGGGCACCCCAAAATCCCATAATTTATCATCATCATGCCGACTACCCTCTGGTAATTTAACATAGCTATTGAAAATGACCATTTATAGTGGATTTTCCCATTGAAAATGGCGATTTTCCATAGTTATGTTAGTTTACCAGAGGGTAAATTCACCATTTTGGGAACAAAAACCTCGTTCTGAGACACGCCCATATTACAACTGATGAGCTCGTTGGAATAACTTGCCCGGACCAACTGAGAGACCAACTGGATGACTATAATGTGTCGCAAACATAGGGTCCAGGGTGCATCCACAATTGTCCCTTCTGACGGTCTCTTGGCCACAGGAAGTTATATAATAACCAGAAAACAAAACAACTAAACATATATATAAGATCTATATGTACTATAAACTATATAAATATAATATAATATATTTATATACACACTAATATGATGTAAACATCTTCATTCATTTGCCCCCAACTGATCCATCCATCCGAGCTGCGGTGACCACCCCGGTCTTGGCGTTGCCCTTCAGGGACCACACCGCAGCGCCGCAGATCCGCACGTAGTTCGCCAGCATCTTGGACTCGCTGCGCAGCTCGGTGATGTCCTGACCACGGTGAACCGGTGAACCGTTAAGGGAAGGCCGACCGGGAAGGCCAGGGAAGGCCATGACCGGAGAAACAGAAAGGGGTGAACTCGTGGTGGTAGTGATTTAGAGTGAGGTTCATAGTGATTTTTTGAATTCACAGTGATTTTTTGAGTGGTTAAGAGTGGTTTATCTTATTAAGAGTCCTATTCAGAGTCTTATTAAGAGTGGTTAATAGTGATTAACAGATATTAATAGTGATTAATAGTGATTAATAGTGATTAATAGTGATTAATAGTATAGCCAAACATAATTTGTGTGGGTCACTTTTGGATCAACAAAAACATAGGCGAAAAAGGTCTATCCAACCGTAATGGAATGGAGATCACGTGTTTGGATCAACAAAAAAGGGGGTATACATACCAATAAACCTTCATAAACCCAACTTGACACGGTAAACATGGCATTGGTTTACCATGATTTACTACAAACGAATCCATGGATATCTAGGACTCTGGATATCTACTCACTAAAGATTCGATGCAATCTGGTTGGTGGTTTTTCGCCCTAGCCCACTGGAAAATGATGGAGTGAAAGTCAGTTGGGATGATGACATTCCCAATTGAATTGGAAAGTCATAATCCAGTCATGTTCCAAACCACCAACCAGCTATAGGTGGAAAACTCATTTTTATAGTTTGGAACATGTTCCAACCCAATATGTGGAAAAATAAAATTCATGTTCTGAACCACCAACCAGCAATTGCATAGTTGTTATATATGATGGAGCCATATGGGTGTTGATCAAAATAAAACTATCTCGGGCAGCTTCAATGGCCGATCAACCGCGAATCAACCGCGATCCCAACGGTGTCAATCGCGGGAGGGTTCTGTCGTATCTGACACTATTTTGCACGGAGAATCGTCGAAGCATGGCTGATGTCACAATGATTCTATATATGTAGAGACATGGCGTGAGCCAGGGCCTACTCATCAATCACGGATCAACCGCGAACCAATCGCGGATTTCATCGACATTTTTTTTTAAATTGAATTGTGTTCTGTTAGACTTTGAACTTTGTTGTTCTGCAATTCTTCTTTGCTATCGGCTATCACTGTTGAACATAGTTTCCAAACAAACCCAAATATAAGTCTGGAAACAGAATATCATGCAATATCGTATTGATTTCTCCTCTCGCAATAGTTGATTCTCATACTCATACCGTTTGTCTCAATCGCGAACCAATCGCCGATCAATCGCGATGCAGGGTTTTACAATCCCGGATGTTGAAATATACGTGCCCTTTCATAATTCTTAGACTTGCATTTACGATTGGCTCCCATATGGCTATATGTATATTGTATTATATAGTTAATATCATAATAGTGAAATAGTGGGTACTACGGTATATATATATAACATATGATAGATCTGTGAAACAGTACAAACTATTGGAAACGGTGCAAACCGGGCGGGAAAGCTGGGGCTGAAGTAAATCCACCTTGACATTGTTTTAAGCACATGGTCTTTTGGAATTTAAAGTTCTAGTTTCAGGTAGTGTACAGAGACCTCCATGCTGCACTTTCTTGGTGGATCATACCAACCATAATCAATCATCTCATCTCTCCAAACATTGATTTAAACTTGTAAAAAAATATGTACCACATTGTACCCCCCATTTGCAACAATCTAATGAATCTAATACAATTTTCACATATTTTCCAGGTTTCAAAAAGAATCCTCCAATGTTCAGACCTGCCCAAGTTCTCCCCTCGGTCATGACCGATGCCGATGACGCCCACGATGTTTCCATGACGATCACGGCGGCCCGTGGCACTCCACAGGATGTCTTTGCGGTGCCCACTCTTCGTCCACAGCGAGAACTCGTAGTTGGTGATCTCCTGCGAAACGAAAAATGTCAGCACTGGGTGACACCTGGAAATGCCGTTGATTAACCATCAATCATCAATCATAAATATATTATAATATATTATATGTATGATGCCATGATGTGCGGTAGGCCAGAAGATGGCACCTCAAAAACTTGGGATCGGGACATCATCCCACACAGGTGTGGGAAGTGGAAGCCTCAAAGCCGCCGACTTGCAGACTTGTGAGCAGTCGCAATGTACCCTCTGGTAAGCTAACATAGCTATTGAAAATGAACCATTTTTTGTTGGTTTACCATATAAATAATGGTGAATTTCCATAGCTATTTATGTTAGTTTACCAGAGGGTACCCCAAAATGGACAGTGATATCATCTCAAAAAAACTGGCAAAACTCAAGTCGTTGTGATGGTGCCATCTCTAGCCTCTGGTGAAATGCTGTCTCAATTCGCGGGATCTACAGTGGATTTTTCCAACATTCTTGACAATCACTGGTTGGTGGTTGACCTACCCCTCTGAAAAATATGAGTTCGTCAGTTGGGATTATTATTCCCAACTGGCAGTGTGTCAAAACCTTGTAGCCCTGTAGTTCACATCAAAATAGCTGGTAAATGGATGTTCATCCCATTAAAAATGGTATTAATAGGTATTGATCCATACCCAACTGAATGGAAAGTCATAAAAGTCATGTTCCAGTCTCCACCAACCAGATCAATCCTCAAATCAGGGTGATCAAGTAGAATTGATGATAATTTTACTTGATAATTGGAGGCCCTAGATTCCTAGATCTTGATCATTGGAGGTTTTTCTAGCGTTTTTCTAGGTTTTTCTAGGTTTTTCTAGGGTTTTCTAGGTTTTTCTAGTAGAAAATCATCAACATCCTTGGATCAATCGGGGGCCCATCGACATCGACTCCTGGCCATTCATCCCCTGTGAGAGCATGGTCTGCACGGAGTCTGAAAACCTCGGAGAAAACGCGAAGTTTCTGAAGAAATTCCTGGGTGAAACCAGGTGAATTCTATGGTTTATGATATATCATGATATATCATGATATATTTATAGTTAATGGGTTTATAAACCATTTCTCATGATATATTTATATAGTTAATGGGTTTCTAAACCAACACACATATAATTATATAACTATCATAACTGCGGAGCCTCACCTTACCGATTGGATTGATGATTGATATATCGAACTAGCTAGATGGGCTTATGAACCAATAAAAAAGTTGGCACCACTTTGCTGTTGAATAGATGACACATATGAAAACCTCATAGTTTTCAGCTGTCCAAATTGTCCAACTCTTTTATCTTCAGAGTTGCGACTTTACAAATCCTCCCACTTGGAGCCATAGATTGGGAGTAAATCCATGTAAATCCACCATATTTCAACACACCAAAACATGATATATACGATATATATATATGATACATTACCTGCAGGATCCACATCCCAGAAATTTTGAGGTCTTTACGCTTTCCAGGGGTTTGGGCGGATGTAGGATGATTTAGGAATTTCACACCCCAACAAGTGCAACGGATACGGATTGGCCCACGTTTTGCATTTGAACGGTAGGAATTGGACAGGGAGCATTCCACTTTCACTGATGTCGCTCTATTTTGCGGATTTGCAGGTGTTTGATGTTTTTTTCTGCGGTTCTGGCATTCTGGCATTCTATCGTAAAATTATTTGTGACATTCTATCTGGCATTCTTTCTGGCATTCGGGTCCAGGCGTGCCCCACAGCGTCCGGCTCTCACTCCAGTGCAGAAAGAAGACGGGAGTGATGGCAGCGAGTGAAGGAAGGAAGGAAGGAAAGGAAGGAAAGGAAAGGAAAGGAAAGGAAAGGGAAGGGAAGGGAAGGGAAAGGAAGGGAAGGGAAGGGAAGGAAAGGAAGGGAAGGGAAGGGAAAGGAAGGGAAGGGAAGGGAAGGAAAGGAAGGAAAGGAAGGAAAGGAAAGGAAAGGAAGGAAGGAGGCGTTGCACCTTTGTTAAAATCTAGAGACTCTTACCTGGCAGTTGGGGGAAACCATCGGATATCAATTCCAAGAGATATATATATATATACATATTATATATATACCACATATTTTTTGACCTAAATCCTAATTTTGATGCTTAAAACCCCCCTGGTCCCGTAGCTTCTCCCATATGTTTGTTGGAGCAACCCTGTTAAAAGTGCGTAGTAATGGTCATTACACGGTTCGTAACGGTGGTTAATCATGGTCAAATAATATGGCTAATGGTGAATAATGCTTAAACTCATTGTTTAATTCAATTCCATTATCTTCCATAATTCATCATTGTTTAACATTGTTTTTTGTTTTTTTTGGTGGTTACCACATGTTCCCAATATATCCCCATATATTGTTGCTTCGTTGCTACAACCAACGCGGCCGGGGCACTCATCGGCGATGAAGTGTTGCACCAGGCGCTTTCCAACGGCTTCGTCTTTGGTGAAGCCGAAGAGCCGTTCAGCGCCACGGTTCCACTCCTACCGTGGCCCCGGGTTCGACATCGCCATTTCTGTTGGTGCGTTCATATCTCAAATAACGTTGCTTCATGATATAACTATAGTTATTTATTGATGAAAAGTTTTTATAGTTATAGTGGGGTTTATAAACCAAACATAATAACTGGGCCCCATATTGTTGGACCATGGCTTTTACGAATACCCTCCGGTGTCATCAAACATGGCAAGCTGGAAACTCTACTACAGAGACTATGTATATATATAGTATAGGTTTCTAGCTGGGACAATCGACTAAAAATGTGTGACTTTCCATTGCTACGTTTGATTGCCAGAGAGCATCCTTGCCCCCTACAGGAACAGATTGCATACAAAATTCCACAAAATTCCATGGATTACAACGACATGGGGAGTGAAACATAGAAAGTCTGGGTAAACCAACTTGTGATGTCATAGCAAAATGATGGGATTGTATATGGGGTTATATTCATGGCGCTTCACTGGTAGGACCCAGTGGATACGTAGTTGATTACACTTTTTCTATGGGTTATGTACTGACGAGTTGACTTGTTTATTGAATTACAATCCCGAATCCCAAGCCACACATATCATATAAGTACCACCATATTGGATATATTGGGGAACCAAACTGAATTGAACCAATCTTAAATAATCGGGGAAAAACAACTTAAGGCCCCAAAAAGTAACATCAACCACTTTGGATTCACCAACAATCCTGGGAGTTCAACCCAAATGGCAAACATCTATGCAACGATCGTCAACCATCCGTTCAACCATCCATAATACCCTCTGGTAATGACTAACATAGCTATTGAAAATGGCCATAGAAATAGTGAGTTTTGCCATTAAAAATGGTGATTTTCCATAGCTATGTTAGTTTACCAGAGGGTATCAATATGTATCAATTAATTGGCTCTTATGGATATACTGAAATGAACCAAAATTTGCTGTTTCCATGAAATGAACCACCCAGAATCCAGCAGAAACATGTGTATATATATATATATATCCTACAGGTGTACGGGATGGTAAGAGAAGATATTACCATCATCAATTGTGGAACATAAAATCAATCTATGAGAAAGATGATTGCTGGTCCTTCATGATGTACAATAGCAGAAAGACATGCAATAATCATGATCACGCAATATGTTTGATTCAGAAAGATGTGGATGTTGATCAGAAAAAGCATCAGGAATCTCATCCATAAAACCTGGTTTTTATTCATATTCTCGGATGCTCCTGATCATCAGTGATGATAATCATGGCAGCATGGCAGTATCAGGAAAACAAAAAAACAGGGTTTAAATTATTTTGGTTATACATATATATAATATATATATATATCTAATATATATATAATATATATATATAGGTGTTTCCAAAAATGGAGGATACCATGGGGAAGCTGAAGTTGATGTTAACCATTGGATTTGGGGCAAAATCTGGCACTGCCTGGTTGGTGGTTTGAAGCCCTCTGAAAAATATGAAAGTCAGTTGGGGTCAATATTCCCAACTGAATGGAAACAAAAACATGTTCCAAACCACCAACCAGAATATATTGGAATATGAAACTGTCAAAGATAGTTCCGTTTTAGTGATGATTTAATGAAATTATTCATATTCAATCTACTCCAGGATGACAATACAATACTAGTCTTATGAGGCTACCCTGCCAGAGAGAGGGGGATGGTAAAATTCAATAAATTGCATCTACAGGTGCATCTACAGTCACACTTGAAATTGCATATTGCATCTAGGCATGTTGCCAGAAATGCACCTGTGAATTTCATTTCTTCCCAGAAATATACTAGTGAGTGTATATATATATATGTATATATATATATATACAGTACAGTACAGTATATATCGTATTGACAAGGATGTATGACTCACCAAAATATGGATACTCATTGTTCTTCATTGGGATAACCCACTGGTCCTCCACCACTCCGGTCTTGTCCACGGCAATCAATGGGGCATTTACTTCACCTTCGAAGAGGATCGGTTTTCGGAACTGGAAAATCAGCTGAGCGAATCAAGACGCGACCATCTGGTTATGACTATAGCGAACTGGACAATCCATTATAAATGGACGTTTTAATGGGAAAATCATCTGTAACTGGGCCAATTTTCCATAGCTATGTTGAATAACCAGGAGGGTACTTAACTCATTGATTCATCCAACCCTTCAATCCAACCCTTCAAAAAAAGGGTGACCAATGATAGATGATAAGCCCAATTGATCCCAATTGTTAGGTAAATTTCTTGGTGATTCATCAAGCCTTAGAGCTTAAACCCATCGCTGCCTTAGGTGATCCGCCAAGGTGCGAATCAATCGATCCTGCATCGTCAGCTCGGAATTGCTGTTCTTCAAGAGCTCAGTGAGCTCCTGGCGCTATAATGATCAAGCATGTTATTGTCTATCATTATTATGTATACATATTATATATACATATGTATATGATTATATATGTAAATATAGCATGTTAATTATCTATGATCTATAGTTCATTCTATTTAAGTTTTGCTTAATGCTTAAATGCATGTGTAATGAAATGCATGTGTATATGTAATATTTATATGATTCTATAAGTATCATAAATACATACATAGGAATATAACTAGGCAACGTTTGTATTGGAGTCTTTGTTTCGCTGTCTTTTTACCATGACCAACTGGGAAGTCTCCCAGTTGATTCCCTCAACGGGATGATGGGGATGGGATGTACCATTCATGTTGCTTATGTTGCTTGGGATTCTTGTAAGATACCCTCTGGTAATTTAACATAACTTTGGAAAATCACCATGTTGAATGGGAAAACTCACTATAAATGGCCATTTTCAATATTTCTAATGGGTAAATCACCATTTTTAATGGGTAAATCACCATTTTTAATGGGAAAATCCACTATAAATGGCCATTTTCAATAGCTATGTTAGTCATAACCAGAGGGTACCCTCTGTGCTCAAACATGGCTGGAACCTCGGAACATCCACCGTTTGTGGTTGGAGTCCTGGCCGATGTACAGCACCCCTGAGGAATCTCGACTGCTGATGCTGGGACAACTGGAGGCCGAAAAGAGGACCTGCCATGCTGTGGCAACTCTGAGAAGAAATGGGGATTTCATGGGGATTTCATAGGGATTTGATCATCAACAATGGGGATTATGATGGGATATGGCTAGTAATCCGAAAATGAAACAGAAGTTTGAATATCCATGAATATCCCACAAACATGTGATTATGGTGGTTTATGAAAATTGTTTAAGACATCATTGAAATCAAGATCTGTTGCTGCAACTCCAGGATCTTAAATCTGGACCAAGACTGCCCAAGGAATTGGCTTCACTGCGGGAGTTATCACTGGTATCGCTAAAGCATGACGTCTATTTTTGTGATGGCGACCTAGTCACCAAGTAGATTCGTAATGTTCAATAGCGGTGAATCCAAATTCATCAACAATCCCAATAGTAGTTGCGGTTTAGGAACTTGGATATATCAAAGAGGAATCCCCAGGAAGAAAAGTAAAATCCAAAATGCTGATACATTATTTTATATATTTTTGTTGATAACTACATAAGACATATATATATATATGAATCATATAGATATATATGAATATATATATATATACACGAATATATATATATACATATGAATATATATATATATACATACATATATATATACATGAATATATATATATATACATATATGAGGTTACATAAGTATATATATATGTATATATACAGTAAGATTATAGCAACGTAGATCCCAAATGATGTCCCAATATATCCGAGCTGTGAAGTGTACATCAGCCAGTAACCCACCATATATCATCTAATCTAATCTAATTGAACCCAATCGAATCCAATCCGTCAAATTGTCGATTTGATTTACATATATATATATATACTACAATACATATATATATAATATTATATATTATTATATTATATACAATATTAATATATATTATATACATGATACCATGATACAACAATCATCTCCCCATCCCCAATGCTTTTGGGAGCGGCGCCTCATACCAGGGCTGCCCTGCTGCACGCTGCCGCACGCAGAAGCGCCGTTGCAGCTGCGCGGAACCGGACCTCAAAGCGGCGACGTGTGAGTCATGGGGGGGTTTCCTCCGGTAAACGAAGCTAGCCATGGTATAGATGGCCCGTAGAAATAGATGGTTTACCTATTAAAAATGGTGATTTTCCATGGTTTACCTATTAAAAATGGTGATTTTCCATGGCGAACTGTTAAATAACCAGATGCTATAAGACAATGGTCCATATATAATCTGGTTGGTGGTATACCTACCCCTCTGAAAAATGATGGAGTTCGTCAGTTGGTGACTATTATTCCCAACCCATAGGATCCATGTATGCTATATATGGTAATATTTACCATCAATATACCCCAAATGTTAGCATATATACCATACATGGATCCTATGGGCAATATATGGAAAAATGAAATTCATGTTCCAAACCACCAACCAGTAATTGATTTACCTCCGAAAATAGTGATTTTCCATAGCTATGCTAGTTTACTAGAGGGTACTCAAAAATGGAAGGGACCCCCAAACGTTATGTTTGTTGGTTTATAAGCCGATCTAACATCATCTAACTATAGTCATAAGATGTTATAAGTATCATAAACCAAAGTTGTTATAGCTATAGACTAACTTAGCTAACTATGGGGCCCCTTCCTGCAAAATGGATGGTTTTGAATGGACATCCTCTAAAAAATGGATGATTTGAGGGTACCCCGACATATGGAAACCAAATGGGGGACAAAAAAACACCATATCTTCTGACAGGAACACGCACACACACACAGACTTCTAGGGGACGACGATGATTATTTACGACAACAATTTGATCAGGAAACGTTGGAATTTGGCCACAAATCCAGACTCAAACAAAATGTGGAACAAAAGATCTAAGCAGAAGGAATTATACAGCAGCAAAGATGCGGAAGTTGTCAAGTTGTTAGCCAACATGGGAATTGAGCCAACCAACATGGAAATTTAACCCCTTCAGCAGCGCAATTGAGATTCAACCAATGAAATGGCCATTGTGATTGTGACCTGCTGAAAAATCTGCCAAGGTGATATACCTTTGACCAGTGCAAGGGGGGAACCAATGGTGGTTGCGAACAACTTACTGTTTATGGGATGAACATGAATGAACATAAATACATATATATATATAAATACATATATAAATATATACTCTTGTATTGTTACATACCGCCAGCCACTATTGTTGGTGATAGTGCTCCTATTTCTACATAAACTCTCTCCAACTCTCTCCCTATGCTGATGCTGAATTTCCAAGGCAAGCATCCAATTATACTCTCTTCTTCCCAGTGTTGCTGATACGGTTTTGGGCTTGGGGGTAGATCCATTTTCAGACAAACCTACAAGGTGGTGCTCCCCCAGCTATAAGTGGCTTTATAAACCCATTGAGTATATTATAGATAGATTTACAATAGACCCATACGTGAAATGTTAGTTACCAACATGGCTAACTAAATCCCATGGCAATCCCATGAAATCACCATATTCTTGCTGGTAGAATCACCATTTTCCTTTCCTGGGTTTTCCTATGGTTTTCCCATGGTTTGCGAACAAAAAGGGGCACCACCTCGTCTCCTTGAATCGGGCCACGCGGAGGCCTTCGCTGCGATTGCGGCCTGCGAGAGACATGGCCGCGGAACTTTTGGTCATGTTGGTTCCAAAAAGGGGAATGATACCATCTGGTTCTATTCCAAGCCACACACCCCACTGGTTCACCTTGGAATCCCATGAGGAGTGACCAGCTTCATCCAAGACACATCTGGTTCTTTAACAGTTCGCCATGGAAAATCACCATGCTATTGATAGGTAAACCAATGTAAACCATCTATTTCGATTAGGGCCATCTATACCATGGCTATGTTAAATAACCAGAGGGTATGTTGATTCAATGATTCACTTAAGCTGTAAGAAAGTAGAGAAAAGAATGGTACTATAGTACCATCACCTAACTATAGTTATAGCAATGATATACTAAGGTCGCTGTTATCCAAGAAACATATAGAAACATGGGATATTCAATAATTGTTCAATGAGTCATATCATGAAATCTTAATGGGATACCATCCAAAAAAAACGTGAGATTTCATCAAAAAATATCGATTCACTGTTATCCAAATGATATATTGATATCCATTGTGAAAAACACATGTAATTCAATCAACTAAATATTTATCAGGAATCAACTAATCTATATCAGATTTTATCAGGACAATTTTTTTGCATAATTATTCTAAATTGTAATTACATATACATGTCTGGATAGAATATGATAATTGATTCACTCAGAATGCTTCGGCCATTTTGGGGTCACCTACCTAACCTATCATTCCAGTGAGGTCGTTGTATCATTTTGTATCAATCTACTCAAATATACTCATCATTTGTATCAAGTTAGTGTCTATACCTTAGCTGTAAGATGTTGTAAGTGGAATTGAATGATCTAGTAGACATAGAATGGATCCTAGTTGACTGTATCTATATACATGTGTATAATATATATATGTATCATATGTATAATAGGGTGCCCAAGAAAATTGAAAAGGTTGGAACAATTCTGTGTGTTCTTGTCTATCCTTTTCAGGGTTGCTACTATTTACATACACACGTACATACATACATCCCAAAGTTTCCAAGGCTGAAATAATAAGGTAATATCATGTTTGATACCTTCTCCAATCATCATCATTAGCGAGATTGGTTGAGGTCGCTAATCATTGTCTAGTTGGTATGACATAGCCATAGTTTGCCTTTCATACATTGGTTAAGTATGCTTAGGTGGGATATATCCCTTACATCCCAGTTACACAAAAAAAGCGGCTCCTGCAGGTCTGCCAAGCCCAGTTGACTTCCATGTTCCAAGAAGTCGGAGAAGGGTCTCCTGCCGTGTATCGTTGTGCTTAAAAATCAAATCCTGTCAGTTTAAGCTGCTTATCCTAGGGATCCCTACGGGTAAAGATGTGGAAAACCCATGGTTTCCTGTGCGGAACATCGTCTACAAATGGTGGCTATGTTCTCCACATGTTCAACTACCGCAGATCCGATGGTCGTCTCCTCAATGCGGACTCGGAGGGACATCGAAAGACCTCCTCGGCCTTCTTGTTCCAACCTGAACTCTTTGGGGCAAATCATTGAACTCAACGGAGGATGATTCTGACTGAATTGTTAATAAGTATATTATTTATATAATAATAATATTTAACCCATAGGATCCATGTATGCCATATATGGTAACATTTACCATCAATATACCCCAAATGTTACCATATATGGCATACATGGATCCTATGGGTAATAATAATAATAAATAATAATAATAATAAGCAAATTAATAAGTTACTATAAAGCCTGAAAGACCTGAACATATCTGGACTTGCAGTCATTTGGGGATGATTCACGGACTAATCATCATTCCAGTGAGGTCACAATGAGGTCATTATAATTCATCCAGATGATATTGACCATAACCAAAAATACACCGCATCAGTTCAGAGATGGAGCCCTAGAATCATGGCCATAGACTCAGTAGTGCTGCAGCAAGTGATCAACATGTCTTCCGGGACCATCATCTGGCTGTATATCCCAATATCCAAAGGTTAAAGCCGCCTGTAAATCTGGCTGAATTGAAATCACTCACCAACCGGAAAAGTTCGGGGTGGGATGTTTGCCTCAATCCCAATCATCATCCACGTTGCAGCGAGGTCCTTCTAGGTCTTTTTCCACATTTGGAGATGTTTGGAAGGCCGGAGAACTGCCAAATGTGTGAAGGGCGCCCCCCAAAAAAACGAGGAGATAAAGACTAGCCACATGGGGAGAAAGAAAGACAAACAGTCTAGTAAGTGGATGCAAGTAGTTCCATAAATTTCCAGAAATGCAAGCACCAAACAGATCCAAACGGTACATGTGGATTAATATATATATATATACAACATGACATTGCCAGTAGAGATGATCAAGGTATCAGGCTAACAAGTTACCTGGCAGCTCTCCCATGGACAAACTGTCAGAGTTTGGCTGGAAATTGGATAACATATCCCTTGAGAAAACCCCACAGCTATTTAACGGATTTCAAGGCCTTATTCCGATACTTGTTGCTGATGTATGGGTATGAAACATAATGGGCATATGCGACATCTAATTCCCTTGTCCTATCGAATATTAATCCATGCAAATCAAAAAATGTCCAACTCAGCAAGTACCAAGACCAAGCAAGTACCAAGCAACGAGTGATTAAACCATATCGGTCCACTGCCTAGGACGTGCGGGACTGGATATTGAAGCACTTCGGCGAAGTGATAGTGGTTGGCCAACTATCGGCCAGAAATCAATGACCTGTTAAGGAAACCACGGCAGCCAATCCTCTTTGAGAATCACTAGGGACCATCATTAAATAGCCAAGAAATGCAAACTGGAAAAATCAGAATCAGGACACCACACAACCGTTGTAAAATTTGCCAAGGTTGGGGTCATGGAATACATTGATTCCAACTTCCCAGTGCTGGACTGCAGGACCAAGAGAAATCAACCACTGTGTCTAGCTTTGTTTCCAATGTGGGCTTGTTTCAAAGTTCCTAAATTCATGGGGAATCATCATTTTCCCGATCAAAATTGCCATTTGGGGCTACAAAGGCAACCATATGAGACAAACACACACACACATGTCAAGGCAAAAAACAACCATAAACTTGGACATACTCCCTACTTATCCTCCGGTATAGTCAACATGGCTAGCTAGACATTTTCCCATAACTAGTTCGATGATTTGCCCAGCGAACCAAGCCTCCATAACTAGTGAACTGGCCCAGCTTTCGGATGGATCACGAATCATCATCCCATTGATCCCGGTATCCGTTGGTATCAGCTCCATGATTTTTGCTGAACAAATCCCCATTCTTCGAGGATTTGTCTCTTTAAACCCCATTGATAGAGGATTTCCAATTGTCATGTTCCAGTACCAAGTTGGGTAACCATGATAATATCACATTGAGAAAAACCATCATTAATCACGAGTAACCACTACCATGATTCACCGTTACTTATATGAGCCATGGTCAATACTCACTATATGGTTGATGGTCATCCCATCCATAATAAGGATCCTTATAATGGTTATTATAAATCCCTATGAACCATTGGATGACTAGCCCCTACTAATGGTTATTGACCATGAGTATTGACCATGGTTTACTACGAGCCATTCTTGACGTGTCAATGACGTGTCGTTTGGATGGAAAGCTTCCCTGGTGGCCGCCGGTGGCCGCAACGCGGCGTTGGGCAACCCGAACCACGATGGGCGCATTAGCACCATCCACACAGCGACGAAGGCTGGCATAGGCCTGTGGTGGAGACATGGTGAATCTTAGCTTAGATACCTCGATTTGTTGGTTAGTGGATGTTTAATATAGCAACAGATTACAGTACTAGCTCCGGTTAGTACATGTTTACCATAGCAGATTAAAGTACTACCAGTAGTTCCATAGCAGATTTAAAGTACTATGCGATGATTCAAGTACTGATTAGCTAGCATCTAACAAGTTGCTTTTTCCAGTTGAGGTCAAAAAAAACATGTTCCCAACCTTGCGACGATGATTTAACTATTTCAATAGGTTGGAGCAACCCTGTAAATCATATGTAAATACCCTCTTAACATAGCTATTGAAAATGGCCATTTATAGTGGATTTGCCCATTAATAGCATGGTGATTTTCCATAGCTATGTTAATTTACCAGAGGGTAACAATGTTAAGCGGAAACATTACCATTCAATAGGTCAACTATGGACACTCTCTCCTCATGAAAAAGCAAGATTTCACGGGACAACTGCTGGTTTGTATAACCATCAGCAAAATGGCGATTGAATGGGCTTTGACGGGTTTTATCCTCTGGTAATTCAACAGTTTGCTATGGACAATTGCATTTTTACTAGGTAAATAACATATATTAAAATATCATAGAATCATCTAACCAAATTAGGCCACGTTCCATAGCCATGTTTGATGCAGTGCTAGTCCTCCCTTTGGCCAGCAAGGTGGCTTGCTAGGCAAATCGTATCGAGAGTTTTTCCGGGTTTTCACATCTAATTCTGATGAAATACTGTTTCATTAATGGCTTGTGAATGGGTATAATAGATATGTATAGGTATGTATTTGTATAGGTATTATTGATAGATGGGTTAGTTCATGGATATTGAATTATATACTGAAAATCGGTCCTTAATGTTCCTTAAGTATCCTGATTTTATGGGTTGTGAATGGCTACAATGTGTTATGTTTATCCGTGTTTAGGATTGACATCTTCCACAGGATCAAATTCTACACTGAAGCTGACCCATATTCAGTTGAGCCATGACAACAATACCATATCTCATCATTCTCATCCCATGAAATATATACATACCAGTCACCAGTCGCTTAAGAATGGCCAATAGAAACACCTTTTGTGGCATTACGGGTTGTAATCTGTTGCAATTACCCCAATAGCCAGGGAGTCATTTTTTTTGTCGCAGCAGGAACGACGCGGCAGAACGTTCCCGTTTCGCCCGTTTCGTTGGGCTCATTGAACTGACAATTGCAGGGTTTCACCAACACAGTTTGGAAAATGATGTGTTACTCACCAGCAATTGTGAACCATTGATAATCGTCTGAAATAGATGCCTTTCCCTTTCTCTCTAAATGTGTGTATGTAAGTATATAAATAAATAGAGAGAGAGAGATAGAACCATCTACAAACCCTATATCATGTATACAGTTGTATTGCAGAAACGCATCTACATGCAGGTGGACAATATATATATATATATAGTATATATTCCCATTACATACTACATACTATTACCCTCTGGTAAACTCACATAGCTATGGAAAATCACCATTTTTAATAGGTAAACCATCTATAAATGGGCCATTTTCCATAGCTATGTTAGTTTACCAGAGGGTATATACACATATCATCATATATCATCCTGCCCAGAACTCTCGAACGCCATCAAACCCGTTGGTTCCTGACCTCTGCTTGATCCCGTTGGTACCGTTCCGCATCCGCGAGAGCCTGCGGGTTGAAGCAAAAAGGAGCGTCAGTTGAAGTCATGTCCATCAACGATTTAATGAGTTTAATAGTGGTTAATATTGGTTAACATGAATGATTAAGATATTTAAGATGAATGACTCACATGAATGAGACCAATATAAATGGATCATTTTTTCATGCTCAATATAAAAATGGTTCATGCTAATCTGGGTAAATTCTTTCATAATTCACTAACCTGAATCTTGCGCCCATAAAAGGGGATGATTTCCCTAACATTCACCATGATTCCCAGGCTTCGGTCGAACGACGTGAGGTCGTGATGAAATTTACCCAGTCCCAAAAGGGTCAACTCACAAGCGGATTTCCTGATCGAGGTCAAACATGTCGAAGCGTTACTCAACCGCTAAGCCATTCATATGGCTACCCTCTGGTTATGTCAAAATAGCTATGGAAAATGGCCATAGAAATAGTGAGTTTTCCCATTAATAGCATGGTGATTTTCCATAGTGAATTGTAAACGTTTACCAGAGGGTACTGGCGACAGGAGATCATGTTTGTTGCTTTCCATATCCCATGACGGATCCATGCATGCTATATATGGTGTGCCATGGATCCCATCAATATACCCCCTTGATGTTAGCATTAATCTACCAGCACCATGGATCCGTCATGGGGCAGGTGAAGCCAACAAGGCCCCCATGGTTTTTCAGGTCCGACCAGCTGGCTGTTGTGGTTCCCTGCTATCCGAATCACAACTGACCTACAGCATCCTACAGCCACATGTTTCTCTACAAAAAACGCCCGCGCGTAGCATGATTTGTCGTAGCAACACCTACCATGTACAGCCTGTACACTTTTTCTTTGGATCAATCAATTGATAGTGACTTTTTGGTGCGGGTCATACCTGTGAAGCACAGGGTGATTCCATCTTTTAGTCTCTTTTACCCTCTGGTAAACTAACATAGCTATGGAAAACCACCATTTTTAATGGGTAAATCCATGATAAATGGCAATTTTCAATAGCTATGTTAGTTTACCAGAGGGTAGTCCATGTTTGCATCCAGCATCTTGGTCTTGGGAAGTTCGCTGACAAGCGATGCAACCAGCGATGCAGTAGGATGCCATGGATTCAGTGGACTGCAGCTGGGTAACGACCACTGGACACGGTAGATGAAGAGGAAGTGTTTTTTTAACCCCAGGAAAAGAGTGCCATAAACTGTGCTATTTTGGCAAACCCAGTATGGTATTGTAATTTTGCATGTCATGTATATATATATATATATGCCAAATCCCATAGTATCCCAATTACATAGTACCCTACGTTAACATAATCCCATAGTATCCAGCAATTTCATAGGATAATTTGCATGTACTTTTAAGTATCCTATGTTTGTTGCTTAAATGCCCCATCCGCCTCTGAGATCCTAGGGTGAATCATCCATTTAAGCTATGTTTCCACTAGTTTTCACTCTTATCCACATCATATCCTGGTAAACTAACACAGATATGGAAAATCATCATCTTTCATAGGTAACTCAACTACAAATGGGCTATTTTCAATAGCTATGTTAGTTTACCAGAGGGTATATCCCATTGTATCCGCTCTACCCCCAGTATAGCTCATTCAAAGAAACTACATTTATACATATGCGTCTTGGGACAGAGCCACATCATATTGTTGTTCAACAATACCCCATTAGATCCCATGAAACAGTTTGCTTTCTACATCCCCTAAACCAATAATTCAGTAGTTTTACCTTTAAGTTATGACATGCATAACCCCAAAAATAGAAGAAAAACGAGGTCCTATTCCTGCACACTAATGATTAACTTGATGTTTCAAATCAAGAAAAAGTCTGTGTTTCCTATGTCTTTGGGGGCTATTAAGCTATTAAGCGGACATTGCCTCAATACTTCATGTATTTTCCTTTGGGGCTTCGGCCTCCCACTTTGGAGATGTCACGGCCATGTTTCCCATTCTCAGTCATGATCAGCCATTACCCATAGGATCCATGGTGCTGGTATATATGCTAACATTTGGGGTATATTGATGGGATCCATGTTACCATATATAGCATGCATGGATCCTATGGGTTATTAACCATGATTAATGATTAACCCCCGTGAACCATCATCAACCGTATTGACATCACCGTTATGGTACATCAACATCATATCAACAATAAACGGTGTCTATATCGTTAATCAAAATCTCAACATCGTCAACAATGAACAGTTTTTGATGATTAACATGTATAGTTATAATTCCTATGTTTTATACTGTTCTATCATGATACTATTTTAAAAATATTAGTTTGTTAATGATTAAACATAGGATTAACCATTACAGTATATTACAGTAATACAGTATAAACCATTATTGTCAACCATTAATGTTAGCCATGAATGTACGCAACCAATGACTAGGTATTAACCATTATTTACAATCATCCACTACTATGACAACTTTAAAATCGACTGTTACCAACTATAAAAATGCATTAATTAACCATATACGTATCAACCATTAACGATTCTGTCCAAAATTAACCATTAAGCATTAACCATAACTATGATTCTTTAGCAATTACCAATAAGATCAATAAGTTCATATTTTCTAATCATTATAATACATAGACATAGATCATCCTCTATCAACCGTTAGCACCACGATTTTCTTCGCTCAACGGCATCGCGCCGCGCCTTCTTGCTGGCGCTCAATGCTTTCCGCACATCGCTCAGGGCGCGCTGGGCGTCCGCGAGCTGCGCCTCCGGGGTTAGTTCATGGGAAATCATGGAAAATCCCAATCTAAAATGGATGATTCCAGTCAAAATTGGGTACCCCCAATAGTTTGATGACTAAAATCTGTGGTCCCCCAGGTCTTCAATTTTGACCCATTCCCATATGTGTGGGTTTCATAGTCATGGGGATACCACAAGCGAGCATTGGATGGTGTATTTCATGGAAAATCCGAATCTAAAATGGATGATTCAGACCCCAATTTATGGAAACCCCCCATGTGGACTATTACGAACTATTACTGGGATGATTATATCCATTAATATGATAATTATCAAAGTAATACCCTTAGATCTGGATATTATCCACTAATTCATAGATTAATGGGATAACTAATTCATGACTCATTACTCTGATATGGGAAAGCTCAAAACCAGTGCAGAACTTTCACGTTCATGACATGATACGGGGATGGGTCAAAACGACGCTGTAGCCCCTGGTGACAAAATAGCTGGTGTCTATGGATGTTCATCCTCCAACAAATTGTATCATGTATTGATCCATGGCCATGTGTGGACTACTGGGATAATAATCCAGAGTTAATCCCATTAATGGATAATTGCATAACTATTGACTATTACTATCAATTCACTCTTAACCACATCTTAATACATATATAATCACATATGTGTATATATATATGTATAATCCAAATCTTGACGTGAGGCATGTGTCAGGTTCACTGCACGATCTCTCACCCCATGCTCTGGTGGCGGGTATAATCCAAATCTTGACAATTCAATAACTAGACAATCCCTATCATAACTGATTAATGTTATAGCTATGAAAATTTAATTCCATTACCATAATCCCCATGAGTACTATAAGTATGAAATCCATTACTATCAAACCTATGGTTATTTTCGCGTTTCGGTTACCGATCCACAGGAGATACTGCACCATATAAAGCCATAAATTGGGGGTATATCCCTTACTGTGGATGGAACAAATCCTGCACCAGTTGGTAGATTTTGGTAGATTGTAGATTGTTTATCCCGTTTAAAAAAAAAACATTGTATATAGTCTCAGTGTTTCATACTTACCTTCATAGTCACCAACTGGTGCAGGATTACGCAACCATCCACAGTAGCTATAGAACATCACCATGTTTAAAAGGTAAATCACCTATAAATGGGCCATTTTCCATAGCTACAAGGGTATATCCCTTTACATATCCCCTTACATAGCTACATCAATGGATTGATGGCAAAATATGGGGCTTTCCTGTTTTTTTTCCACATACACCAGTCCAATGAGCCTCAGTTTCAATACTAAATGGATCGAAATGATCATGACTTGGATGCAATCGGATACCCCCCCCCACTGATGAAATTTTGCCTGAAGCTCCTGAGGAGAAGCCACGCAGCAACTCATCGCCCTACCGAAGCGCGGACCAAGAAAGCACCGGCAAGTCACATGGAAAATGTGATGGAGAACATATGATGGAGATATATACATATATATATACATATATATATATTATATACAGTGTATGTATATATATATATATGTATGATGTAATGTAATATAATGAATATTAAACCCAGATGTATCATGGCCTCGAGAAATGTGTAACATTTGATTGACCTTCAGTATCAAAATGATCCAAGCCTAAGTAAGTGCCAGAAGAATGCAATGATTATATAGGACAGGTCAATACAATCAAAAGGAAAAAACATGATGATCAACTTGATCAACTGTCTTATGACACTGGGGGGATGCAATTTCTCCACGTCGCCCAATGGCCAAGTGTTGTTTCAAGTCCAATAAGAATGGTAAATATATTGAACTAGTTAAATGGGGTGTATGATGTTTATTCTATTCTATATAGTATATTATCATAAAGCAACAAGCAACCTTGAATGGACTTCACTAGCTCGGTTTGGCATTTTGGCAGCCAATATATGTGGATTTGACTGAAAAAATATAGGGAATTGGAATCCCATTGTATTGGCGCAGTTGGACATTGCCGAAGCATTTCTTGCAATTTCGTTGTGGCCATCAATTGGCAGCTTGGTGGGTTTCATGAAATAGTCACATTTGGCTCATTCATCATGTAATTTGAAGGGATTATTTCGCATGTATCGTGGTTGAGCATCAACCTCTGCTTAATTTCCTGGCGCTGAAATCATCCAGAATGGCTTCGGTCAGCTGGAGTCCTCATTTAGGATCATTTCACATCTGCCGGCATGTTTGTGGATGTTCTTGTGATACATCTTGTGATAGCTTTAGCACCAGCCAGCTTTCACACAAACCCGCTTTTACACAAACTCGCTTTTCCACACACCACCTTTTACACCAACCAGCTCTTGAGATCTCACCTGTGAACCAAACGAGCTTTTACCCGCACCAGCTTCTACGCAAACCAACTTTTCGACCAACCAGCTTTTATACAAACATACGCACACCATCACAAACCACGTTTTGCACCAACCACGTTTTGCACCAACCAACTCTTACAAACCAGCTTTTACACTCAGCTTTTACGGCCAGCACTTGTGCTATGCCCCAAACTCTTTTGGGATGTCGGGAACCTGATTTTTGGTGACCTTTACAGTACTTTGTGGCCTTCCACTATGTTGAGATGGTTACCCTCTGGTAAATTAACATAGCTATTGAAAATGGCCATTTATAGTGGATTTTCCCATTAAAAATGGTGATTTTCCATAGCTATGTTAAATTACCAGAGGGTAAACTTCACGAGGCTTCGTGAGGGACGCGATTTTTGACCCTCTGCGGGGATTCGGCTGAACTCCACACTCGCTGTTTGAAAAACACTTTTTACATAAACCCTAAAGAACACCTACAAAAATCCTAGGAAAAACATCCTAAATTAGCCCTAAATGAACCCTAAAGAAACCCTGCAAAAACCATAATATGAAAGTGTATATGGGGCGTAGCGCACGTGCTGCTGGAGCTTTTGCACAAACCACAAACCAACTTTTGGACACACCACCTTTTGGGCAAACCACCTTTACACCAACCAGCTTTACACAACCCCTGCTTTGGGCCTGTAGGCCAAAGGCCAGAGGGCCAGCGGAATGCCGAAGGCTGTTAAATAAACATCTCCATTTTAGATAGTAAAATCCCACCATTGCCTCCGTGTCCTTGAAAAACTGGCGCGAACTGGGCGAAGTCTGGAAAAGGCTGAGAATGTGCGAACTGTAAGTCGGAAAAACTGCTGGAAGCAGTGCTGTCTTTGATGGAATTCAACAAGTGACAAATTAGGGGATCTGATCAGTTGTTAAGGCTCAAACGGCCACAGCAAAATCCAGCATCTGACTTTGACTTGCGTTCGCAGCCCCAACCTTGGAACACCTTGGAACTCTGTGAAGTTGCTTGACTTCTAGACCGGTGAAGTCATGCAATGAGTGACTTGAGCGGAGTTGATATGATACAACGGTATCAATATCTCCAAGGTGTTTTGTTGACTCTCTGCCTGGGATTCCTCTGAGCCAGAGCGACGAAAACGCCATGATTGCTAGAGAAATGCATCAAGATGTTGAGACTGGAACCCATGGTCAAACTCCAGCTAGCAAAAAACATGGGAGAGACTGGTGGAAAAAGGTCAGTCTTGAAGGATGCCAACATGCCCTGCCCCTAGCCCTCCCCGAATATAGACATATGATAACATATGAACAATAGATGAACTAAAAAAAATAAGTAAATTGAGTGATGTGGCAAGCGCACCCCAAAATTATGCCCGACTTTAGCATTTAAGAGTTCTTTGATAAAGCTTTAGATTCGACTCTATATATATGTATATATATATATATATGTACATATATATATATATATACATATGTGTATACACATATATATATATATCATATGATTCTGAAGGTAGATCTGACTGGCACCATGAGGAAATGCCAATGCCTGAATCCCCCCATCGAACCAGAAATAGCTCTCGTGATCCTCAGCTCCAGTGATTTCTTCTCTCCGGCTGTGCGGTCTCCGGCGCTCTCCGGATGGGTCAAGACGGAAGCAGACGCGATGGTGTTATGAAATCTAATAATAGGTATATGATGATATATGTGTATAGTTAAACCATAGTTATCACTATTTATGATTACTATTATGGTATATATAATAGGATATAATAGGTATATCACTACCATAAACATCCATAAACCAACTCAGTTATCATTTGGGCCTCACCTGGCATGATTTTGCACCTTCAAACATGGGGGAAAAAACAAGAATACCTTATGGAATGAGCGTCAAATCTGGATAGGTGAACCAAGAGGAGTTGAGCATTCAATCAGCAAACAAATCGGATAAAAACACATGAAACTCCCAATGGCGTTTTGAATTCTAAACACGCCCTCTAGCTGCTAGCTCAGTAGGTCTGAGGGCCAAACAATCTTGACAGATATTGACCCACACGGCTGTGAAACGTGGCTGAGCCATCAGCTTCCAGAGTGACTAGGAGACGGTGAAGGGCACTTGATAGTAATTGGATTTTTTAATGATAGAATCCGATCCCCCTTGAAAAAAACATGGTTTAATAGCCTGTTTACACATTTTTGGAACGATGGGTTGGGGGGTGTTTGGGTGTTTAATATTAGGGGGATAGGATTATAAATGAAATCATTGCAAAACTTACATGCCCTTGAACGAGGTCTGTAATATTTATGATGTCTCTCTGCTTATCAACCTACCCAACAACCCATCAACCTACATGAGCCAGCAACCTACTGATGCAACCTACCCAACCACGATTTACCTGGTCATGAGAGCTAACCTCAAACGATCACCAGGGAGATATGTGCCACGGTCATCCCTGGTGATCTTTTCGCCTCTGGAAGATGGTCTCCGAGCCAACCCGAACTCAAGAAACGATCACCGTGTAGCTACAGCCCGGCTTCAATCCTAGACCTGAGGCAGCCAAGGTTAACGCAGTGAGTTCGATTCTTGGGTGAATGTCCAGGTTCACCATCGGTCACTCATGCAAATTGGGTGAATCATTCATTGATCATCGATAATTGCTAGTAAACAATGATTGGTGAATCATTATCCATGTTACAGTAACCTTCAGTGAATCATTTATTGGTAATGTTAGTACAGCAATGTCATGTGAACCACCCATATGGATTCCAAAAAATGCTTGGAATCCCACTATCGAGCACAATTCTTGGATGAATCATGTGAATCTTTTTTGGGGTGAACATTTCTTGGCTGACCATCAAAATCAGACACAACCATCACACGAAAAAAGTACCTGCCGGATGTTCATACTGTGAATCTTTGGCGTTTTTTTTTCATCTGGGATTCTGGGATACTCGTGGATACTGAGGATGCAATCTGCTGAGGTTGATACTGGGCTTCATCATATGCTATGCGGATAGACGTTGATGTTTAGCACGCAACGAATGCATTGAAAAAAACTTTTGGCTCTGCTGCTCGGAAAAAATCGTGGACCATCCGAATGATGAAATGTTCCGAAAAATCCAATCAGTGAAAATGGGGGACACCATTCATACTTTAATTAAAATCCGCCCACACCGTTTTGGCGGTGAAGGCGTGCTTATTGGGGGGCAACAGCAACACTAAATGCTCAATGACATTTGTTAATATAGCAGTCGCTATATCAGCTTTAGCTGGGGGGGGGGGCCAAAAACGGTTTCGCACCGAGACCAGAATACGGTGGTGTTTTCGACATTTTTCGAGGATTTTTGGGTGTCTGAGCGCAAGAGGGTATTGAAATGGAATTTTGGGTCATTTTGGTAGCTTTCCGGCAATGGAAAAACGGCCAAAAATGAAAAAAACATTGTACATAGCAAGATTTTGCAGGGTTTTTGGATGCCAGAGCATTGAAAACACTGCAAAAACAAGTGTTTTGGACTGACGTTATAGCAAAAAACGTGTAAATTACCGTATGCTTGACTGGAAACATTACAAAAACACTGTCAAAAGCAATGTTTTGGAAGGATTTACTGCCTTTATGGCAAAAAACGTGTAAATTACCGTCTGTTTGACTGGAAACATTGGAAAAACACTGTCAAAAACAATGTTTTGGAAGGATTTCTTATATATATGTTGGAGTTGGCTACCGGCATTGGAACATGGAAAAATTGAAGAAAACACTGTAAATAGCGGTATTTTCAACGGTTGGGGAGATAAGGGAATTGGAAGCATTGTCGAACATGATGTTTTCGACCGGTTTTATGGCGACAAAAGTGTAAAGTACCGTGCTTTGAAGGAAACCATTGCAAAAACATGGAAACACATTCAAAGAACACGGGATTTGGGGGACTATCTAGGCGTCGTTGTCTAGCTATTTGAAATTCCGCAGCTTGGAGAGCCTCCAAGGGAGGGAAAAGTGAAAATTCCATAGCTTGGGAAGCTGTCACGGCGGGGAAAAGTGAAAATTCCCTAGCTTGGGAAGCCCCCACGGGGGGGAAAAGTGAAAATTCCCTAGCTTGGGGAGCCCCCACGGGGGGGAAAAGTGAAAATTCCCTAGCTTGGGGAGCCCCCACGGGGGGGAAAAGTGAAAATTCCCTAGCTTGGGGAGCCCCCACGGGGGGGGAAAGTGAAAATTCCCTAGCTTGGGGAGCCCCCACGGGGGGGAAAAGTGAAAATTCCCTAGCTTGGGGAGCCCCCACGGGGGGGGAAAGTGAAAATTCTTAGCTTGGGGAGCCCCCACGGGGGAAAACCACCCTTAGCCCCTCTCACGGACGGAAATAAACCTGCGGTGTGGGCGGCCACCCCACGCGAAGCGGGGTGAATACCCTCTGGTAAACTAACATAACTATGGAAAATCGCCATTTTCAATGGGAAAATCCACTATAAATGGTCATTTTCAATAGCTATGTTAGTCATTACCAGAGGGTAACCATTCAAATCGAAAAAAAAATGGCAGATTCACCGGATGATCCATGGCGTTTTCTAATGCCAACCATTCATCCCGGGATGCGCCTGGCGCATCCCGGGTAGCCGACTCCCTTTTTTTTCCACGAGACTCATTGGCTACATCTCCGGTATCATCCTGTCATTCCCATAGTCAAGTATTGGATATATATATATATATATATCTATAATATAGACAAATTATATATACATAACTCCTATTAACACCTAATGTTCCATTGTTTACATTTGTACATGTGGTTTTCATAAATCCCACTTTTTTCGCCCTGTAGATACATCGACCCTCCGGGACAGGGCTTGGAAGTTGACGCACAGTTCACTTGATGAATTCAATGGTTTGGGCCCTATGTTTTTATAGATTCGATACATCGATAGTTACAGTATGTTACAGTCTTACAGTTATGGATGTATAAAATTTTATAAACCAACAAAGATATCACTGGGGCCTCACCTTGTGATTGCCTTGTGTCCAAGTTGAATGGTAAATCCCTTATTTTTCATCCTAGAAAAACCAGGCATGTTGTCACCTGCCAAGAACCAAGCTCTCGAGACTCAAGTGGAAATTGGCCTGAGGAAAGAGCCACCATGTGGCAAGGAGATTGACCTTTACAGCAACCACGGGGGTCCGGATTCCTATTCTCTTTACATATATATATATATGTATATATATATATATGTATATATATATATATGTATATATATATATGTATATTGTTAATGCACCAGGAATTTCCCACCATGTCCATGTCCATGTCATATCCTTGATTTTGGCAGATCACCACTGCGCCGTCCGATCGCCATCCTTTCTGTGGCCATTTGATCGAACCCACTGAGGTGGTGGGTGGGAGCGGCTACTTGAGTTAAGGAAAAGCTACGAGCATTGGGTTCTGTGTTGGGGACGCAGTTGTGGTAGGTTCAACAGGGTTGACCATATTGGAAACAGGGTTTTCCCAGTACATTCACATTGGCAGCGGAGTCTGGGCTGCCGCAAAATCCTAGGTGCTAGTGGGGTCTTCACAGCAGGGGCTAGGAGACTTTTTACTTCACCCTAGGTGTGAGCCATGGAGGGTGAAGCTGCGCAAGCAGCGGGGTCCGGGGCCTTCTCCACAGCGGTGCCGTGGAGTCAGATCCCCAAGTTCGTTCCTGGGGAGACAGACCTTAGGGTCTACACCAGGAAGTTGGAGTTCCTGAAGGAACTATGGCCAGCTGAATACTTGGAACAGCCTGGCACCAAGGGCGGCCTTGTTGGTCGAAGGAGTGGCTTTTCAGAAAATATCGAGGCTGGATCCGGCCAAGCTCAAGCAGAAGGAGGGCGTGAAGTACTTGGTAGAGGCACTGGGCGGCCAATGGGGGCGTCCAGACACAGAAGAGCGCCTGGACATGTTTGAGAAAGCACTTTACCTCACAGTGCAGAAGGCTGATGAAAGTCATGATTCATACATGGCACGTCATGATGCAGCCTTTGAAGACCTCTTGGTGAGAAAGGTCACCATCGAAGAAGTCAGGGCCTACATCCTGATCCGGCAGTCCTTGCTGAGCAGTGAAGATCGCAAGAAGATCATCTTTGAGAGTGGTGGGGCATTATCGTATGACCAGGCGAAGAAGAGCATCAAGCTGCTGGGGTCGAAGTTCTTCTTGGAGCTCCAGAGCAACTCAAAGATGGTGCCCAAACTCAAGACATATGATGTCAATCAGGTTGAGGATGAGACAGTGATGTATCAAGAAGCTGAAGAAGAAGTGGACGAAGAAGTTGCCTTTCAGGTGCTCCTGGAAAATGGTGACGAAGATGCCTGCTTTGTCAGTGAGTTCGAAGATCAGATCTGTGCAGCCTGTCAAGAGTCTCAAGAACTTGCGGCTTGCTTCGTGAGTTACCAGGAGGCCAGAGCTCGTTTGAGAGACAAGGCAAAATCCAGAGGCTTCTGGCCATTGGCAGGCTACAAAGGAAAAGGAAAAGGTCGAAAAGGCAAGCCGTTCATGGGAGCCAGCAACACCAAGGGTGGCTCTGGTCCGGCAGGATTTCGCCGAAGAAGTCTTGCAGACCGCATCGCAAACTCCACATGTAGACGATGTGGCCAGCCAGGACATTGGAAGAGAGAATGTCCGATGTCATCGAGTCCGGCTGGCAACTCTCTCATGGCAAAGAAGAACGATACGGAGTCCTTCACGGGCATCTCGCAAGTCGAGGGCAATGGCAACCAAGATGGCGAACACGACAGTGATCGCAGTGGCTTTGACGTTGTCTATGAGCTTCCGTACACTGCGGAGGTCTATGATGAGGACGGGAAACAAAACATGACACTTGGTTTTGGGAGAGTTGTTGCGGATTGTCTTGAGGATTGTTTGGTGTGTTTTCATGAATGGACCCAAAATGTTTCTCAACGTCTCCATCAATGTTGTAGGAAACATGATGTCTCCAGTGTCGCCACTGCTGCAGAGTCGTTCCGAGCACCCATTTGCACGGCTGAGGGCCCACCAGGAGATAACCTTGTGGTGCATCCCACAGCAGAAGTTTTTAATGCAGAGGAGGCCGATGATGAAGCCATCATCGACACGGGAGCCAGTCGGGCAGTGATCGGTAGTGAAAGGTTGAAACGTCTTGTGAGGAGCTTTTCCCCTGAACTTCGGAGTCGAGTCATGAAGGTTCCCACAAATGGGGTTGTTTTCAAATTTGGAAATGCTGGTCGCCTGACTAGTAGCTTTGCTGTGATGCTTCCAAGACTGCAAAATGGGTGGCTCCGTGTTGAGGTAGTGCCAGGTCATACACCATTCCTCATTTCCAATGCAGTGTTAGGTGGCCTTAAAGGAATCATTGATGTTGAGGGTCGAGTGTTGGGGTTCAAAGGGAGTTCCCAGAAGATCAAGTTGGAATCGGTCCGTAAGAACCTTATGGGAATCAAGGTGGTTGAACTGTTGATGAAAGCACCTCATGGGGAGAACACACCAACACACATCTTTTGCGCACCTGTGGACGAAACGAAAACACAGACTCAACATGGTCATGATGTGAGGCAGGTACAGGTCAGTCCAGAATGTAGTCATGACACCCACCACTTGCATGAAGAACCTAAAGTAGGTCGAATATGGTCGAATTCAGAATATCAGTGAAACGGTTCCTAAGGAATGTGCAGAAACTGGAAACCAAGGACAGAACTCAGGACCAAAAGACTCAGCATCTTTGTGTACAGCAGTCGAGAGTGACCAAGCTCAACCCACGTGTGAAAATTTGAGCACACCCGTGATTTCCTCTGATGTCATCGCAGATGGTGCCGAGCTATCTGGATCGGGTCCTGACCACTCCAACAGACCCGTCGTTGCAGACCTCGACACACCACGAGGACTTGCCCGAAGTGCTGATGAGGCCACCAGGCATCAACACCCTGACAGATTGGGGAAGAGTCAAGGCATCGTCAGGAAAGCATGCCAGCAAGCCTTTCGCCACCATCTACGAGGACGACAGGATGTACGTGACGCAGCTATGGAACAGACGAGGGGTCTCGTCATGGGTGAGGAGCTTCCAGCTCTACTGTCGCGAGCGGAGGGCAGCCAGTCAGGAAAGACAACGCCTCACACGTGGGGAGGACTCAAGGAATGTGACTCCTCCGCGTGTCCCGCCGACAGAGCAGACACCCATTCAACCGAAGGCCAAGATGTCTCCAAAGGCAATCCAAGGGGCTTACCCATCTCGTCAGATGCTGGAAGAGTCCGATTGGACAAAGGTGGCAGTCGAGACACCAGTGCCCGAGGAGAGCAAGAACAACAAGAGGGGCATGACGCCACCGATCAAGCCCATGGAGATGCCGATCAATCAGGAGAAGGTGAGCCAGATCCAAGCCCAGATTGCGATCCTTCAGCGAGAATTGCTGAGGGAGACTCAGGGATCCAGCTCAGCAGAGTAGGTGTGCCTACGTTCCATGGTTTGCATGCAAATCTTCAAAGTAAGGCCACTGAAATTGAACACGGTTTGATATCCCTGAAAGCTGACGAGAGGTATGTTGGATCACGTCCCAAGATTGTCAAGTCTCATGGACAATACCTTCAATATGATGGTTCCAAGAAATCCAAATGTCAACAGAACCCCAAAGATCAGATTGACCTCTTGGAAATTTATTGTGAGCCCAACTCCCCGTTATCCAAACAAATTCAACGTCTGGGTGGTAAATCTCTAAGATTCACGAAGGATGATGGGGATCTAAGGACACCAGAGGGTCAACAAAAGTTATGGGGATGGATTTATCTTTTTGAGCCACGTCATGTATGGGTAGCACCCGAATGTCGATTGTGGGGAAACTTTTCCAGATTCAATATGGGGAGAAGTACAACAATGTTTGATCAAATCAACCTCAAAAGGAAAACTGATGGTCCACACTTGGTGTTATGCAATCAGTTATACCTTCACCAAATCAGTGAATCTCGACACTTTCACTTGGAACAACCCAGGGATTCAGAGATGGTCTTGCAACCGGAACTGGATGATGTCCGAAGGGGCACACTACCGGCGACCTTTGGCATGTGTCGGGTTGGGAAGCTTAGAATGCCTCGGTCCTCAGATTTCCTCCAAAAACGAACGCAAGTTTTCACAACCAGTCGGACGATGTTTGAAATGTTGCACTCCCAAGTATGCCAAAAGGACCACCAACATACCCCAATTAAAGGCCAGTTCAAAATTCATGGGGAATGGCAAAATGTTTCAGCGTACGCACAAGCATACACTGCACAGTTTGCGCGCAGGGTTGCAGGGGGAGTCTTGTGGGAGTGTAGGAATCATGAGGATCCGCTGTTGCTTGAAGAAATCATTTTGGGATTGGAGGCACATGAGAGACCTTTGGCAGAAGAATCTCTGCGGCTACACAAAAGGCGACGCGTTGGGCTGAAACAGCCGGAGTCATCAATGTATGGCAAGGCTCCCAGCTGGAGTGACATCTTTCGAACTGTTGGATATAGTACCCCAAGGGTTGGCAATGCTTGTTTTACTGGGGATGGGGATGCTGTGCTGCAATTGGTTCAGATGTTGGTTCCTGAAATCAAAGTCCAGCTGGTAGTTTCTTGTCGCGGCACAGACCGATATCGTACCCAACCTGACGGTGTCATGCCTGAGATACTGCCATGGAGAAAGACTGTCATTGTGGAGCGCAACACAGGTGAGGTCAAGGAATTGGGCCCTGTTGAGAACTGGGTCAAGTTACCTAGGTTGAAACAGATTCGATCCACTGGGTCTGCAAAGCTTTCTGTTACTGTGTTTGGGACTCGTGATGAACTTGACAATCCACAAGGGGCAGTTTTTCGTAGTGCTGAGCCCGGCGGAAATTCGGGTGCCGCTGGAAGTGGCATATATGGTGTATTACAGCATCCGGGTGTGGAAGCTGCACCATCTGGTGAATCGGCATCGGGTGTTCCGAATAGTGGAAGTGACCTCCAAATGGAAGATGCACCTGAGTTAGAACAATTGGAAGAGGGATGGGCCCCAAAGATAACCCCCAAATCTGGTCCAGTATATCGGGGTTTAACTGGGGTTCAGAAAGGGGAATTGAGAAAGCTTCACAACAACCTTGGACATCCTGACCCCGAAAAGATGGTAAAGTTTCTAACTGAGAGAGGTGCTCAGGCTGAGGTCATCGAAGCAGCTCGTGACATGGTCTGTGACACATGTGTTGAATCCCAAGATCGTCGGAAACGATCACAGCCAAGTAGGATACATGAGGCACTTGATTTTAATGATGTTGTCGGTGCCGATGGAGCCTACTGGACCAACAAAAATGGAAAGACTTTTCACTTCATGCATTTTATCGATGAAGCCACTTTGTACCATGTTGGGTCATTGAGTGCGCGGAAGGTAGAGGATCAGGTTCAAACTTTTCTCAATACTTGGGTTCAGTGGGCAGGGCCATGCCGTACCTTGTATCTAGATCCAGCCGGTGAATATGTCAATGATACATGGGCAGCAGTTTTGCAGGGCGAAGGGATCAAAGTATCCATGACAGCTGCTGAGGCACATTGGCAGAATGGTAGGGCCGAAGTCCATGGAAAGGTTGTCAAGGAGATCCTTTCTAGGATGGAAAGGGACCGTGTGATTGAGACTGTTGAGGAATTTTCACAGTGCCTTCGCCAGGCTTTTGCAGCCAAAAATTCATTGAGTCGGGTGCATGGCTTCACTCCGGAGCAATGTCTCCTAGGGAAATCCCGACATTTGCCTGGATCTTTGGTGTCAGACGATGCAGCGACCAGCCATAGCTTGGCAGAAAGTTCCACTCCGGAAGGGGTCCGATTTAAAGAAAGCCTTCTGAGACGGGAGCTTGCTCGGAAGGCGTTTGTACAGGCAGACAACGATTCCTCCTTCAGGAGGGCGCTTCTGAGGCAGAGTCGGCCTGGGAAGTTGGAATATGAGGCAGGTGACTGGGTCCTCTACTGGAGGAGAACTCGTGGTAGGAGTCGTATTGAAGTAGGTCGCTGGTATGGGCCGGCTCAGGTGATTGCATGTCAAGATCCAAAAGTTCTCTGGCTTAGTCACCTGGGCAGAATCATTCGTGCAAGTCCGGAACAAATACGACCAGCATCCCTACGGGAATACGCAAAGCTTCCTCGTGATACCCAAGGTCTTGTGTTGGATGAGAAGCCACAGGGTCGGGGGTATATTGATTTGGGGAGTTCTGGAAATGATTCTGGGGAAGCTGATGATGAAGAAATTCCGGCAATTGAGAATAACCATGATCCCCCAATGTCAGAGTTCTCTTACGCGCCTACAGCACCATTGCAAAGCCAACCGGAAGGGGAGCAGTTTCCGGTAGAGCCAACAGAAAAGAGCAGTGATGGTGGTGATGTAGTCCCTCAAGACGGGAGATATGTTCCCATTCCTGATGATTCCGATGATGGTTTATTTGGGGATGATTGTTTGGTTGTTAGTGAACATGTTGGGGTTTGGGAATTGTCACTGCTGGACTATGAGCTCGAAAAAGAAACTGCGGAAGTCCTATGTTGTGAACCAATGGTTTTTGAAGAGACCCTGGTTGTATCGAGTGATCGTAAGAAAAGGGTTGAGCTGAGCTATCGTGACATGAGTCGTCATGAGCAGGGTCTTTTTGATGCTGCCAAACAAAAAGAAGTCAACGCTTGGTTGGCACATGGGACTGTAAAGAAATTAGCAAAGGGCTCCCTGAAACCGGAACAAATCATGCGGTGTCGATGGCTGCTGACGTGGAAGGATCCATTGCCAGGTACATCCGAAAAGAGGGCAAAGGCCAGGTTGGTAATCCTAGGTTTTGAAGACCCAGGTGTAGGGGTTGTACCCAGTGATGCCCCGACACTTTCCAAGGATGGAAGGCAATTGTTGCTTCAGCAAGCAGCATCGCGGCGCTGGTGTTTGATGAATTTCGATATCTCCACAGCCTTCCTTAAAGGGGAAGGTGATGGACGTCCTCTGGGTATACATGCACCTCCAGAGATCAAGAAAGCCCTTCATATGAAGGAGGGTGATCAGTGTTCCTTGGAAGGGGGAGCTTATGGTAGGGTCGATGCTCCATTTCTTTGGTACAAGGCTCTACGGGCTTCACTTGAATCTCTGGGGTTTGTTGCATGTCCTTTTGATGGTTGTCTCTTCAGCTTGATAACTCATGACCCCAAGAATCCTAAGGGGAAACCCGTTGTCAGAGGGGTTCTGGGTATTCATGTTGATGATGGGATTGGTGCTGGAGATGATTACTTTAAGCAGACCATCGAAAGGCTCCGGAAAATCTATGACTTTGGGGCATACTATGAAAGGGAATTTGACTTCTGTGGGGTTCACTATAAACAGTGGGACGATGGTTCAATTGAAATGGATCAAGTGGGATATGTCCAAAAGATTTCTCCCATAGAGGTACCCCGATCAAGAAGAAGTGACCCTGAAGCAGAAGTCACTGAAGTAGAGCGTCAAGAATTGCGCAGGTTATGTGGAAGCCTGCAGTATGCCGCAGTGCACACAAGACCTGATCTTTGTGCAAAAACAGGTCAGCTGCAATCCATGGTCACAAGAGCCAAGGTGAAACATTTGCTGGAAGCAAATCGGGTTCTGTTCGAAGGAAAGAAGCATCCAGTGTGCCTGATGATTGTCCCTATACCTGAGCATCAGGTGGCATTTTGTGTGTTTTCCGATGCCTCCTTTTCGACATCACGTGACATGTCTTCTAGACAGGGAACATTAATATTCGCCACGGATGTGAAGCTTTCTCGAAATGAAAGGACAGTCGTCTGTCCCATGGCATGGAGCTCCAAAAAGATCCCACGGGTCGTCACTTCGACTCTTAGTGCAGAGTCAATTGCGCTGAGTTCATCTTTAGACAGGCTAGGATATGTCCGTGTGGTTTGGGAATGGCTGAAAAATCCTGGGGTTGATTGGGCCGACACCACGAAGATTTTGTGTGAATCACCCTCTGCTAGCGCAGTGACCGATTGCAAAAGCGTTTACGATGTCGTCACTCGCACAGCCGTCCCAAGCTGTAATGAGTACAGGACGACCCTAGAATGTCTTTTAATTCGGGAAAGATTGCAAGAAAATGTTCAAATGCGGTGGATCAGCACGCAGGCGATGTTGGCAGACTCACTGACAAAGAGTATGGATTCAAGCATGTTGAGGGAATGCTTGCGTACAGGTAGATATTCTCTTTTCGATGAACAAGAGAGTCTGAAACAACGCGCTTCAAAGCGTGAGCGGCTTCAGTGGTTGAGAGAAGAAGGACCTAAGGTGGACATGGACAAGGCTACAAAACTTTAAAATTTTTGGATTTTGACCAGTGTTAATGCACCAGGAATTTCCCACCATGTCCATGTCCATGTCATATCCTTGATTTTGGCAGATCACCACTGCGCCGTCCGATCGCCATCCTTTCTGTGGCCATTTGATCGAACCCACTGAGGTGGTGGGTGGGAGCGGCTACTTGAGTTAAGGAAAAGCTACGAGCATTGGGTTCTGTGTTGGGGACGCAGTTGTGGTAGGTTCAACAGGGTTGACCATATTGGAAACAGGGTTTTCCCAGTACATTCACAGTATATATATATATGTATATATATATATATGTATATATATATATATGTATATATATATGTATATATATATATGGAGGTTTCCTGAAATGAAATGGGGCTACCCCCAAATCATGCATTTTAATAGGATTTTCCATTATAAACCATCCATTTTGGGTACACCCATTTATGGAACCCCCCTATATTGTAATATTCACATGTTTAATATATATCAACATATTATACATTCAATATATGTATTGGTCAAAACCCGGTACACTGGTGAAGCCCATTTTTTTGCTGGGACATGGATTCTTATTCACCTCAAATATTGGATTTCAAAGGTGTGATCCATCCCCATAAGTAATGGTCTGTGTAAAAAATCGTTTGGTGGAATTTGGCTATACAAACAGTGGTGTGCAAAACCCAAAGTGAGAACATTTTTGAGGACACAAAAAAAACTGCAGGATAAATCAAGGACTATCCACCATTTTGGGGACTTAGATCTTCATTTGTCTTGGCTAATTTTGCCGGAACTATCTAACTTCATGATTTGGTTCAAATCATCTTAGCAAAATACTGTGCTAATGGTTGCGAAATGGCGCAGCAGTTGATATGTGGTAAACATCCCATAATTCATAAGGTTTCAACCATCTACAGTATGCTGGTTGTCATGACATTTTCACAGATTCCCTTGAACCAAACTCTAGGCCTCATTCACGTCCTTGGAGAAGTGTTCGCCCTCGGCCCCCTCGACCTGCGACTCTGATCACCAGCAGAAAACAGAAACCTGGCGACATGAGCTAACAAACACCAATAAATAATTAGATGTGGCTAATCACAGGCAAAATCTTACGTACAAGTACACCCTGAAAAAGTTGGATAGGCATATATTATCATATATTAATGTTCACAATTCGAACAACGGAAACAACATATTGGAATATCGTGCATTATTGTGAAAGAAAAAACACAAAAACACACGATTTTACATTCCACGACCTGCCGAGTGGCATTGTCTTCGGTTCCGAAGCGCTCATGTTTCATGACCTGAAAAGATGAAACACATGGTTTGGCTTAAACATTGTGTTTTTCTACTCATGTTCATCCTCCAAGCTGTAAAAATTGTTTTGACTGTTTCGAATGGTTTCTTGTCTATCAACCCACCAGTTTAGGATATCATGATCCGGTGGATGTTCGCCCATGTCCACCAAAATCCGCTGGTTACCCTCCGGCGTTTTTCAACGTGGCTATTGAACATGGCATATGTGCAGTTGATTCAACGATTTTCACATGCTGGTTTTCCATAGCTATGTTAGTTTACCAGGGGGGCAATCATCATGTCCCCATTAGCTTGGCCATTTAAAACTATGCTATACCAATTTTCAGACATACAAAAAACAAATATAAACTTGGTTGTATATCTACAACTATAACCCCCACCCCCATTATGTTCCAATTCTATCGCTAATATTCTTGTTGGTTATATACACTACCCACATATCATATGTTTTTTGGTAATTTGGTACCATGATATATATATATTATGTATATATATAATTATATATACACATATTATGTATATATATAAATACAGTATATATATATATATAATTATATACACACATATTATGCATATATATATATGCCCACAAAATTGTTGCTTATACATCCCCACAAACCATCATTTTTTCCATGTGTCCATATGTTTTGCCTGATTATATCCACGTCAAAAACCAATCTCGTCGTGGCCTTGATTCTGAACTCTCTCTCCTGCTGCAAAAGCTGAAATGCCTGGCAGGTAGCAGGGGAATCGCCCCATGAACAAAAGGTGTATCGAGGTTTAATGTATGTGAGTATGTTTATCTTATCTTACCATATCTTATCTTGTCGTATCTTATCCTATCTATCTGTCTATCTATCTGAGTTTGTCTATCTGTCTATTTATCCATGAATATGTAAAATTATGTAAATATAAACTAGAAATAGAAGGGATTATGTTTTTTTGATTTCCCCCTGTACTGCAAAAGTCTCAACTGATCAGGTAGACTTGGGTTGATGTCAATGTCATGTTTCAAATTACCTATGGAGCAAAAGCGGAGTTTAAGTACGTAAAACAAATGTCACATCAGGTATATATAGATCAGCGCTGATGAAACATGTTTTATTGCTTCAGATGCTTCAGAAAACATGTTATGACTTGAGATATTCAAACAAATTCGTCTGGAAATGTGGTGGTGATGCCTCAAAAACATGACGGAACTCGAAAGTTCCGCCTCAGAGCTGATCTTTTGTCGCTACGATATAGTACGATGCTACTGCTACAGGAATCCTCGGTGAACATCTGACCAATTCTGACCAATCAATCAAACAAAGAACAGGAACCAATACCCACCACAATAATGGTATACCCGGGCTATTTAACATAGCCATGGAAAATGGCCCATTTATAGATGATTTTCCCATTAAAACCTCCATTTATAAGGGATTTTCCATGGCTATGTTAAATAACCAGATGGTAAATATTCTGGTAAATTAAGATAGACTCTGAAAATAGATGACCGTAGCCATTCTTTAATGGAAACCAAGCTTCCAGCCCCCTATTTACCGGGGCCTATGTTGATTTAATGGAAAGTATCATCATTATCATCACATCATCATTACATACCATAGTGTTGGATAGTGTTGGTCATCAACATTAGGAAATAGTGAAAAACACTGAATAGTTATTCATGATTCATAATTTAATAATACTACCAATAATGATGATGATAATCATCATCATCAGCATCATCATCATCATCAACAACAACACTCCAAGTCCTAATCATCATCCATGAACAGGAACCAATAGATACCACAATAAAAATATTATTACATATTATGACGCTGTATTACTAAGTGGTTGGGGGATCACTTAGAACCAAAGGATTGGGATCACTCAGAACCACCAGATCACTTAGAACTTAGAACCAAGAAGCATCACTTAGAACCACACAAATAGGATCAGCAGAACCACCAGTCCAGATGTTGATGGTTGAGGCTGCTACAGCCAGCATGGTGGAATGAGACCTTTAGGGTAACACTTGGGGACACGGGGCTGGGACATGGGGTGGGTTTAGGGGACCAGCATGGTGGAACGAGACCTTTAGGGTAACACTTGGGGACACGGGGCTGGGGCATGGGGTGGGTTTAGGGGACAAGTGGGGACACGGGGTTGGGACATGGGGTGGGTTCAGGGGAACAGCAACACTTGGGGAGACGGGGCTGGGACATGGGGTGGGTTTAGGGGACAAGTGGGGACATGGGGCTGGGATGGTGGAATGAGACCTTTAGGGTAACACTTGGGGACACGGGGCTGGGACATGGGGTGGGTTTAGGGGACCAGCATGGTGGAATGAGACCTCTAGTAACACTTGGGGACACGGGGCTGGGGCATGGGGTGGTTTTAGGGGACGAGCAGGGTGGAATGAGACCTTTAGGGTAACACTTGGGGACACGGGGCTGGGGGTTTTCCTCAAGTTACCATGGGGTGTTCCCCAAGTTACCATGGGGTGTTCCCCAAGTTACCATGGGGTTTTCCCCAAGTTACCGGGTGTTCCCCAAGTTACCATGGGGCTTTCCTCAAGTTACAATGGGGTTTTCCCCAAGTTACCATGGGGTTTTCCCTAAGTTACCATGGCGTTTTCCCCAAGTTACCATGGGGTTTTCCCCAAGTTACCATGGGGTTTTCCCCAAGTTACCATGGGGTTTTCCCCAAGTTACCATGGGGTTTTCGCCAAGTTACCATGGGGTGTTCCCCAAGTTTCCATGTGGTTTTCCCCAAGTTACCATAGGGGTTTTCCCCAAGTTACCATGGAGTTTTCCCCAAGTTACCATGGGGGGAAGTTACCATGGGGTTTTCTTTAAGTTACCATGAGGTTTTCCCCAAGTTACCACGGGGTCACTATTTTTATATTGTTTTTTCCTAAGTCATGGTTGTCCCATGACTGGATGCGCTGACCTTTGTGTAGATTTCGTAGCTGGTCTGCGTCGGCTGCATCTTCTCCGTGACCTGGGAGCCGGAGCCAGGGTCCCAATGGCCATTCAATGGGGGAACCAACATCATGATGATAAATATGTACCAGCAGTGCCAAAAGGGTCAATTTCAGATGTCAATTTCAGAAATCACAGTGGGACCCCTTGGGTAGTCCTGGTATATTAATGTTGGATATATTTTATATAAATAAACAAAACACATGTTGGTTGGATATAGTGTTGGATAGTGTCAATTAGAAACCTGGTTCTTCAAAGTGACATTGTTAAACATCAATCCCAGGTCACTTAAGCCCAAAAAGGGTCACTTAACCACCTGAAAAGGGTCACTTTGAAGAACCTGGAATATGTATATAGCTGTTGGATATCCTTTATATAAATGTTGGTTCGAGATCAAATGGTGATTTTTACTTCCACGCTTAAATTGCGAGTGAACAATCGAAATGGAGGTATTTAACGGGAAGTCTCCGGGTATAACCAGCAATGGTGGTATTTATGCTGGTTGGTCCAAGCATCGGGGGATTCAGAGCAAGAACAGGAATGAAACTAAGGCGATTTGGGTGTGATTTCCCTTAGTAACCATCATTCCAGTGAGGTCGCAGTGAGGTCGTTAAAATTCATCCAAATAAAATAACCAACAATACCCCATAGGATCCATGTATGCCATATATGGTAACATTTACCATCAATATACCCCAAATGTTACCATATATGGCATACATGGATCCTATGGGTACTGGAGTAAAGGGTAAACTGGGGTATCAACGGACATACCGAATTGATCCAAATTGGGTCATCTGTACGCTTTAGCCGGCTCAAAATCAAAATCATTTTTTGAGCCATACAAAATTCATTCTGTTGGCTTGAGGGAAAAGAGCATGAAACAGTCGATTTTTCCAGTTAATATACGATGTTCCTTCATACTCTTAATGTTTTCCTGTAAAAAAATGTGAAGTAAATAAAATTGCTCATTAGACGGTCAGCACCACAAGCTTTCAACCCAAATAGTTTCAAATTCCGGATGGCTACTTCCCACTAGGTTGGTAGATAAGTGAATCCGCAACCAGTCCAAATTTACACAAAAGAATGGATTTGAATTGAAAGGGGTAGGAATCTGAATTGGAAGTAAGTCAACCTCAGGCAAAACGATCGGAAAATCCGGCATCTTCTGGCGGTTGCAGCCCCACTTTTGATGGCTATTTATTTTATTGGGCAGAAATTAATCTATCGAACCAATGAACAATCATTAGAGTTCTATGAAACTACCCTTTGCCAGTTGGTTTGTCCGGAAAATCTGGTTTAACTCCCCCTAATCCCCGTAGCCATTTTGTCTCAAGGCTTCTCAAGAGAACCCTTTTGACCGTTCTAGTTGACGAAAGAAAAGCGATGCGAAAGCTCAGTCTTGAATTAAACCATAGGATCCATGTATGGTATATATGCTAACATGTGGGGTATATTGATGGTAAATGTTACCATATATAGCATACATGGATCCTATGGGATATGAAAACGCCATAAAACGCCATTCTCGATGCTTGACCCAGTAAACAACCCAATCTTCGATGGTTTAGTCAGTAAAATTCAGTAAACACACTGAAAAACCATCCCACTTTGCGATGGTTTACCAAACTTTACCCAAATCACTCCGCCTTCGACCCTGTGGGCAGCTGAAAATGCATCGTCACCTGCGTGAGTTGCCAAGTAAGTTATTGGCTTTCTCATCCCCCAGAAACCATGGAGCAATGGGAACAATTGGACAGTCATTGGATCATCGAACTCTGGCTGGAGGCATGGCTGGGAGATTACAAGACCCGTTCATGTTAAACAACCCCAAATTTCCATGGGATCGAAAGGTGTAAAAGTCCTAGGGGATGACGGAGCGAGGACTGGGACAGTGGGATGGAGTGAAAAACATGAGGGGATGGGACTAATGGCAGATCTTCTTGTGCCAAACTAACATGGTCTGTAATTCTTTCTGGGAATCGATCAAATCAAGCACTCATCCATCTATACAATCAAATCAATTACCCCTGTCCAAAGTTTTTGGATGTTGTTTATGTCTTGACAGGGGTCTGACCCCCACTAGCCATGACTACCCAAGGGGGCTAATATCTACCCACTAGTAATTCAAGATAGCTGCAGTATATAGAAAATCACGATGTTCAAAAACGGTAAAATCATTTATTCTATACATGTATATTAAACCAAATATATGGATATATGATATATATATATATATATGGATGTATATATATATATATATATGGATATATATGTGTATATATATTACAACCCATGGTATATATATATATATTATATATATATATTCATATTGTATATACCATATATATATATATATATACACCATATATCTTTGTATTAAAAAATAACTATATCCAATAGGGCCTGGGTGTCTTGCGGGATCTCTGCGGCCACACGGAGTAGCTCCTGGCGCTCCTTGCGGTTCACCTGAGCGAAAAAAGCCACCGGTGGCTGAGGCAGCAAAAACCATGGCAAAACCTTGGGAAAACCATGGAAAACACTGGGAAAACCATGGCAAAACCTGGGAAAACCATGGAAAAACCTGGGAAAACCATGGAAAACACTGGGATTTCCAGAAATGATCTAGAAATGATCGTTTTGTTCTATGGAATATCTATAAATATCGATATCTCTCAAATAATATCCCATGTTTTTTTTAACAGGATAATATATGGGAAAATTAGCATGATTTAGCCCACACAAGTTTAAACATGTGAGGATCTCAAAAGGAAACGGTGGGATTTCAATCAGCAGAAACAAGTGAACAAACATGACAAATATCAGCGAAACAGGAGGGGTATCACTCCCAGCCCATATTAGGATTTGTTGAGCACTATCGGGGTTTGAACAGCTGTAAATATGTTCTCGCTCTATCTCTAGTTCAGCCAAGGAACCTGGCTCGGATATAATTCTATGTTATAATAAATAGAGGATTTACATGGATTTGCCTATTAAACAAATTCCAGAGGTGGCTAATCATGATGATAATCTTGATTAACCCCAAGAATATCTACGATTTCTATAGATTAACTATTCAATAGATGCCGAATCTTCATTGATGGTAATGCTTAATTCATTCAGCAGTTCCATATGGGTCTTTCAAGGTGTTTTTTTCACACACAGTTCTGCAGTACCTGTCTAGGGTATGTTGCTTGACAGATACCTTCATGCACATAAATACACTACATAACTATACTGGCTATACTGTACAATGTACATATATGTGTATAATTAATTGTAATTATATGTATCATGATATATTCCGTATGTATCTGTATATTTGATGGTTCAATATCATTAATATGCGCAATAATCGCCTCTCCATTTCCACCATGTGGCCTGCTTATATCTGTGGCTGAACCTTGATATACTACTAGCATTCCATTTTTGTTGGCTGCTTTGCTCAATTCCCCATGGAAAATCCATGAAAACCATGGAAACTATGCTCACCTACCCACCAACCAAGTTAATTCTAGAAGATCTGGCCTTCTAGTCTTAAATTGCTTCATACACATCATTTATTATAGATATATATATATATATTTATAGATATATCTCCCATAAACCCTAGTTGTGCTAGTTCTTTTTTTTATTATGTCTACTTATAGCCAGCGAATTCCGATGAAATCCATCGCCACCTCCTCGTCTTGCGCAGCGGAGATCCAGCGATCATGGTCCTCGATCACCTCGGAAAAACATCGGGAAAACGATGCAAAGTAGGATTTTTGATGGATCATGATATAATATGATATATATATACATACCTATATATACATAATTTAATTATATATATATAACTATACATATATATATAGTTAGATGAGGTATGAATGGGGTTATAACCTAACTTAAAAACTTATATAACGACCCTTCCTGCAACCAGAATGAGGATATAGCTATAGAATGATGAATTCAATGCCGGGAGGAATGCCATCTTCCAAGGATCAGGACGCAATCTCCTGATTGACTCAGTGATCCTAAGCATCGGAGCCAGTTTCCGATCAGTCCCGGAGCCCTTGTCAGCACTGACGATGTGATCATCAGTCGGAGTGTACTTGGGGCTGCCGTTGTTTTTCTGCGTGACAAAGATAACCCCGATTCGTTGGGATACGGGGCGGGATTTGGAACGTGGAACTGCATCCCCCACGGCAGGTATAGCTCACGTCATCGTGGTACCAGTCCCATCGATTTTGGGATGAAAACTTTGATCCTGTCCCTGCTCCATGGATGGATGCAGTTGCGAGCACTAGATGCGCAAAATGTAAGCAGGATTAGGGAAGCACATAGCATGAAAAGATATGAACAAATTCTGGAAAAAATATGAAAACATGATATGATTATGGCATATTATGGCTATGGGTTTTAGCTTCCAATGAACTTGAAGAACAGAACCGGGTAGGCAATTTGCTCAGTGCAATCTCTGTGTATAATGGAAAATCCGATGAACATGAATGATTTGGCGGGTACCCCTATTTGGGCAAAGCCCCAAATGTGTTTCCTTGACGTTTCAATTACATTGAATGCCGAGCGAAGTTCCTCAATTCCATGGAAGTTGACATCGAGTTGACATCGGCAGTTTCTGAAAAAACTTACCAGGAAGCCAAAGGTACAGTATTTCTGCAGGAAACCATTGCTATTTGTGTTAAACTGGAGGCTCACGAGCTACAACAAATTTCTGCAGCACTGCAGCACCTACTCAAAACCCAGGTTGGTTGATAAGCATGTTTGGGTGATCATAGCTACCCTCTGGTAAACTAACATAGCTATTGAAAATGGCCATTTATAGTGGATTTACCATTAAAAATGGTGATTTTCCATAGTTACGTTAGTTTACCAGAGGGTATCCAAACTGTTTTTTTACGGATTACACACGAATCCACGATGAAATTCCCTATCCACGCACTAGAAGTATTGGAAGGGACAGAAGATCAAGCAGCTCTTCACCTGCCTTTGCCGTGCGTTGAAAACTTGAAATGAAATATTCTATTCTATTAGCCATGAACCTACGTGGATGTGCATAGCAGTTAGGTATGACCCAGTTATGTATATATTATATATGGGTATCCTCAGTTACATGGGCTACTGTATATATATATATATATCGGTTCAAACCCATTTACCAACTGGGATGTGCATCCAAGCATGCACTTCACTCCACAAAGCACCCCACATGTTCCAAATTGCGTTACCGACTTGCCGACTCAAACTGCAGTGTTACCCTGAGGGCAAAGATTCTCATAAATCAATCTACAAATGGGCCATTTTCAATGGCTATGTTCAACTACTAGAGGGATCTCCAACAGGTCCAAACCCCATGACCCGTGACCCGACCTTGCGTGCCATCTGGAAGAGAGGCTCCACTTCCTGACTTATTATTATTGAATGGAAAATATAGGATTTACATGGATTTATATGGATTTATATGGATTTATATGGTATATAATGTTATATATATATATATTTATTTATGGGGGGTTTACTAAAATGGAGGTTCTCCACAACTAGAGCTTTGAAATGCTTTGAATATCTAGTCTAATTTTGGATGATTGGGATTATCCCCATAAGTTGGGAAGGAAAAACCTCCTGATTCAGTGGGAGCTTTCACCAGTGATTCCCGTGAAATGATAAACCATAGATTTCAAGAATGGGAAACCCATGGGAAACCCATTTTCTGGATTTCTCTAACATCATCTGGCATGATAACCTCAATATCACAAGATATCACAAGCATAGACTTCCCATCTCTTTGCCTTCGAATCTCACCCCGGCAGTTTCCCCCCGAATTGCACACAACGTGGATATCCATCTCGGTCAGAACTCAAGTGCATCCCGGTACCACAATAACCGCTGCGAAAACAAACATGTTTGGATGGGACGGTACGGGATGGTAATCCTGTGGGGTGTTTACTTTTAACCTGTAATTAACCGTACAGTGTATGCTATGTATGTAGAATTATGAAAGGGCCGATGAATATCCATGACTAACAATTTCGGTGTTCTGAAACCTTGGTGGTTTGCGGATCCCATGTTCTAAAAAACGTGCCATGAAATCCATGAATTTTGAGCGGCTTATCTGGCAAATCCATCCCCAGAAACACTAAACATCAGTGCAAAGATGTGATAACACGGTATGCAAAACAAGTTTGAAACCCCAGACTTGTGGATGGGTGCAAATAGGCTGCTGAATATGAAAACTCAAAAACACATCGCAGGCTGAGTGGTACGGTAACTACATTTAAACACACGGATTTTTGAATATACGAACTGGTATTTTAGACTACCTCCGGAAAGATATTCCTTGGCCCTCCCTGCCATTTAAATATAGGGATTCTAAATATGACAGCAACCATTTAAATATCAGAACGGAACTGGTACAGTATTTCATACTACCTCCGGGGCCGCATGGTCTGGCTCGCCCTACACATATATATTTAAATGTCGTTGCCGTATGAACATGTTTGTTTGTTTGCTTGCTTGCTTGTTGGTTTCCCTGCACTCAAAAGTTTTTAAGGCCTGTGATTCAGGCTGCGGGCTGAAACATAACTGAGACAAAAAGTGCAGGCCCCGCTGCACTAAAATGTGGTACTATCGATACATCTCGTCAATATCATGGACTGTTGTGGTTATACATATACAGTATATGTATGTGATATGTGAGTATGTGATATCCCAGTAAACAACGCACAATCAAACTGGTTCATTTTATACCCATGAACTTTAGACATAAACCATACATGTTCCCATCTTTGCTTAAATCTCATTGCAGTAAAACATATCCAAATCACGTGAACCGCAAGAAAAATATCCATATCGGTTATCTCATGTCTTTGTTCAAGTTGGGTTTTTTATTGTTCCCTACTAGAGGGTATCATAACCCCCAAACAAGTAGGATAGTCCCTGTAAGTAACCAATCAATTTTTGTGGTGATGTCCCCAACGCGGTGCAGTTCTGTCGTCATGGTTTGGGCCCTGGGAGGCGCCTGCTGCACCGAGGACTTCACATCCGCGGGAGTCGCCGGCAGTTGGATGGCTGAGGCGTCAGTGCCTGGTACCGCTGAAACAAAAGCTGTAAACGGATGCCCATGGTGGTTTCCTGAAATAGGGGTACCCCAAAATCATCCATGTTTTTTGGGTGCAGATTTTTTTTTTTCGGATTTTCCATTATAAACTATCCATAGTGGGGAATGTACCCCCATTTAAGGAAACCGCCTATATGACAATCACAAGAACCATATAACCAAAGGAAATCCAGTTCGCAAACTTCCAACTTACGCACAAATTTTGCTGGAAAACGCGCTAGGAGAAATGCCGTGATATTTTGTGTAAGTGTATTGTGCCAACACAAAATAAGCAAACTTGTATGCCAATTCCCTGACATATTACTCTATCATCTTCCCAACAGAATTGTTGTCAGAACATATGTCATATTGTATCTTCCTAGAAAATATGAGGAGTAACATCTTTACATATCATATTCCCTTACATATCATTGCCAATCTTAGATACCCTGCAAAAAAATAAATTCTTTGCTGGTGAACGTAGATATTCCCATTAATACCAAAAGACTAAAGGATTAAAGTAGCCATGTAAGATTGACCTAGATATTCTTCGTGATATCTTTGTGGCCAGAAAATATGTCAAGATGTCAGGGATGATACATGTCGGGTGGTCCGTGGAGTCGGTCAATGCCGCCTTGCCGCCTTGCCACGGCCACTACGGTTATGTGATGTGATAGGATGTAATTAATCCCTATGTCATAACATGTTTTATCTTACAATTAACTATATATAACATACTAGAACTACATATCACATATCTGTCTATAGTATTCTATAGTATTGTAAATGAAACACCTTTTATGACTTTTATGACTATGGCAAGTACGCTATAATGCATAGTACTCTATGACTTGTGTAAGAATATAATACTGATAAGTCTGCATACGAGTAGGATCGTACTATAAATATATATATATACACAAAAAAAGGTGTGTATATATATACACATTGATTATAGGTTAGTACACACGTATAAACGATGATATATACTGTCGATAATAGTTAGTTTGTTTATAACCAGCCTAAGCATGGTTATAATTAATGTAATGATCTATCATAAATGGGGTTCAATTCTAAACCAACTCAATTCAACATATAATTGGGGGACACCAACTTGTAGTAATTTGGGTACTGTAGGTTCTGTGTTCATAACTCAGGTTTCCGTGTATTTAACCGCTGTAAACAGCACCTTTTGCACTTGAACCTTCCAACGTTGGAGGACGAGAAGGACATTCTACCAATTTCCAATACCCTGACCAAACGTCACATTGATAAATGCAAAAAAATGCTTGATTAGAAATATCACACGACTCAGTAACTCAGTAGTCTTAGAACTATAAAAGTATTTGTATCGCCGTCAGAGTTGCATGCTCATTATCCTGCTTGGCGATTTTTTCTATGCCACTATTGGTCAGTTCCCCAATCCCCTAAACAATGAAACAACATTATATACACATCATTGCGCGTCATGAAAGATCATGAAAAAGATCCATTAAACATTAATGTTGACCTCAGGAAACATCATAAAACTCAATAGAAAATACTGAAAAACATCATTCAACATCTTCAAAGGCCAAACATCATCAAACTTGTGATAAAATCCACTAAACCATGTAAATAAACATGTATTAACACCCACTATTTCTATGTCAATCGTCATGACCCCACACATCAACGCAATCACGCCGCACCTCCCAGCCCAGCTAGAGGCGGGAGCTGGGTAAAGGGCGCATACTGCTTTCCGGCCTCGAAGAACGGGGGTTTTCACCATAATTATGGGAGAGTTGTTTTTTCCTTTTTATATGGGATATAGATATATAGTCTGAAACATAGAATTAGACGGGGATATCTATATATATATATATATTATGTAATTGTATATATGGGATATATGGGATGTGTTTGATCATTCTGATTATCAATTAATGATATATAGATATCTATCCGATATATCATCTAATCTCATTGTGGAATATATATATATATATGATATATATATATGATAATATATATATATTTGATATACAGATATAATATGATATAATCCCATGTGTATCCATGTTTAGTATAGCTAATCTCATGAATGATTATCATTTTCACCCTCTATATATATATGTCATTATATAATATTATATATCTATCCCATATATCTAAATCTAATCCCACTATGTAATCCCGTGTTCAAAAATATCTATGGATCAATGGGATAAGGCCACCTTTTTAAACATCGTATAGATCTATAGATAAATCCCATTATAATGGTTCACCCATATTTATAGATAGTTGGTTTGGGTATATCTAAATCTATGAATAAAGAATATATATTTCATGGGGATTGTGAACATATGGGATATATTAGTGATAATCGTAGTTTCATATGTAAGATTATTAATATGGTATATATATATATGGTATACATATATATACTGTATAATCATAAATCTATAGATGGAATGTACCCTCTGGTAATGACACATGGATTGCTCGAAAATCCCCGAACGAAATGAAAGTTTCTGGTTGGCAAAATCATCGAACTAAATAGAATATAGCCTCTGGTTATTTGTTACACTTTGAGAACTCCAAGCCATGGCACATAGAAAGTTCGATGATCAACATTATGATTTACCTGTTAACAATAGTGATTTTCCGGTTCGCTACGTTGAATAACCAAAGGGTACATTAATCTAAATTCACACTTCGACCCTGCTTTGGACGATTACTTTCCACTTCAAAATGAGTGTTTTCAGGGTTTTGGTTACCCTCTGGTTCTTTAACATAGCCATAGATGGTTTACCTATTAAAAATATTTAAAAATGGTGATTTTCCATGGCTATGTTAGTCATAACCAGAGGGTAATTCATTTAATTTGGTCAGCCGGGTCAGCAACCAAAGTTTGGGATTTCTCTCCTTTCACCTGGGAAAATTGGGATGAACATGTGGAGTACACCGGCATCGGTAGGGATATAGAGACAAACCACTAAGATAGAACGGCCATGCAACAAACACAGAGGTTGGTATTTGAGTCCTGGTAACATATCGGGCAAACCATCAATCACGGACATACGCAACTGATAGTTATCAACTCATGATGGTTCATGAGCTAATTTGAGTATATTTGAGTTACCCGATGACCATGATGAGACCCCATTCAAAATGTCTTTTATGGGATTGGGGGGGCCCTCGAAACCCCGTAGCTGTGCCTCAGCTCAGGTTGTGTTTGTTTATTCGGGGACTAAGCATCCTGCATAAACTGGCTGATTTCACATATTGCTGTACATGGCTATATACATATATGGCTATAATATATATATATATATAATCTTATTGGACACTGATATACAGAAAAGTTGCTGGGTATGACATGTTCCCCCATTTACTTTGATTTCCTTCAATTAGAAATGGTCACCCAAACATAGAACCTCCCTACAGATTGCCTAAATAATCCTAAATAGTAGATTTTCCATTGGGACAGTCACAATCACGTTGAGCAAACGCGGGTTCATACGGCAACACATCCACTTCATTCAGCTATCCTTCACCAAAGACTATGCAGTCACCGCATATGGCGAGACCCATTGCTTTCCTGCTTCAAAGGACCTCCTTGGTCAATGAGGTTCCGGCACATCACCAATGAAACTGCTTCTATTTTGCAGGCTATCATAGCTCATCTTGGATATCTCGTAAGAACAGTAAATCTTTAGCATCTGAATCCTCTGAAAATTCAACAACCTGAAGTACTACGATCCCTTGCCGATCTTCCCGCCAATATTTCATAACCCCCCTAAAAAGCCTTGTGAAGTATTGGATCTATCCATTTTTGGGGCCCATATGAAGGATATTTCATATGAACGGGGATGAGATTATCTCACTTGGCGTTCACGTTGAACCCAGGTCCAAAACTCCACTTCAGGCCTGATCCGACGTCATGGCGAATGGATAGGACAATTACACTGCTCAGCAGAAAACTGTGAGTTTTTTGAGTAGTCATATCCCATATGCTCCATGTATAGTATATTTACCTACATTTGGGTGATTCCATACATGGAGCACTTGGGTATTTGATATTATTTGATCATAATCCAAATCTTGAAAGATCTATAGTTGCAATCAGTTTTGGCTACTTTTGACATGCCTAATGTATAATTCAAACATATTAAAACTGCAGATCAAACTAGATCCGGCTGAAGGTAAACGAGTTCCTCCAGAACCTCCATGGGAGGGCTAAAAAAGATTAAAACAAAAAGGCACACCGTAGTTTCAATGATCCAAGTTCTGTTGTGCTTTTTATATGTTGCATATTCTCAGGATCATCATGTTGATATGTTGTGATTCTTTCAATGGTCATCACCGTCTGAGGTGATGTTTCATCATGTTTTTCACCTACCTGTCTTCGGCCCTTAAGTTGCAGAAGCTGAGGAAGGATATCACCATGAGAGTGAGCACACATTGGTCTGGCAGCTGGCTTCAGCCACCAAAAAAAAGAAGTTATTGGGGTATTCTTGGGGGATCATATCACAGGTAGCGATGGTGCACCGTCAGCGTCTCAAGCAACTGGAAGCCAACTGTTATGCCTATGGTTCATCCTCGCAGGTATCCAGAAGATGATACCATGTGATGCTAATGTGGGAAAAAGCCAATCACAATGGGAATTTCTGTAGGTTATTAACAGGAGAACTCTGGATTGATACAATCACCATCCCCAAGAAGAGGTTTATTACTGGACATATTCGTATTTTGATGTAAAATGACTCCGTTTTATGGTTGGTGAATGGGATGCTTGCTGGACCGGTAGAACTTATTGGCAAACTGGGCATCCGTTCGACGCCCGTGTTTTGCAAAGCGATGTCAAAATCCAGCGCCGGAAACTGCCAAGCGCTGCAGAAATCAGAACTGCCTTGGAAAGTTCAAAACCAGTGCAGAACTTTCACGTTCACGACATGGGAATGGCTCAAAACCTATACCCCTAACATCAAAATAGCCTTTTTTCTGGATGTTCATAGTCCAACAAGAACTGCTAGTATTGTAGTTTATTAATGTTTATTATGGGTAGGTGATCCATAGCCCTATGATTATCATACAGCAACAGTACGAGATACAGTGACATGATCCCTGGTCACCCCAAGTCATACGAAGTGGTGCCCCCGTCATAAATAGCGTTCAGTTGATTTATAACTCCAAGAACTACGGTTTATTAAATACTTAAACTATATATATATAGTTAATATATAGTATTCAGAAGGAGTTTCTTTTAGTTGCGCAACATTCACATCACAACGGGTCCACACCCGTTGTGAATCCAAGGCACTTGACCTCCATCATGGCTTGAATGCTTTCGACTTCCTGGAACCGTGCCCAATCGTGCCCACGAAACATGGGCGAAGTTGGTGCCATTTTGGTTACCGATAGATGTACCAGAAACCATATATCCATATACCAGAGTTAACCTATGTCATATATTGTGAAATATATCCTTATAAGATCTTACAGATCAACTTCGCTAAGAAGCCTCACCTCGTATAGCAATACCTGGAATCAAACATGGCAAGTTTGATCGCCGTTTTCTGTGAGCTGACTGTGTGCAGGTTCCCAATTCTGCGACAAACCCCGGCTGCTCTTTATATCGTTTACCTGCAAATAAAATCATGAAATGGGTGGGCGGGATTGTCATAATGTTGCTATGTGCTGCTTATGTATATTATATATATATACATACATACACCATTTATCCTATAAAATGCTTGGTCATGTCACTAATATTTTCCATTTTAACCATATTCAAGCATATTCAAACCTTATGTTCTATTCCGAAAAAAATCGGGGGCCAAAAACGGTGGGTCCCCAAGGGCTTTCCAATGGGACTTTCCCATAGATTCTCCAGATTCTCCGATTCAAACTTCCATTCTGGGGATTTCTCCGCTAGCCATGTTTCATGATCCTATCACCATCACATCACCATTAATTAAATCCCATTCAACCCATATTTAGATGCAAATTAAATCATGTTAAATCATGTTAAATCATGTTAAATCACCCCAAAAAACATCAAATCAACATAAATCAACAACATCTTCCCCGCATTTTCCATCATTTTCCATCATTTTCCCATAGTCACTGGCCATTTCCCTCGGCTTTTGAGGACTCCGAGCCGGGGGCCCAGCCGGATCCCTAGGCCCCGCCATGGCCATCCGCCATGGCCATCCGTCCACCGAGCATCAGCAGCGCCAGGCGCTGTCCCATGAGCTCGGCCAGACTCTTCAGCTGCGTGCGATGCGCCTCCAAGAGCCCGGGCAGCACCTGGGAAGTCCGAAAAAAAAAAAGTTGTGTGTTTTTAAAAAACATACCTATATATATATATTATATTATATTATATTATATTATATTATATTATATTGTATTATATATATATATATACATATCATACGTGTATATATATATATATACCATATATATATATATATGATTATATATATGTGTTAATTGAAGTTTAAAACCACTGTTTTACTCCTGAACACATGTTTCCATTTAATAATCCAATATCTTGAGTAAAAATAAGAAGACGTCAAGATGATTTAAGCATATTTAAGCCATCAAACAAAAATGGGGAAAATGGGGAAAATGTTGATTGGTCGATATACCCTATGGCCTGTGATATATACCAAATTTGTGGAGGATGGGACGTTGCTCCACACTTACAATTGTTCACAATCATAATGAACATCATCGTCATCATCATCACCACCACCATCATCATCATCATCGTCATCGTCATCATCGTCATCGTCATTATCATCCCTTATGGAGATGAGTTGGTGCTATTATCAGATTCAGCATTTGAAAAACCCACCCATCTCATGGTCCCTAATATGTTGCATCCTGTACTAAACCATGGTTTCTTGGGTGTGTTTGATATTAGGGGAAAGGGACTATTGTACAAGATGAGGCCCCACAATAAAAAGTTGGATTATAAACCCCATTGGCCCATTAACTATAGTTGTATATTCCCCATGAACCCTATAGGTAACCACAGTTAAAATTTAAAGGTAAACTTAACTATCTAGAGGGCCTCACCTTCTATGGATTGAGTGGGATTAAACCAAAAGTTTGGGTATTGACATGGGACATGTGATTAGCCACAGGGGCGTGTCTGAAAACAATGTTCTTTCATCGATTTATTTGGAGAAGCCCTAGGCCATTAGTCAATGTCTCGTTCAGAACCACAGATGAAGTGGTCATTTTGAGGACTTAGTCGAAAGCATCCAATTGTTGGGGGTAACCCTCTGGAAATTTCACAGTTTCTATGGACAATCACAGTGTTTAATGGGTAAATCATCTATGGGCCTTGTTCCATCCTTTTTCCATGACTGTTTGACTACCAGAGGATAGGCAATTTTAACCCATTAAAACTTGTGCGAGATCGTTGCTGGGCCGTTTTTTAGCAATTTTACCGGCATACTGATGGCTTTTGATAGAACTGTTCATATGCTTCCTCAACCGTCCATGATAGGCCTACCCACAATTTTCCCAAGAAAAGAAACTTGTTTATAGATAAAGAAGCTTGTTGATGGATATAGAAAATGTACCCGCATATGGTTCCTTACCCATCATAGTAAACAGATGGCGGAACATATCCCTGTTAGATATAAATAAATCATGCGGTAAACCCATTCAGAAATCTACCATTTGGGGATGGTTGATACCACTCATCTATGGATTCTATTGGCTTTACATGGCTTTACCACATGAGCAATTCTAGGGTCTATGGAAATTTCAGTCGCCCGCCTCCAGGGACTGAAGCTGCTCCAGCACTGAGCCTTTTAAAACGTCGCGAAAGATGCATGCAGCTTGAACCGCCTCGTTGGAAATGGCACTCTCCAACTTCGCCGCAGACTGTAAATCCTCGGCAAAGGGCCACGTTCATCCATGTTCTCGTGGTTTTTCTGATGGTTAACATGCGATATATATATATATACATAATTATGTATACACCGTCCAATTGAAGACATGGGAAAACAGATCGATTTCGGCAGGGAGATCAAAGTGAATCATCTTGCGAGACCATGCAAGTCTGTTCCCCTATCCGGTCCCAGGCCCTATCATCCCCAAACCGTAGGATTCATTCCAGTGATCATTCATGCTCTGCTTTGGGGTCCGATCATTTTTGAGAAACTCACATATGATCATGATATGACATCAGGCATAAATTTAATTTCAGATGCATAAAATGGCTTTATGATTATGTCATATTCTGGGATATTGCCATGCTTTTTCGTATTTGCTAAGCCAATATCAGTGCCAATCTGGTGCCGTCGCCCAAGGTGCTGCTTGCAGTTCGTTGAGGCAGCGCTGGACAAACTGCAGCGTGTCGCGCAGAGCGAGGCGACTTTGATGGATGACATCGTCAGCCTTGGAACGGGGAGATACGTCACTTAGATGGGTCATGGAGTTAGTGAACTAGATAAATGGATAGCTCGTGTGGCTCGCAATGATCATTCAACAACAAATAGATGATTCAATACCCATAGGATCCATGTATGGTATATATGCTAACATTGGGGGTATATTGATGGTAAATGTTACCATATATAGCATACATGGATCCTATGGGATAGGATTCAGTTTGATAATTACTGTGGATGGTTGCGAAGCCTTCACCATCTTGGATGGTTGAACCCTATAAATATCTATAAATAATGGGATGTTTACCACCTATCAACTCATGCAGGATTTCGCAACGATCCACAGTATGTCTAATATTGTCTAATGTAGCTGAACATTATTGTAAAGTCACCATTGGAATGAATGGTTCAAAATTCGGATTGTTTTCTTCTGGCTGGTGGTTTCAACATGTTTCAATCCCCTCAATCAACGGGATCATACGATTCGTCCGAAAATGTCGTGTAGCCCTAAATCCATTGGATTATCATCAATTTCCCTATTAAAATATATATTGAAACTGGTTACTTAGGGGTATACCCTATTTTCAGTCACAACCCAATATCAGATATTATTGGTTTATATATCCCCATAATTTGTGATTTCCATGCTATCCGCATGATTTTCCCTTTCCCCAGGGTCCCCAACCCCCTTTAAAAATAGGATCATTATGGGACCATCCATCAGCTTGAAAACACGGCAAACAGGACGAATCGCGCCTTTGCCTTCTTAGAGGACTTTGGAAGGGCGGTGCCAAGCCAGAGAAGTACCTTGATGGCTTGGGGCCAGTAACCAACAACCAACCATCACAATATATGGATATCAGGAGATATGTTCAGTCAGTAATATGTGTATATATATACATATCATATATAATATACATATCATATATATATATAGATGACCACTTATTTTAAACAAACCTTGAGGAATGTAGAGAATCACGAAAATAGTTTCATTTTCGAAAGCGCATAACCCCAAATCAGGCTGGGTTTTCGTTTCTCAGTGGGGGATCTATGGCCATGTCATTGCCAGCTGGTCAATTCAAGTGATTTGCTCAAGCCTATGCCCTTACCATCCTTTACCTGAGCTCCTCAAGGCTCAAGATAACCCTTGAGGAAAAGGACCTTAGATCTTACTTAGATCCCCCCGTTAAACCTCCTTGTTCGCATGCACAGAAACGACCGAAAACCGCGCAATGGGAGCCCACCAGACAATGTGGTGCCAACCCTACGAAGTCACCCAGGCAGCGCTCTTGACATGATCATTTTCTGCACGGAAACCATGCTTGTTTTATGTAACTTCCAAATCTATGAAGATACCAGAGGGTATGTGTTAAGATATTCATGGATAGAAACTGTGTGTATATATATAATGTATCTAACTATGTGTATATATATATAACTGTTCAGTTAACCAAACTAAGGCTCCATTCGCGTATAGTTACCCCAATCCTAACCATATAACTACAGTGACGTCGCAACATGAGGACGTTCCAGTATAACTTATCCTGACATGATACAATAATAGGTAATTAAAAATAAATGTTAGAAATGCCCTTGTTTGCTCTTAATAAGCCTTATCCATAAACATCATAAACCCGAACATCACCGCCACTTTATCATATTACACATTATATCCCCCTGTGATATTCCCATCAAATCCCCTGAAAAACCAATCAGCTCCCATACAAAAATCGCCCTGGAAATCCATTGAACTCCCATCGATTTCCCATGGATTTCGCCCACTTTGCTCCGCCCAGTTGCCACACTCAGCACCAAAAACATCTGATTCAACGTTCCCAGGCTGCGCGCTCCATAGCTGCCCAGCCCATAGGGGCCACCAAGGCCATCACCTTCCGCCGGAGCCTCGCCGGCCCTTGGGGGCGGATGAAAATTCAGGCGCAGGCACGGCAAAATGGTGCCTGGGGCGGAAAGAAATAGGTGAAACTGTGGAAATTTGGGATGGTTCAAATGTGAAAGTTTTTACTGATTAATACTGTTTACCCATTAAAACACGGTGATTGGGATTTTTTTAAGAATGTTTAAGACTGCCAAAACGCACAGAAGTGGGAATTGACTGCAAACAAAAGTGACTGGTAGCCATTGAAACTGGGTCGTGGGATGTACTCAGCAAGCAAGAGAGGAATCGCCTATCCACATTTGTTTGGCGAAGTTACTGGGGGAGCCTTCTCAGAATTGATAAATCCTAAGCCACATGTTCAACCCATTATTAGCAAAACCTAAATTACAAGGCTTTGACGTAGGTGTGTGTGTGTGAACCCTTCTAGCACAGGGAATGGTGCCGATAATCGTTTGCTGCGACGCCAACAGTGCTGCATGTAATTCAATGCAGGGGGTGCCACAGGATTGAGTGAAGCTGGCACCAACGAAGACCTTCACTCCTTCCTGTGATATGAAAACGGGATGCCGTTTTCACGTACCTGCTGGCTTAGTTATGATCACATGTTTTTCCTCGAGGCTGTTTCAGGTACAATTCGGTTGATGAAGTTGTTGTTTCTTCATACCATTGCGGACCTCACCCACGTGGATTTAACTTCGGACCTCACCAGTTTGGATTTAACCTCAGAACTCACAACCAAACCAGTGTGTGCGTGTCTCTGTGTGTGTATGTGTGTGTGTGTGTTTTGTTTACCCTCTGGTAAATTGACATAGTTATGGAAAATGGATGAAAACAGCCCATCTATAGATGATTTACAAACAAAAATATTACTCTAAACAAAATGTGATTTTCAATAGCAAACTGCTAAATTACCAAAGGGTAAAAACCAATGCTGTAGCCAATTCGGATGCTCCACCATCTGAACCAACTCAGTCCAGACCCATGGGACAGCACATCCATTGGATCCAAGTGTCTGATGGTAAAACCCGTCATCCTCTATTAATAACTTGTATGTTTGCTACGTATATAATATATACATATAACATTATATAACATGTTCCTTGTGCTGCGCTGGTTACCGTCCATGCGATGGCTAAACCGAGTAAAACTGTTCCACCTGACAACGGGTGATTGAATATCAATGGGAACTATTATTTGCCCCTCAGCCCTATTATGATTATACATGCTATATGTTTATCATGATCATTCAGAATAATGCCCAAATCTCTCATTAAATCCTCAGTATCATATGTACATAGCCCCATGCATAGCCCGGATTGATGTAACTGATGTTGATATTCAATTTCACAGTAAAATTTACACCCTGACCCTACCTTCAAGGATTATCCATGCCCCATTTTCTCATAATAAATTTTCTTGTCTAAATCCCACATGTTGAAAATCCCACATGTTGATACGCTCACATCGTTGCTGAAACCTCCATGTTTTCCACCCCATTTTTTGGCGACCGATGGCTATGGGATGGGTCAACAAAATCATCACCCCAAATTTCAAGGGATGGTGGTGATAACGATGATTTATGATGATTTCATGCCTTAATGATTCGAACATGATGTTTCTTTTTTAATGATATTTAATGACTTGAACATGCCCTACAAATGACTTGAACATGGCTTGAAGACGACGCGTAGTTGATATGACAGTGAACGTTAATCACATTAATAGCCATTGGACTCACCTCGTCGCTACTGGCAGCACTGGACATCAGCTTGTCGGAAGCGGAAGGAGTCCGGGGTGCAAAGCCATACATTAATGCATATATTCTATCTGGGCAAATTATAATAATTCACTAACCTGAAACTTGCGGCTATCTGGGGATGATTCCCCGAATCCTAACCATGATTATAGTGAGGGAGAACAGTGAGGTCGTGATGAAATTCACCCAGATTTGATGCTGGGAAATCCCAAATGAAATGCCCGCGCACGTTTTCGCCAATGATGATTTTCCTGCCGCCACGTTTGATCATATATATTTGGGATAAGCACGGATAAGCGGATTTAGAAACTACGTATTGGTGTGGACCATAACTATTTTCACAATCATCCATTATATACTAATGATTAATGATAGATGATACATTCAACAATTGTAGTTGTTTATATGTTGTTTTTTTGTTCAATTGTATCTCCCTTTAATTTTTTTTAAAATCCAGTATATAATTTATGAATCCCTATTATTGATGGTTCAACAGTTTACCCTCTGGTAAACATACAACAAAAAATATGGAAAACCACCATGTTTCTGGGTAAATCATTATAATTCACTAACCTGAATAGTTCGGCCATTTGGGGATGATTTCCCTATAAAAACCTGTCATTTAGCCAGATTTTTCGCTACATCAACGTGGCCTAGCCATGGCCGCTTCCAAGGTACCCAGGCTGCTACTGATGGCCTCCAGATGCCTGCAAAGTTTCTCCCAGGCCTGGTTTTTTTCGGCGCCAGAACGGGAGAATTTTCGACACACTTGGCATGTTAAATAAAACTTGCTAGATCCTGGGTCAAGAAAAACAACTGATATGTTTTTTTTTAAACAACAGAACAGATGTAAAAACCACGGAAAGTCCTAAGGGCTTAGCCCAAATTTCATGCTACGAACTGTGCAAAGAGTTGAAGTTCCCCCCGGAATTAATATATGTATATGTATGTATATGTATATAGTATTATGTAGTTGTTCCCAAACTTGCAGCAAAAGATGTTCCTGCTCATTCAGACAAAATTATACGATTGACCTACCCATTACAGGTTTACGTAAAGGAAATCAAAAGAACAGTCACGCTGGAAGGGCCCAAGTGAACGGTATGATTCATGTGAAGTTGACAACTTTTAATCGGACATGTGGTGGTTTTGCAGTTTCTTGCCATTTTGACTATGGCAACAATCAACTGTGTGGCTATCATCCATTGATTTTTTGCTGCCTGCTAGGTGTCCGTTTCTGGGTTGGCTCAAAACAATGTAAAACTACTTGTTTTGGACCGTTTTGGACTATCAATGTTTTGGACTAGCAAGCGAGGAGTCCATTCACCAGAAGCATGACCATTATTATAAATTCTAGCCTTCACTACCCACTGTTAGCCGGAAGGGGATAACCCAATCCATACCAGTTGTTAATAGTTCAATCCTATTAGTTGGCACACAAAACTCCTGTTGCCGACTCAAACTTAACTCAATCCTCATGTTGCTTGATATTTTCTATCCTTATTTGTTGCTTCCCCTGAATTTAAAATGGGTAAACGGGTAAAACGAGTCATTTGGGTCTGAAAATAGGGATCTATCCCCACAATCCAATGGTTTAACGGAAGCAGATTGGAAACACCGTTCACTAATGGACGTTAATGGAATTAATTGTTACGAATCGTCCTCAAGCTGGGAAAAAGAGGGTGTTTAACTTAATTAGCTCTGACCTATTTCACTAATAAGTGCAACTAGCCAGAGGCCTTTGCGGGGCTTGTGTCGCTTTTGGTCATTTCATTGTTTATTGTTTTTTGGATTTTGTTTCTCTTTTTGCCAGATACAATTTTTGTAGTTATGCCACAGAACAGCTCTTGTCTTGTCGAGTAAAATGGCATCCTTGGCTAATACCGGACCCTGGTATGAGCCAGCAAGGCTAGGGAGATATCTTAACTTTGGGGTCTGCGTGGGTTTTATATTAATTGGGATGTCAATAGTCAATAGTCGGATCTGTTTTCTGTTTTGAACACTTCGGCAAAAAAAAAACACGTCTACATCGTCTACTTTCCCAGTCAGTTTCACTCTTTTTTGAGGAGGATGATCATGTCAATGGCCATTCCAGGATCCTAAATTGGAGGTACCAAGCATATATAAGGCCTACTAATTGGTGGTTTTAACCCCCCTGAAAAATATTAGTCAGATTGGATCATCATCCCAACTATTGGGGAAAATAAAAAATGTTCCAAACCACCAACCAGCCTATAATTATAAGGCCTAAATTTCAGGGAATATCCATTGATCAGTGGAGTTTCCCAATAGTTTCCCCGTGGAGTGGATCCAACGGATCTCTGCCTCGGGTGTTGCGTTGTGAAGCAACAGCGCGGAGTCACAGGCGCTGAAGCTACAGAGGTTACCGAACCTGGGGGCCGAACAAAAAGGACCGTAGGACCGCGTGAAAGCCCCGGTGGATGTGAATGTTGGTTCAGATTAAACATGATTAAATGACTACACTCATGAATGCTATGTTATAATTTATAATACATTATAATAGTATTGGAGTTATAATGTATTAGAACTATTATACATAAATTATAACAAATAGTATATAATAGTATTGGAGTTATAATTTATAACCATGACTAAACTAACATAATACTAAACCATGGCTATTGGAGTTATTTGGGTCAAGGACTGGTTAGCTAACCATCTCAAGTTGGGGCCACTTTGGACCACCCATATCTGGCACTTTCAACCAATAAAAGTACGTGTGTATCTAATATATATATATTGTTGTGTATACATAATATACATGTATATCAGTGGAAAGGTATATCTATATGGTTGGTTATCGATATCGCCATTACTGTAACCAGCAATCTAAGACAACAAAAAGCATGGGTATCCCAAATGTATTGAAATGTATATTGCAGATGTCAATGCTGCGAATTGTTTCCAAGCCATTTGCCTGCATAAATATACTCATAATAAATAAACAATATAGAACCAAACCAAAAGGTAATTAATCCCGTTTAAACTAGTTATCCCAAATACAGGCTATGTTTCATATCTTCTAACAATGTTGTCACATTTGCGGCAATATGCTTTGCTGGGGGATTTCCCAGCCACGTTTGATGACACCGGAGGGTATATAGATATGGAAATTACCCTGTTCAATCGATACATCTTCAAATAGGCCATATCTTCCACTGTTAATTCGCTGGTTACCAACCATTATCCCTACTGATCCCAAATATATACTTGAATAGTCCATTAAGATTCCATTCTATCAAGCAGTATCTGATTTGGTGGTTCCATATCCCATGAAATCCCGTATGTTATAAGATGTTATTAATGTTAATAGCCCGGCTCCCATTGAATCATTTGAATAACCATTAAGTTGCTAATAACCATATAAATATGTATATATATATAGTGGTGATATAGTAACCTCAAAACATGCGAAAACATATTTTGTGGATGCTAGCTCGATGGTGTTGTTCCCCAAAATATATGATAGATTTATGTACAGTTATATAATGTGTTTACACCAACTTAAAACTGGAAGCCACACCGAAAGTACAAATGTTGGTTTTTGCTTGTAGGTTGTTAAACGATTCTAGGTTTTTAAATCCCATGAAATCCCATCCACATCCTATCAAATCCAATTAATATCCCATTAAATCACACCATGTATCTACATATACATTCAGTATATTTCTGAATCATTTTGGTGATACAAAACCCCAAAACATGCGGAAGTTGGTATTTCCAGGACGGTAGTTTGATGATATACAGTAATTATATATATATATCACATCTATACAAATCAGATTCATAGATATTCATAGTCCGTTATAAATGATGTCCCAAGTCCTATACACAACAATATCTTCTGACGTTGGTTTAATCATTATTAACCCCTGTCACTATAAAACCCATCACATCCCAATTATATAACAGCATTTCATATCCTATTCCGTTGACTTTTCTGGGCCATGAATAATATCAATATTCAAATCTCACTAAGAATCTATGCAACTAATTCTAATATCCCAGTAAGAATCCTTTTGATATCCCAATTTGTATATACACTGTATATACTATCCTTGGTGAATTATAATAAGTCACTGACCTATAACAATTTGTATAATAATAAAACATGTTCATTTTGGGATAGTTGCCCCTACTAATACACCCAATCAATATCCCATCAATGAATATCATGGATATTCATTCACTTTTCATGAATAATATTCTGGCTGATCCATAATTAGATATATATATATGTATACATAGATAATTATATAAATCCATTGATTATATAATCCATTTAATAAACATCTTCGAAGCTGCCCAGCCACGTCCTAAAGGCCTCCTGCGCTTTGCCCCAGCAGCTGCCCGCCGCCGACGCCGTCGCTTCCGCCGCGGCCTCCGCCAGGGTTTTTTCTTCGCCGTGGAGCAGTGCCAGCGCCGGACGTGCCAGGGACAGGCAGCTGGAGAAGTCCTGGAGATGTCGTTTGGGCAAAATCATGTGAAAAATGTGGGAAAACAAAGGAAAACCATGGAAACATGTGGGAAAACATAGGAAAACCATGGAAAAATGTGGAAACACCATGGGAAAAACAATGGGAACTATGTCCAGGTAAATACATTGGAAATACATTGGAAAAAAACATAGATACTGTAATCCATGAAACACTTAGGAAAATCATGGGAAAACCATAGGAAACTCTGCTGCCCCCTACACTCCTCAGGTACACCATGGTACACCTGGGATAGGATGCACCTTCCCATCGCGGTCTGGAAGTCTCGGGATACTGGTGACTTCAACCCCCGACTAAACCATTGGTGCGGTACGTAATCTATTCCTGAGTCAGGGCCATACCCATATTGCTACTACATCCATGTGTCAGTTATATAACATGCTGTTACATACTAGATCTGTATACATAACTATACATATAAGTTGAAAAGTCTGTACAATATTGTAGTCACTAAATACAGTTACAGTATTAGCCACCTGACCAAAAACATCAATAAAATATCATCAAAAAAACATGATCAAACTTATTTAACGTTCTGCCTCAAGTTCATCATTCACAAGATCTGCCTCTTAAATGGCCCAGACCATACCAGTAGCATGGCCCCAACCAGTTTACCCTCTAGTAAACGTTTACATAACCATGGAAACATCTTCGTCTCGCATAGGAAAATCAACGAACTCAATGGCCATGTTCCAGTAGAGATTTACATTGATTTCCCTATTAAAAAAAATGGTGGATTTCTCATGATTCCCCTATTAAAAAAAAAAACGATGATTTCCCATGGATACCCTCTGGTAATTTAACATAGCTATTGAAAATCACCATTTATAGTGGATTTTCCCATTAAAAATTGTGATTTTCCATGGCTATGTTAGTTTACCAGAGGGTTTCGATCAAACGTCCTCCGTCACGCCGCTCGTAACGAGCATCCCCGCGCAGCGCAGCAGCGCGGCGCTCAGCGTCAGCTGCGCGCCCGCCGTCGGAAAGGACGTCGAAACGCCGAGCAGCAGCTCCGCAGCGCCGTGACCTGTGGAGCCGTGACCTGAATAAAAGGTGCAGGTGGGTGGATAAAGCCACCAAAAACATGTGTATATATATATGAATGTGTATATATATATATATATGATTGTGTATATATATATGATTGTATATATATATAATTAAATATAGATATATGACTGACATATATAGATTGAAATGGATGGAAAACATCGCAACACATAGAAACGAACTATGGTTTCATCAGTTTTGATAGATGATTTGATAAGAAACGTGACCTATTGAGCAACAAAATATCATAAAGTATACCATCCATCCCTGTGCCGGATTGATAAACCCTGACTGTCATTTTCACGGATTACTTCCAAAATAGTCATAAACTACTAACTACTCTTTAAATTGATACCCTATCAATGATCTTGGGTGAACATGAATTCTCACCTTTGTTGGCTTATCGACTAAAGATGTACTCACCATAAACCTTACTTGTCATTACTTATCTGTGTTATAAATCAAGCATTGCGATCCAAAAACATCATTCACATTGGCTAAATCTAGCCATATCTTCCCATGAAATATATGAAATATCCCCAGCCCCAGCCCACCTTGCTTCCCCACCTGGCTCTAAGTCCTCGTCCCGGTCGCCAACGTCGCGAAGGTTCGCGGCATCGCTTGGTTGGCCCCAGGATGCCGCGAAGGAAGTGAGGGACTTGGAGGAACCAAAGGCCTGGCAGATCTGGCAGCGTCTGGATTCTGCAAAGGAGGAGATTGCCTCATGGGAATTACCCTCTGGCAAACTAACATAGCTATTGAAAATGACCATTTATAGTGGATTTTCCATAGTTATGTTAGTTTGCCATGGGAATCACAAAGTTTTAAGAATGTTTTAAGAATGTTTTAATGATTTGATCAGCAAACATGGAACTGCAGGGTGATCAGGATGATAAAACCAGAAACCATACTCAAAAAGGCTTGCGATATCTTGTGATATGCAACGCAGTCGTCCGTATGTGTTGGTAAATCCGTTGGATTTAATCAGCAAACATGGAGATACCAAAAATAAAACAGGGATCATGAAGGGGTGAATATATTTGATCGACACATTGTGTGGATTGATTTCAATGACAAAAACCCGGGGGGTCAATGAATAAGCCATGGATGATCAACAACAAACATTGAGAGTGATGCAACCCTACTTAGCATGGGGATCTTACTGATTGAACCAACCCCAATATCACTAGAAATGGGTGGTATAAACTCTCCAAAATTGGAGCTTCATGAGCTTGGGTTTTCCACATTAGATGCAAAAAAGGGAGCTATGGAAGTTGTCCAAATCGATTGCTCATCACTGCTCGGATGTGGAGCCAATCATCCAACCGGTGAATCAGCATCTTTAAAAGACACGCTTTATGTGACAGGATTCAACAAAAAACAAAAGTCAACATGATCCAACAATTTGTGGGGAGAATTTCTGGATGATTTCAGGGAAACTGAAAAAACTGAAAGCAGGACTCATGGTGACATTAATTATGTGACATTCCGAATGACAATCAGCAGCGGTTTCCAGCAGTCTTTCCTTTGACAAAATTTTGAAAAAAGAAACCGGGATCGATTATTGAGATGTACCCTCTGGTTATTTAACAGTTCGCCATGGAAAGATCCACCATTTTTTATAGGTAAACCATGAATTTCTATGGGCCATCTATACCATGGCTAACTGTTAGTCATAACCAGAGGGTAAGCAGAAACTTCTGGATTCAACCCTCCAAGATTTGGCTTTCATCGACTGAAAAAATCAACGACAAAATTCATGACATCGCTATATGAACTATTGCTGCGGGAATCACCACTTCATTCAGGTAACCTTTGAACAAATCACCGCAATCTGAGAAATTCATCTACCCTCTGGTAGTGACTAACATAGCTATTGAAAATTGTCATTTATAGTGGATTTTCCCATTAAAAATGGTGATTGTCCATAGCTATGTTAGTTTACCAGAGGGTAAATTCATCATGAATCCCAGAACTTGTTACGAACTTCAATCTTGATAATCTTGACCATGGGCCCCTCGGAAAAACTATCCGAAAGCTGCTTTCACGACGAATCTGGGTGCGTTTGGATCCCACCCTGGTTGAAGTTCCAAGCGTCCCAGGTCAACAGTGAAATCCCAAGCCATCCCCATCTTTGTTGGTTGAAATTCGATTGAAGTTCCTTTCAGAAAGTTGACCTCCAACTTCCGGTGAATGTTGGTTAGTTACATCATACTAAAACTTAGAATCTGTGAATTCAGATTGAAATCCCCAGTTTGTTGATGGTTGACTTCCTTGTTGATAGTGTGTCTGAAAATGGGCTATACCCCAAAACTGTCCTCATTCGGAACATGATCATAAAATATCATAAACCATTGGATTGTTAAGGAACCTGATTTTCAGACAAACGCATATGAGCAGTGTTCAAAATCCCTCTATTGGATCATTATAATCCCCAATAGATTGGGTAGTATAATCCCCAAATAATCATCAACTAAGAGGGGTTTTGAACACCGCTCATATCAATTGTCCCAGTAAAACCTATGAAATCATAATCCTTCTGGTTGGTTCCATACCCCCATAAAACCACAAAATCCCATTATCAATCATATTGTTAGTATGTATGTGTGTATATATATATAGATAAATAAAGAGTTTCTTAAAGTATCATATCATATCCCCAATCATACGGGTCGTATTATCCAAATCCAAATCCCCATCATATCCATTATTTTTGCTGCTCATGGCATCTCGCGTCATTACTCCAGCCATCCCGCGCCCCTTGCCCGTCTCCTGCTCCGTCGTGCCTGCGCCGACCACTGGGGCCCCCATTGAGGATAGCTAAGCTGGTGTTTTACTAGAGTTTCACTAGAGATTATAACGTTTACAGTACTACTTACAGTGTACTGTATATGCAATTATATATATATATATACTGTGTATATAATGTATATATAGTTATATATATATAGAGATATTTTATATTCTTTATGTATATATTATATCATATGTTTTTACTCGTCGCGGGTGAACCAATTGAAGTAACTGAGGGCCCACCCTGTTGGATCCTTCTTTTGTCGGTAGCTTTGGGGGGTCAACCCTGACCGAGGAAATGGCGATGAGAAACCACTGATTCTCATTACGCTATATAAATGGTATATAAATGGTATATAAATGGTATATCAATTACTGGATTTCCGATATTCCATTTCATATGAGTGTTTTTCTCTGAAATTTACCTTTGTTCAACTTGTTTCAAGATTTTTTGGACTCACCCAAATGATACCAGATGTAAATGAGGTTCATGAGATCGACACTTTTAATTCCATCATTCCCAGAACGTAACTGCTGTAGAGACAAGGGAGGCGCACCCTGAAGTCTGGGAACTGGGTTTGTAATTCCAGGCAACGATGATCTTCATAAAAAGTCACTCGTTGTCAACGACGAAATCGGAAGGGTGTGTCTTTACTTTAACAAAGTGCGCCTGGAGAATTGAGAAACGACATCAGTGTCCTGAAAATGGTTTTGTCCAAGAATGGACAAAACTACCCTGTTCGATGGTTATTTTTGACTTGGAGGTACCCTATCGACCCTATCTATCCCTATCTTCAAACAAGAGTCTGCAACAAACTCTTTCCAACATCTGCTATGCTGAATGTGTCTGTCAAGGTTTTCGAAGCAACGACATCCGATCTCACCAGAGAAAGTCAGAGAACTTGTTGAGTACTTGTTTAGTGAAACATCAAAAAACAACCGCAGTTTGATGATTGCAACTCGCTGCGAACCTTGACCAGAAACCAAACAAGTTGGACACCATTGGTGTCCCTCAAACGAACACGTTTTTTCCAGCATGTGATCGTTTCTTTTCTTCCATCATTTCATTTCTGTGTGCGCGTGTTCAAAACCCGCCTTGCGTCGTCCCTTTATACTGCTTGAAAACATTTGAGAACGGGATTCCCTGTGGATTGTGATAATCCCCAATGTATTGCTTCGTATTATCCGATAGAATCACGTGATACCACGGCGAAACCTCCACATCTACGCTGCGGAAGAGGCTGCAGGCCGTTGAGGAGCGCACGGTCTTGGTTCCTGCGAGCAGTGCTGTTTGAATCAATTGTTCACATGCGCGAACAAAGCCATTGTTGACGGGAAATTCCAGAAATCCTCCACAATATAGTAACTCTAGTGATTCAGTGTGATTCACTAAATAAATAGTTAAATTATGTTAAATAGTATGAACAATGTAATTCTTAGCTTATTCATGTTACATATTCCCAAAGCTTCGTCCATATTTCTTTTGAATCTGGTTTTCTGGTTGGTTTGGACGAGAAAACCCTTCACGTTCACCATTTTTGGGGTGTCAAATTTCCGTTTCTCCAGGTTTGGAAGCTTTAGTCACTTGGATTCAAGATCTGGATAAATTAGAATAACAAACCAACCGAAAAGGCAATTTTGATCAAGATTCCAGATTCAGATTCCAGATTCAAAATTCCAGATTTTTGAACAATAACCAACCATCATTCCAGATTCAAAATGATCCCAGCTATGCCCAGCTCAATTGATCAGCCTCCAGGCCCATTTCTCGGAGGGTACTTCGGCCACAAGCTGCAGCACTCTCAACTGCCTCCACAAAAAGCGGAGGCTTCGGATGGCGGCTCAATGTTGAAAAATAAACATAGTATGTGTATATATATATATACACTGTATATATATATATTATATATACATGATAGATAGATAGATAGATAGATAGATAAGATTAGATAGATTAGATAGATTAGATAGATTAGATAGATTAGATAGATTAGATAGATTAGATAGATTAGATAGATTAGATAGATTAGATAATTAGATAGATTAGATAGATTAGATAGATTAGATAGATTAGATAGATTAGATAGATTAGATAGATTAGATAGATTAGATAGATTAGATAGATTAGATAGATTAGATAGATTAGATAGATTAGATAGATTAGATAGATTAGATAGATTAGATAGATTAGATAGATTAGATAGATTAGATAGATTAGATAGATTAGATAGATTAGATAGATTAGATAGATTAGATAGATAGATGAGATAGATTAGATAGATTAGATAGATTAGATAGATAGATAGATAGAGATAGATAGATTAGATAGATTAGATAGATTAGATAGATTAGATAGATTAGATAGATTAGATAGATTAGATAGATTAGATAGATTAGATAGATTAGATAGATTAGATAGATAGATTAGATAGATTAGATAGATTAGATAGTAGATAGATTAGATAGATTAGATAGTAGATAGATTAGATAGATTAGATAGATAGATAGATTAGATAGATTAGATAGATTAGATAGATTAGATAGATTAGATAGATTAGATAGATTAGATAGATTAGATAGATTAGATAGATTAGATAGATAGATAGATAGATAGATAGAGATAGATAGATAGATAGATAGATAGATAGATAATAGATAGATAGATAGATTAGATAGATTAGATAGATTAGATAGATTAGATAGATAGATAGATAGATATAGATAGATATAGATAGATATAGATAGATATAGATAGATATAGATAGATAGATAGATCGATCGATCGATAAGATAAGATAAGATAAGATTAGATTAGATTAGATTAGATTAGATTAGATAGAAAGATAGATAGATAGATAGATATAGATAGATATAGATAGATAGATATAGATAGATAGATAGATCGATCGATCGATAAGATAAGATAAGATTAGATTAGATTAGATTAGATAGAAAGATTAGATAGAAAGATTAGATTAGATTAGATTGGATTAGATTGGATTAGATTGGATTAGATTGGATTAGATTGGATTAGATTGGATTAGATTAGATTAGATTAGAATAGATAGATAGATAGATAGATAGCTAGATAGATAGATAGATAGATAGATAAATAGATTGATTGATTGATTGAGTGACTATATATATATAATTATATATATATAAACATAGATTATAGATGGGGGGGTTCCATAAATGGGGGTACCCCCAAATGGATAAATGGATGGTTTATAATGGAAAATCCATCTATAAATGGATGATTTGAGGGTACCCCTGTTTTGTTTAGAATCTCCATGGTTTCTATCCTGATTTCGTTTTTGACTCAGGCCATGGGATGTTTTGCCTTCACCCAAACATCACCTAATCACAAATCTGGCTGAATTTGTTTGACAGATTAACTAGCCAAAAGCAGTCAGCATGTACACGCTTGTTTCTTGAGCCATACATGACGAGTATAATCAGTGAGACCAGTGAAAAACACCCCCCGCCGCCCCGTAGTTTTAACGGAGGACGGAAGGCCTAGCTCGGTCGCCAGAAGTGACCTGAGAGCAACGGAGCTACATGGACATCACTGCATAATTATATCGTCAAAAGAAATCGGTCTCAGCTCAACGGGTGCATGAGGCAAAAGGCATAATCGGATGTTTTGGAGATCCTGGGCATTGCATGTGCTTGGAAATAGCAGAAGCGACATCGGCCTGGCTTCCGCCAAGGCATAGGAGCATTACCACTCCTTTCATTGCCTTGGAAACTTGAAAGCTACTGTATCAGGCCTATATACACGGCTATATACACACAAAACTACCGCAAAGGATCGGATGCTGGTGTCAATTTCTTTTGAAGCAATTGGGAAAAGGTTTTCAAGTTATTCAAGTTGGAATTTCAAGTTTTGAAGATGTGTGCATTTCGATTGAACTGAATGACCATGGGTCAGCTTTCATCCAATCGGCCAAACCTTCCGGTAGGCATAAAATCATGGCATAAGATGTGAAACATCTACCAAGACTCAAACTCTACCGTCCCATCATTGTAGGTGCGCTTGAAGTGCGGCTGGCCGTTGATCTCGCAGTACTCCTCAGCAATCACAACTGGTGCACGAAGCACTTGTCGTGGAGGTTCTGCTGCAGCAGCTGATCCAGAGGCTGCTTGGGCAGGGTCGCCTGCAGCAGGAGTTGTGTCAGGCACAGGCGTCGCTGTTGAAGGTGGCCGCACTGGCTCCGGAGGAGCTGCCGAGGAGCTTGATGCTGTAGATCTTCCCCAAGGATCAGCAGTCCAACCTCTGCCAGAGTAGCCCTGATTCCAATTCCAGCTTTGCCATTGGGCCTGCCCTCCCGAGCGGCTTGAGTAAGATCCATACGAACCCCACTGTTGCCCTCGGCTCCATCCACTGCGGCACTCAAAGGATTTGTGGCCATACTGACCGCACTTCCAGCATTCAATGGCCTGCTGAAAGATTGGACGCTGTTGTTGACCATAACCCTTGCCCTTGCCCTTGGCTGGCTTCTGAATCGGGTCAAAGTGACGCCGGTATCCTTCTCGCCCTTCGCCAGTACCCGTCTTGGAGGACCTTGCCAATGGAAAATCAGCCACATCTGATGCAGTGGCTTCATCCACGAAGGAGTGTTCTTCACCCTTGATGTTATTGTATTGTTCCTTCCACTGCCTCTTCGCAAAATCGACGAGGTCGAAGAAACAATCTTGGGCTGACCCTTGATCCACAGGCATCATGGAGCCAGACCAACCAAATAACATCGGCGTGGGTTCCCCCCTCGCTTTCAGCAAGTCCGCAGCAAGAACAGCAAATTGTGGGAGTGTAAAAACTCGTGCATGATGCGCAACCATGGCTTCCTTTGTAACGTCCAACGGAAGTCGGATGTCTCTGTTGAAGTCTGGCATGAAAATCAAACGAGTGCTGACACCTGTTCCCAGTTGCTTTTCTCGCTTTTCTCGGGTACGGCCGACATCAGGGGCAATGCATTTTGCCAAATCCTCCAAAAATTGGCAACAGTCGGGGGTAATCTGGCCGACCGCATTGTTGAACAAATAAAATGGGTCCTTCTCCATGCGGTCCTGGATCGATTTGAAGCCGAGCTTTGTGTATCTTCCCGCATGCGTTTGAGCAGCGTCCTTGAGATTTCCGAAATTGCTTCGTCCAGCTCGACGTTGATCTGCTCGGGTGCGGTCGGAGACTCGCTGAGCTCGAGGCTGCTTCTCAAAATCGATTTTGTCCAGAGAAAACACCTTGTTGGTCTTCTTGGCCGAGATTTCCATCCGGCATACCTCTGTCGCAATTCTTCCATCCGACCAAGCAATCAGCCATTTGAAGCACGACTGACACTTGTGGGTGCCCTCAATGTTCAACTCGCCGCAGAAGTGGCATCTGACCTGCTGCATCTCAATCTTTGAGCTGTAGATGTAATCCTCAGCATTGGTTGAGCGCTGGGCCTGCCCTCCCGGGCGGCTTCCTTTCCCTTTGCCTTTTCCTCGGCCCTTGCCTTTGCGAATGGTCTCGGCATTGGACAAGGCACCAAAGGAGGCCATCTTCAACGTCACTTTGTCCTCAAAGGGTCCTGAAGTTCCTTCACGTCGACGAAGAAGTGGGGGAAGCTCTTCCGGAGAATCGGTCACCTGCATCTGGCCGGGTCAAATGGACTTGCCGCTCATGAGGTAGGCCTTCAAACTGTCCCTGGCGTTGGCATACGGGCTCTTTGACAGTGCCTCTCTCTTCGGAGTGTCCTGGTCCTTGTGGGTCTTCATTTTGTTGTTGTACCCCACACGCGTGATCTCGTAGGGGCGATTCACCCAGGCAAACTCCCTGTTGACAGCATCATAGGTGCATATGATGTTCTCGTTGGAGATCCAGTCAGGGCTTATGATTGCTTCGTCTGTACGAAACAATCGGCAGCCGCTTTGGACGATGAGCTCGGTGTCAAAGGCAATATAGTATTGCTTCCCGGCTCGCGTTCCCGCGAGCTTTCTGCCACCGACTGAATCATCCCATGGATGTGACGCAATAAAGAAATTATGCGCCCTTCCTGTTCTTTGGGGCCAGCCGCCTGGGATGAGGCCATGTTCAACTATCTTGTCCATAACGAGCCTGTCGCAGCTATGGTAGATAACCCTTGGAAGTGCAGCCAGCATCTCCGGCACAAGGTCTGGACGAAGATTTGTCCTTGGCAACTTGGGCGTGTCGAGGTCGGCCTTGGTAAAGGTTGGATCCAAAGTAAACACTTCCTTCACCAGCGATGAAATTTTGGCATTTTCCACCACTGCACGGTTGTGTCCTTGGACAGCTCTGATGGCGACAACCTTCCATGGCAAACCCTTCCAGGTTGCATCAGGCAAATCGGGCTGAGCCACTTTCACCTGAAAGCGCCTGGTGTCACTGTTGCGCACGATGGACAGGACCTCACTGATCTTCGGGTAGGAGACGTAGTGGGCCATCGTCTTCATCACCGCCTCGAAATCCATCGAAAGATCCATGGGATCGATGTCTGGGCTGCGAGCACCATAGCTCAATGCGTGCCCCCTGAGAACATAAGATAACTTTGTGGAAAGAAATCTCAGTCTCCCTTGGCCGCAATACTCCTTGGGAATCCTGTTGATCATGTCATTGGGGTCCAACCATACTGATCCCTCTTGGCGTTCCGTCGCTTCTTCCAACTTGCGAAGGGCTGCATCAGCTTCGACACTGAGTCGTGGCGCTTTCTGTCTTGGCTGTGCTTTTGACTCTGGTGCCTTTTGCTTTTCACTCTTCGGCATTTTCTTTTCGGCCGGCTTTCCAACTGGCTTGTCAACCTCCACCTTCTTCTCGGTCTTGGTCAGGTCGACAATGGCAGTCTTGTCAGCAGGCTGTTCGGAAGAAGCAGAAGCCTCAGGAACTGCAGCATCAGTCGGCACACCCTCCCGGGCAGCATCAGCACCTTCCTTCTTCTCAGAGTCAACGTCCATGGCAGTGGCTTCAGATCCACCAACCTCGGTCCAAGTTGAGATCCTGGAAGAAGTCATGTCGCTGGGCTTGGATTCATCACCACCAACCACACTCCAAGTTGAAACCCTCGATGAAGTCATGTCTTCCCCCTCTTGGTCGGCCTTGGTGGGTGCATCTTTTGCAGCAGCAGTAACATCGGCCGACGTTCCCGAAGGCTTTGCCTCAGTGGATGTGATCTCGATGATCTTGTTGAGATCCTCAACCTCCTTGGCCCTTTCCTCCGAGATTTCATCTTCCTTGACCTTCTCGTCATGGGGATTGACAATGATCTTCTCATCAAGGATCACGTCCCACTCATCAAACTCGGGAACAACCTCAACATCGTCATCGACATCAGTGTTTTCCGGGTTGATCTCGATCGATTCGATGGTAGTAGTTGAGAAACCATCAGCAACGGCCTGATTCAAATCTTCTTGAAGGTGTTGTCGGGCCCTGACTTCTTCGGTTTCGTAGTCCTCGATCGAAGGGTCAATTGGGACGATGGAGCTGATTTCTTCATCAGTGAAAGCAGTGGGCATCGGCCTTCCCTCCCGGGTGGCTTCCTCGTTGGCCTCAAGGATTCCTGCATGGACCCACATGAGGATCTCCTCATCTGCCTCGTCAAAGACCTGGGCAGGGGTTGCCGTTTTCTTCTCCGTGGAGACGGCTTCCATGACTTCTTGAGTGCCGAGCAAAGCCAGACGAAACTGAACCATCGTGGGGAAGAGATGGACCGCGGCCACACGATCTTGCTCGTTGCTGATGAACTCCTTCACACAGTACCTGAGTTCGTCCTTCTTCGACATGAGCTCAACGTATTTGAGGTGGAAGGTGATGGCTCCTCTCAAGAAACGATAGACCAGTTTCCGATTAAATTGGTGGTCATGAAGTATGAAGGTGGTAATTGTCGTATTTCCCACCCTGAGCGAGCATAGTGGAGTTCACACATTGAATGCCACGCTCTGCCAGCCAATTGATGTGCTTGCCCATCTCACGGTTGTAAGATGGCGGCAATGAGTATCCGGAATGGTCACCGTTCCCGATGACTTGCACAGACATGACGCGGGGGTCCTTGGAAATCTCAACCAGTCCTTCCAGTGATCGCTGCACCTTCTTGTACTGCTTGTCGACGTACTCGGCAGCGACCTTCCGGTCGGCTTCTGATTTCGTGAGATTGGTTTGGTGAATCCATGTACACCCTTGGTATCCAAAGTCCCCGTGCACATCGTTCCCCGCGCATCCGACGACGACCATGATCGGGAGTGTAGCTCTGTCAAGAAGGCGATTCTCTCGCTCGATCTTCTCAATCAGCTCCCAGATCTGGTGATTGATGGCGCTGAGGCCCTTACCCCATTTCAGTCCTGGGTAAACGGACCTGATCTGGCCAATGGCATACTCCTTGCTCTGTAGCAGTTCACCAAAGGAAAGCCTGGAACAGAGCACAGGGTCGTCGTGGTTGGCCACGAGTGCGAAAGATGAGTCACCAACAATGATCAAGTCGGCCCCACCTTCCGGTGGGCATTCAACGGCACCAAACAAAGCAGCAGGGATGTCCTTCACCAAGTCGACAATGTCACAGTAGGTCCTCTGCGTTTCGTTGGTGTCCTTCCCGACGAGACCATCAATCACGTCACCAATCGGGATTTGCCCACTTCCAATCTTGTTTGCACCTTCATAGCCATCAGGAAAGATGCATGCCACACATGAGCCTCGAATTGTAGCCAGTTTCTTTTCCCATTGGAGAATCCTCTCATAGATCGTCAAGCGAAACTCCGGAGCGGTCTGCTCCACCTGGAAGTTTGCATCCTGGCGCCAATTGGCATGTTCCGAACCTGGCCGACCTTCCGGAAGACGTACCCCAGCTTGAGCTGCTTCCGTCACATGAGGAGGAAGAGACACCGAAGCGGAAGTAGCATCCAACATCACGGCAAAGACAGGCAGGTCGGAGACGGTGTTCAAAGCACAAGCGAATGTTCGAGCAGATTGAGCTGCCCGGTCGAAAGCTCTGTGCACACAATCAGTAAAAAGGTATGAGTAACTCTCAGTTTCTTTGAGTGGCTTGCCTCTCCCTTGCACGTGGTCATGTGACTCGTCGCATTGATATTGTGACAATTCCAAACCAATTTCATCAACTGAAGTAGCGACAGTCCAGGGCTTTTTGATAGGAATCCCTTCGTGGTCTTTTGTGCCGAGCATACATCCATGGAAATCATATCTCTTCAAGGAGAATTCATGGATAAACTTGAGTACTCTCGGGAATTTCCAGTACCGACAATTTTGAGGCCATTCAATAGCGACTTCAAAGTCTCTGGTTAGCCGATGAACAAATCTTTCAAACGCTTTCCATAACTTTTTCATAGTCTTGACATGTTTCATGACCTTCTTAGCGGCACTTGGGATTTTCAAGTTCACATGAGACCACGATGTGCCCCCCGTGCAAGGGAGGCTCAGCCACAAAAGGACATCTTTGGACACTGGAAAATCGTTCACAATGCTTGCAACATACAGTTGATAATCTTCTTCCAACAGGCTGTGTTTCTCGGTAAATTGAATCACTCTACATCCAACGGCGGCTTCTCTGGAAACATCACTCAACTTAGACATGGGACTGCAGCAGATTTCCACTAGCAATCGATTGGGGTTCAGGCTGGCTCTCGGTTCCCCGGAGCTTCGACTGGATGCCATAGCCTTGGGCCGTGGGGTACCAGTCGTTGCACGATTAGAACCGGATGAGCTGGTCTTACTATCCTTGGGTGCTACGTGGGACATGAGGGCCAGTGCAAACCGCCACTTCTCTGCATTAGTGAAGGGCTTAGTCAAGATGTCTGCAACCTGCATTTTTGATGGTCCATATGTCAAATCATACCATCCCCTCTTGTATTGCTCTGACAACCATGATAAGTTGATCCGTTGGGTTTTGTCTGTATGACGAAACGATGGTGACTTACCGTTCTCCAAGATCCTGATGGTGGCTTGGTTGTCTTCGACGAAGATTCCACGGATGCTCTTGGGAGGGAAGAGTGACACCATATAATCACCCATTTTCTCTTGCCCTACAAATTCAAAATCAGTAAGTGCTTCCCGGACTTCCGATGATTCAACTTCATAATCACTATCATAGGGTCCAAAAACACGGAAGAAGGTCTTTCCGGTCCATTGTTTATCAACAGGTCTTGTTCCACGTCTTTTCCAATTGTCCTGGATGAAGTCCATCATTCCTGAAGAAATAAAAATAGTTGTTCTGGCATATCCAATGCGCTTGATTGGGATTGGAATGGTCTTGGACTCAGTCGGATTGAAAAGGTGGGCCCTGTTCTTGGGATGAACACGGACAAGCAATCTTCTGTCTCGTAAAAACTCCCAGTACTCACCGTTACCCTCAGGTTGGGTCTTGATACTTTCTCTTGGCAAACCTCCCGGAGTGCTTGATCCCCCCCCGCGTTCTGGAGGTAGGCCCATAAACCGGATGAAGGCAGTCCTACAGCGCGGAGGGAAATGTTTGCAGCAACTACTTCGGCTTCAGTGCTAGAAACTGACACTGATGTTTGCTTCTTAGAGAATGCAGTGAGTGGGAAATAAGTATTGGGACCTATTAGGACTAAGAAACATCCAGTAGTACTTTTGTTGTCGTACTCACCGGCATGATTGGCGTCGGCAAAACACCAAAGTTTGCACTCTTGAATTCGATCGCCAACGAAGGCTTTGAGCTTGTGGTCCAATGTAGAATGTATGTAACAAATTAATCTATGCAATGCCTTGTCGCAATCTATTAACCATTTTGTTACTCTAGCTGCTAGTCCTTGCACGGCTCTAAGCAAGTCATATCTTGCCATACGGGCGGCAAATAAGATCTTCATCAAAACCCTTGCAGCTATTGGAGCAAGTGCACCTTTCGGCTCGGACTCCCCTTCCAGAGGTCTTGCAATCCTTTCTTCATGAAAAGGAGTGGATACCTGCTTGAGGGGTTTGGCGTCTTTACCGGCAAGTGACTGGTATCGGTCAATACATGATTGCAAAAAGGGTTGCATATCATATGTCATCACATTCACTGGCTTGGACATGCAAGGTTGATCTTTGAACAATTGGTCCATGTATCTGAAACCTTGAGCTCTTGCTTTCTTCTTGGCATCGTTTTTATCTCTTTTAAATGATGCAACTGCAATTTTGGGATCTTTGCATGTCTTGGTAAATAGGTAAGTGGCTCCAACCCATAATGCAGGCTTTCTCTTCCCTTGTGCATAGCCCCCCGTTTCGTCAAGGTACTTGTCCCATTCAGAAACGGCATCGTCTTCCGACGTGCTTTGCACAAAGTCAGTAAACCTAACATCAGTCAAGTTACATGCAGTTATGATTTCTTCGTCTGGAACATAAAATCCCTTTCTTGGTTGACAGTGATGTCTGATGTAGACTCCTTTGGATGCGTCAACTTCCCAAAAGTCCTGTGTTCTCTCCGCTGCTGCGGCCTCCTTGGCGGCGGGATCAGGAAGGGACTTGTCAAAGAGGTGAGCGAAAGGGTGATCATGAACCGTCAGCTTAACTTGAAGTTCTTGAACATGATCACATCCGAGATATCGACCAATGTCAGTGGGGACATCCATATCGATTCTGGATCCAACTAACTCCCATCCTTTCGACATCGACTCTTTAGGACCTGACATTTTGAAGTCATCTACATACACTACCAAGAGGAGCTTCAATTCAGGATGAAAGAACACCGATGGCCACCCTTCCGGGTCAGGCATTATGAACCCCACCGCTATGAGCATTCTTTCGCAGTGAATTTCCCAAAGTCCCCCCGAGTCAGGGTGACCATATAAGGCAATGCGAAGGAGCACAACGGGGCGTCTGTATTTGCCTACCCAATGTTTGGGCCATCTATCAACTGGAAGTTCCACCCAGGTTTCAATCCCTTCCATTAGTGCTTGAGTATATGCTTGGACACCATCATTCTGTTGAGTTATGTGTCCGGGTTGAGAACCATATGCATCCACAGCTTTACCAGCCTCCATGGTTGCAGGCGATGAACCTAGCTCGGAGAAAAGAGCGACATCGGCATTCTCATCACGGACATTGTTGCCCTGGAATACCGTTCTACCCTTAAATTTCCTAAGCTTGTGGCCCAGTGGAAGTTCACTACCCTTTTCAACACAAATCTCAAACACTTTTCCAACATGTACTTTCTTCCCTTTCTTTTTGGCACCCTCGGAGACTACGCTCCATTCTTGTACGGTATCGTACAACCAGGCAGTTTTCTTGACGAGCTTATTCCACTCAATGTCAAGAGATTCCTGAGCTTTAGGGTTGGACCTTATCTCCTTCTTGTTGACTGGCCGGGCCACAAGAGTGTTGATGATCTTTTCCCCGCTCATTATACTTACCCGGGCGCACTTAACCCGATGCCTATCTTGGGAATACTTACAAGTGGGCATGGTTGGAAAATCATCTTCTGAGTGATATGCGTGATGGAGTTGATTGATGATACTTGCAACACCCTTCTTGGATTTCTCAAGTCTTGCAAGTTCTTGTTCGGCTCTAACGGCTCGTTTCTTCTCAGCTCCATCTCTGGCTAACTTCATTTGTTCTTCTCTGATTGCTTCTCTTCTGGCTTTCACAGACATGGACTGCCAGACAAATGATGGGATGTCAATCGGTTTACTTGATCCCTTGTACCTTCTTGTTTTGAATCCGTCTGCGCTATAATACTGTGGGTCATCTCTTCTTATTTTCTCAACATCACCGGTGGAAGGATTGATGACTTCGATTAGATCCTTATCCTTCGGATCATCCCCAGGGATAGCTTCATCTACTGTTATTTCCGGCTCCGTCCTCTCGCGAAGGTCAATGATGTCCTTATGGAAGATCGTGAGCATGACCTCACATGGAGCGATGGTCTCGTTCCAGGCCTCGTATTTTGGCCAGAGGATGAAGTTTTGGTCTAAGATGAACCAGGCATCGTCCTTCCTATGGCATGTTGTCCGATAGGGATACTCTTCAGTCGAAATCTTGCTGTTGGGAGAAATGTAATGATCACAATCTCTTCTCACGTTGACGTGACAATCAGCATATTCGTACCATCCCTCTCGGTCTTTTATATGTCTCATGAAAGGTAGCCATGTTTCATCATGGACAGCATGGGCAGTAGATAGTTGGAAACTTTCTTCCTGGGATTCTTCGTCATCATCATCCATTTTAGCATCCTGATCCTCCAATGCCGGCTCTTGGTTCCCCAGAGCTTCGGAAAGTCCCGGGTCATCTTTCCCAAAAGTCGTTCGGCCTTGGAGAGGAAATTGTGTGTCACTTGGTTTGTTGATCTTGATTACCCGCAAGATTGATGCAGTACCATTGGATTCATTTTCAATAAGATCCTTTGTAGGTACAACCATGAATTCTTTTCTCCACATAAACTCGGGGTGAATGGCATAGCCAAGGAATAAACCAGGGCTCGATGTTGGGTCGAAACGAAGTCCATCCTTGTTCTTCTTTCTTGGTCCATTCCAATAGTCGACAAGACAACCAAAAGGAATGAGGGGACCATCAAACCTCGATCCAAAACGTAATTCCCATGGTGATTTGTCTCCCCCCGTTGCAATGACGTTCTGCATGAAGCACCAATGTCGGGCAGCATGTGGCCAGTGCCAATGATTCAGACCTGCTTGGAGCAGATTGACACGAGTGCCTTCAAGGACTGACCGGACTGCTCTCTCGGCTTGGGCGTTGGACTTGGATATGTAATCTCTACTTAAAACATGACGGCACTGAAGGATCTTCATTGCTGATATCAGCTCGGGTGCATTGTCACTGTAGAAGACTCCTATCTTATCTTCATGTCCAACAAAGTGTTTAATTGCCAAGATAGCAGCATTGGTGGTTCGTCTGGCATTGGGGTAGACATACATAAATCCTGTTGCTATGTCCTTCACTACGAGTGCACTTTTCTCTTCATCGATTCCCAACTCATCTTCATCTCTGGTGACAATAAAATCAGCAGTGATGTGGTCACCAAATTTCTCAGCTTTAACTTTGGTTGATCCGCCTACAGCTCTTGAGGGTGGCTTGAACATCTTAGCTCTGGTACATATGTCGCAAAAGGCGTTCTTAGGGATGTGAGTCAGCATATGTCGAATGGACTTAGCTTCTTCTTTCAATTCCTTTTCCCCAAGTGACCTTTTGTGAGCACCATCATCATGGACGTTACTACTGCTACCCTTGGATCCTTCCACAGGCGGCTCAACCTCCCGGTCGGCATCAGGAACATCAACCTCCTCAGCCTCCAAGGGCTGGGGCTCCGGTAAGTCAACATTGATACCCATGGGGTCATCTCCAATGATTTCAATGTCCCCATCGGGCTCCGGAGATTGTTGAGCTTCATCTGATGCCGGGGTGGCAATACTTGGTCTAGGCTGAGTTGATGGAGTGGAAATCGTCTTTGAATTATTTGCAAAGTAGGGTACGTAATCTCTGACAACTAACTCAATGCGTTCCCCATTTGGTTTGACCATGTAAGGAGGTTCACCTTTGGAGCCTCTCCTTATGAAGTCGTAACCGTCATCAATGCATCTCATCCCGACTGAAATGACAGGAGGTGAGCTTCGAACAAGATATGGGTCAATGGTCTTGCCTAATTTTGGAACAAATACTTTCCCTTGTTTCGATGACGAACTTTCACCATTGGCAGTAATCATGCGAATGGGATTGTTGGAATAGTATCCATAGTCATCCGGCAATTCACTATCATTGACAAGATCTTGAGCGCTCCCCGTATCTGCAATCCAGTCAAGTTCGAGGTTGATCGCTCCCTTCACGTCTTCTCTACATTCCGCAGGGGTGGCTTTGATTCCCTTTGGGATACATTCATTGCAACCAAAATCTGTGTCACATAAATAGGCACATTTGCATTCTATTCCCCGAAGACAATTGGAAACAGATCCTGCCAACATGGTACCGGTCAAAGCGGCATCATTCACAGCAAGTTGATCAACTTCAAACTGATGTCCCCATGGAAAGGTAACCTTATCCTTGGTGACTGCGTTTCCAATTGGCCTCAAGTTCCCTCGGACTTTAACATGAGATACGTCCGGCGAATCATCAAAACGAATCGATGGACAAAATACTCTTGGTTGAGGGATACAAAATGCCTGAGACACGGATGCAAGCATGGATGCAACAAGACAAACTGCGGCAGGAGACGGCTTAGATGAACTGGCCCCGGATCCTTTAGACTTCGGGGATTTCGGGCTCTTGGGGCTCTTAGAGCGGCTAGAGCTTCGGGATCCCTTCCTTTTCGGGTTCTTGGGATTTCTCTTTTTATTTTTGTTTTCGCTACTGGCCGAACGGGCAGGAGTAGCTTGTCTTGGCTTTCCCACTGAACCCTCATGAAGGAATTTGCAATCAGCTCCTCTATCGCAACGTCCCTGTTTCCAAAACTTGCAAATCTTCTTACCTTTCCCCTTTGGTCTGGGAGAACCAGAACGTTCATTCGAGCGACCTCTGGTTTTGCTGGGTTTGCGACTTCTATCACGTGGCTTGGGGACTTCATGCTTGTAAGTACAGTTGTCCTTGCTACAGCCTCCCTTATTCCATGCCACACAATACCCCTTTGGTATGAATCCTGTCTTGCCCTCGACTGCGGGAGCGGAGGGACGACCGGAACCCGAAAGACCTTTGGCAACTCGATCACGATTTGCCTCCAACCTCTCACGGTCAAGGTGGCGTCGCACGGCAGAAACAAGGAAACTGTAGTTCCGTTTTTCGGTTCCTTCATCAGCTCTATGATACTCATTCATGTCATGTTGGATGGCCTTGCAATTCTTCACTTGTTTGTAGAAGAGTGTCTCCAACACACTTACATCAGGAGTCTGGACGATACCAGCCAACACTTGATCCCAGTTTGAAATGAAAGACTTCAAATTCTCCCCACGCAATTGGACACTGAACAAATCTTGAAGGGCATAGGTTGCTCCGTGCTTGATATTGGTACTGAAGTGGTCATGCAACATGAACAACACTTGTCTCCCTCTTACAATTCGTCCAGCGGTGGCTTCAGTCTCTTTGAAGGTATCTACCTTGCGGGCGAAGTCACCAGTGATAACATTGGTGAGTGCAGAAAGTAACTTTGCATCAAGTGTCGCAAACGGCGCAACCTTCCGGAGCGCTTCAAGGGTCTGATCTTCTTTCCAAGAATCACTAATCCACTTGAAAGCACTGTCGGGATCGGTTGATGCTGCTACAACTGCCTCTCTGGTTTTGATTCTCCAATTACAGTAGGTTTCCGCCAATGGGAATGCTGGGATTTTGATAGTGTCAGCTTCCTTGACTTTGGGTTTATCGTCATGCCTTTGGTCAACGTAACCACCAAGAAATTTGATCATCCTTCGCCTGAACTTCTCATCATCGTCATCATCGGGATCATCATAACCGTCATCACCACCGTCGGGGGGGTTTGGATCATTCCTATTCCTTTTGGGAATCTTACGACCCTTATTTCCCTCCGGCTTGTCATCAGGTGGTGAGGGTGGTCCACCTCCCCCGTTCCCTCCATTGCCATCTCCTCCATCCCCGGGATCGTCACCATCTAGCAGATCGTCTTCCCCCGGCTCGAAGTAGTCCACTTCATCTGGGCCTAGTTCGGTCGGGGCATATTGATTGGTCGGCGCAGGGGAATTGACGTTATCCATGGGATGGTTATCTCGGCGTCGATTATTGGCCTCTCCTCCCGAAGGGCGTTCCTCAGCGGAAGACCTTGCAACATCCGACTCCTTCTTCACTTGAACTGGGACTCGATATGATGGATCATGATAAATAATCTCAATACCATCCTTTTCATAAGTCCTGGTATCAGGTGAAGTAAAGTTGATCGGCGTTCTTGCAATTGGAGGTCGGGCTACATTCGTTGGAGGTGCTGCGGGTGCAGCCTTGCGGGTTGGTGGAACAAATTCGAAACTTGGAATCTCCGCTGATGCATGGGTTCCGGCTGTCATAGTCATGGCGGCAGTTTCGACAATAGGACTTGGACGAACCTGAGCAAATTGGGAATCGAGCATACTTTGCAGTTTCAGATTATGTTGCATCTGGGCTTGTACCATATGTTGAAGCTGTGTAATGCGTTCATTCTGAACCCTTCTCTCTTCCTCAGCTGCTCTTTTCAGTTCAAGGATCTCATGCTCCTTACTTGACAGTGATTGTCGATGGTTAGCATCAATGACACGTTGATATGCCTGAATTTTCTCATTCATCTGAGCTTCACGGAACCTTACGTGTTCATGCGCCTCATGCTGTAAGTTCTCTTTATATTGGGCACCCGCATTCAACAGTTCTTGTTCTTTGATTCTGATAGCATCTAGGGCCCTCTGACTTTCAATGCCCTCGCGGACTCGCAAAGCTTCCTTCAACTCCTCAGTCTTGGCCGTGTGGATAGCTTCAGCCTGAGCTTCAGTATGAGCCAACACCTCACGATGGCGGAGCTCGGCCGCTGTTTCCACAAGGCTTGTCATCGCAGTATCATGTGAATGGACATGCAAATTCTGCTCGACAAAATTCACTTGAGGATTATCCATTTGCACATTGTGATGGAAAATGTTGTGAACATTCGTTTGGTTCAACTGGCGAGTCGGCGGCCCACCCTCCCGAGCGGCTTGGGGGACGTAACCACGGTGGTTGAAACCAATATGAGAAGGCACAATTGCGTTACTCATTGATGGTAAGTGGCGTCGGTCCCTTAGGCTTCGCGATTTATCGGAGCTGGGTGGTGTGCTTATGTCAACAGAAAATGGGGTGTCGGATATAGGCAAGGCTCCCGGATTCGCCATGGCTGCATCAGAGGAAACGGGGATACCGGGGCCCTCAGAGGAAGCACCTGAGGGGGCAGACATGCCTACCTAGAGAAAAGGCGTTACGGCTGATAACCTGTTTGACAGATTAACTAGCCAAAAGCAGTCAGCATGTACACGCTTGTTTCTTGAGCCATACATGACGAGTATAATCAGTGAGACCAGTGAAAAACAGAATTGATAGTGATGATTGATAATGGTTAATGATGGTTAATGATGATTGATAATGGTGAATGATGGTTGATAACAATACTGCTTGGTGGTGCAATAACCATCTTGAAACATATGAGTTCGTCAATGGGAAGGATGACACAACCCATATGTGAAATGGAAAATAAAAATGTTTGAAACCACCAACCAGTAACATACTTTACATATAATTGCATCTGGGCAACGTATTTTTCAAAAACCGGGAATCAGCAATTTTGACCCTGCGGTATCTAAGCATAAGCTGCTGGAAAATCCACCATTTGGTTCATTTGGTTCGATGATGCATCCCCAGGTCACCATGGCTTCCGATACTAAGATGGTCTAATTTGGATGATTTGGGGGTACCGCCATGACTTAGGAAACGTCCAATTTATAGATCCCGATTATATGGGTATGGGTCAAAATCTGGTACCCCAATATTTTTTTTGTTTTCATACAAAGAGTGGACTTAACAGTCTGTGGTATGACTTGACCCATACCCAAATCGCAAGGACCTCATATTTTTTTTCCTATGTGCCCCATGCCCGTGTCATGAATTTTCGATGGTTTTGCCAATGCATTTCCAATGTATTTCCTACTTGGTGGATCATCCAGCTCAGTAAGTAGGTGATATCCCTGTTTTTTTCAGAAGTCGGGTTGATCCTTTGATCAATTGGGCTTGTAACCTACTTCGTGGGATGATCCACCAAGTCTGGTTGGTGGTTGACCTACCCCTCTGAAAAATATGAGTCAGAGTGGATCATCATCCCAACTATTGGGGAAGAATAACAAATGTTCCAAACCACCAACCAGACCAGGTAGATATTCCCATGGATGTTCCCATTGATCCCTGAGGAACCACCAGAGCAGCTCGAGCCACCTGCACTCCAAGGTCTCCCAACTACTGCCCGAGAGCTCCGACACGGTCTGCGGAGCTCCACGTGGGCATCGAGGTGTTGACATTTTTTGGGCATTTTTTGGGGGAAAAATACTGGGAATATCATGGGATTTCACCAGGATTTGAGTTTTAATGGGGATATTCTGTGGGTTTTAGTAGGATGTCATGGGGGTAAAACGGGGGTATCATGATAATAATGGGAATGGAATGTATTCCGAAAGGCCGAAGTCTGAAACACAAGTCAATGTCAAGCCTGGTAGCCTCTGGTATTTCAGACTTTGCGAACTGTCTGCAAAATCAGCAACTTGAAATCATCGAACTACATTGATCATTTACCATCTGGTTATTTAACATAGCTATGGAAAATCACCATGCTATTGATAGGTAAACCATCTATTTCTATGGGCCATTTTCCATGGCAAACTATTAAATAACCAGAGAGTAGATGGTGAATGAGACTTATCACAGTGGTTGTTGGTGGTGTGGATTCGCCAAAAACCAAGCCCAAAAATTATTCGGGGTCAGCTGTGGAGGATTGGTAAATCCAGTAAAACATCTGAATATTTTTGGTGGTTGCTACATCATTCACTCTTTTGATGTGGGAAGCCTAATTGGACTGTAAATCATACCGCTAAAAAAATATCAGAAGTAGCTGAATTGAAACACATAGTTCCTATTGCAATTTATCTGGGATACCGTGGTGAACTTAGATAAACCATTCCCGTCTCCACGGTTTAAGACAGACAGGTCGTTTCTCACCACAGGCAGGGCGATATCCCAGGTTTCATTTGCTCCAAAAGAAACCGCTCGTGCCAGGTATCACCACAAGGGGTTGCCGAGTTCGATGGTGGTGGAGAATGAAAATCTGTGGCATTTTTTCATAGAAAATGATGAACCCCCGGGAGCTGGGGGAGCTGGGGGAGCTGGGGGAGCTGGGGGAGCTGGGGGAGCTGGGGGAGCTGGTATCTTTTCATAAACCCAAGATGTGGTGGATATGTGGGGTCTGAAAATGTGGTACTCCAAATTCCGTTCATCATTTCCCCATATCTCAATGGATTGCTTTGAGTTTTTTTAACAGGAAAACCCCCTAGTTATCTGGTCAACTAACAGTTCGCGATTTGGAAAATCACCATCATAGGAGTTTCAACTATAAAAGGACCATGGCTTCAATAGCAAACTGTCACAAATTACCAGAGGGTAATGGGAAACTCTAAGTTTCCCCACGTTTTTTTTCTCAAAAAAACAATTCATTTTTCAATGGTGCCTCCTCCACAATGGCGCGGCCCCACATCATGCTGTGGCTCACCTAGCGGATCAGCCATGGGGATACTGTGGGCCAGCGAAAACCGAATCACCAGTTAATAGACGGTGGATGACGGTGGTAAACATCCTATTATTTATAGGCTTTCAACACGTTTCAACCATCCTGGATTGGTGGTGCAGGATTTCGCAACCATCCACCGTATGTTGTACTATATGCTTCTTTTGATGAAAACAAACCTTGGCTGGTGGAGCAAGAAACAAATACAAACAATAACCAATTTTATCATGGATCTAGCATGATTTAGCTATCAAAATGGTGATGAACACGACAAAATCAGGATTTGTTTAATGAAAACAGATATGAGAGATGTGATTTTTTTTTGAATGCTGTAAACAATCAGCAGCACTGAGTCTTACCCTCCAAACATTGCCAGTTTGTGGCGCCTTCAACAAACCATCCACATATTCCGGTGCTCGGCAATGAACCGCTCCTACCGCGGAGCAGGGAACAGCGTAGCCTAGAATGGTACCCAAATCCCCACCCAAAAAATAACCAGGGGGAAGAAAAATAAGGGACGCATGAGAAAAATATGGTGTATATATATATATATAAGATGATCACAGGTATATCCGAAATTGTTCATACCAAATCTTTGGATGCGAAATCCAAGAAAGTGTAGCAAACAACGGGGCATAATTTAATCTAACTATCGAAGGTCCAGGATAGGATAGAATTGGATGGTTGCTGTTCCCTCCCAACGTTTGATCCTGTGGTTTTGGTATGTTTTGGTGGTGTCAATCCCCCAACATAGGAAAGTCAGTTGGGACTGACTAACTATATAGATCTATATAGTCTTGTGGATAGGGCAAGATGACAATCAGTCGCAGTGCATTGAGCACGGCCAAACGTTTTCTCAGCTGATAGCTTGTGCCCCGTGGGCTCTGGCGATAAAATGAAAATGTGCACATGCCGAAAAACTCGCAACTGCAGCCAATGACAGTCAATGCTCAAATGATTCACAGACTCCTATCAATTTCTCTTGGCTGCAGTTGAAGTCCAGCCATCCACTACGCAGAAATTCGTACAGTGGACCTCGATTGCCAAATCTTTTGGTGAGACAGTCTACAAGCATTCTTTCATGTCGGACCCACTTGATCTCTGTAGCGGTTTCCGCCAGAGACTGTCTGACGACTTGCATTTCGATGGCAGTTCTTCTGTCATCTGTTGTTCCTACCGTGCTCTTCACTAGATGATCGTACAGGGACTTTGCATCCACTATGCACAAACCTTCTTTGAGGGTCGGATCGATGTCTTCCTTGGTGAGTGCTTCTAACCTTCTCTGCTTGGCCGCTTCTTCCCATTTCTTGAGTTCAAAGTCAGGCGTGCTCATCTCGTTGTAAACGGTGACGCACCATGCCAGTTCTTGAAGGCCCTTTGCAAGGCTCTGTGTCTCTGCTGCCAGCGTAGAATTAACTACACGCTGGATCTTCCCAGAGCGCCAGTACAGAAGATTTCCTCTGGCACACCCATTCTTGGCAAGACCCTTTTCGTAGCATAGCACTCCAAAACCACCTTGTGAACTTCCAATGCCTGCATTGGCATAGGACGCGTCTGTGATGACGCCAAAGCACATGCTGTCCTCTGGGATTGCTTGGATCTTGATGGACATGGTTGAATTTTCTTTTGTCTCTTTGATGATCTTGTTGAGATCTAGGATGTCCTGCACCTTGAGTCTGTTTAGACATCCTGCAATCAGGGATGCGCCTGCTGCGCAATCTGGTCTTCCTTCCTTTGCTGCCCACGTCAAGGCGCCTACTGACGCTCGTGTGGCTGCCACTTCCTCCTCCGTTGCTAGATCTTCTTTTTCTGTGCTCCTACCTTTCTGAAGTGGCACTTCTTGCAATCTCTCCTCTATGAACTTAGTCATATCTATTTCATATCCTCCTTCTGGTATCGCTCTAATCCTCCTTCCATTGAAGGATGCTCCTTCTGCCTCTTGTGACAATTCTACGAACTTGCCGAAGTTGAATCGCTGTCTCAGCTCGGCCAGCTTCTCATCATGCATCTGGTCTCCAAAGCACAAGAGATCGTCCACCTCCACTATGATGATTCCCCTGAGCACCTTGTTGCCTTTGTGGTCTGTGCCGAAGTATTTGAAGGTGCAGGGATCCATCTCTGATTGCATATACCCTAATGCAATCAAAACTTTCTTGAGAGACTTGCGCCAGTGAGCTGGAGCATCTCCCAATCCGTATGCTCCTGCCAGCACCTCTATGATTTGCTCGGAGCTCATTCCGGGCAATCCTTCCTTAGGCTGTCTGCAGAACAGCCTTCCTGTGGTTCATTGGAGCTGGTCGCTTTGCATGAAGGCGTTTTTCAAGTCTGCTATGTATGTTTTGAAACCTTTGTTTGCTGCCAGCTGCATTGCTATTGACACCACTGCTGTTGTGACTGTGGGTGCGTATCTGTTGAGCTGCAGCAGGTCAGGATCCTTGTCTCCTCTAATGCACCATCTGCTTTTGCGTGTTGCAGCCTTGCCTGGCTGTTCTGAAGGCTTCCACCTTCTGACAATCCTTGAGGGCAGAATTCTGCTGGCTGTCCCCGCTTCGCGGAGTTGTTTGACTACCTGCTTTGATTCTTCTTCTGTGAGAACCTTGACTGCTCCTGTGTCCAACACCTTCTGCCACTCTTCTTTATCGGCTTTCTTCCATTCCGGCCATTCTTCGGCGGGAATGTCTTCTTCTCTGAGCTCACTGCTGTTCTTCTTCACCATACATGCTCTGACTTGTTTCATGTCAGCATGTTTCTTCAGCTTGAACTCTGTGAAGCCGATCCATTGTCTTGGGGGGCCCTTGTCGTCCTCCTCTCTTCCGCTGCCCTCTTGCCTCCAGTTGCTCTTGGTCTTGGTTCTTCTTCCATCTTCGTACACCTTGACGGTGGTTCTGTGAGACGTGAGGTCGCCAAGTTTCATAGGACATTCTTTGTCGTATGGCTTGAAGGGCTTCAGTCTGGACTCTCGATGCACTCTGATGAGTGTCTTCCTTTTCCAATCTACCATCCATGCATCGGCGGATTCTTTGTCGCCCTCTTCTGCTTCCTCCGCCAGGCCCTGTGTGATGTAGACTTCTTCAGAGTGCTTCTGCCATCGCAAGTAGCCCTGCTGTGCTGTGGTGCATTGCTTGTTTTCAGTGATGTGCTGATGCTGGTATGGCTCGGACCTTCTCTCTTGCATTCTCCTCCTCAATGGCTCGTACTGTTGCTCAGCCTGTCTAGCTGTAATGGTCCCATCGAGCCTTTCGTTGTGTATCACTGCTCTGGCTGCTGCTGATGCTTGCTCCTCAGATATGGCTTCTCTAAGCTCTTGACTCTCCTCTGGTGTCAGCTGCTGGGCTTGCTCTTGCTGGTTCTCATCGCCTGGATTGCTTCCAGTCGACGTGCTGCTGCTGCTGCTTGATGATGCTGATGCTGAGCTGGTTTCATCTTCTTGTGCTAACCTCCTCCTCTGTGCTGGAGGTTCGTCTTCTTCTTCAGTTTCATCGGGTGGGAGCTCCCATCCTGTGATGTCTTTGAAAGCCCTTTTGCTTTGTCTCCTCTTGAGCGTCTCCTTCAATTCTTCAAATTCTTCTTTCAGAAGTCCCAATGCCGCTTCTTCTTCATTGGTGGCTTTCCTCACTTGCTCCAATGCGCACTTCCAGAGCTCTCCTCTCATGGAAATCCAGGCATTTGGTCCTTCCACCATTATCACTGATCCTGGCCCACACCATGTTGGCTTCACGCCTGTCCTTGTGTCGTGTCTTCTTGGCAGTGGCTTACGAAACACGTACACGACTTCTCCTGGTGTGAAGGTGTTGGTGGTTCGGCCCCTAGCTCTGGTGGCTTTCTTCATTCCTTCTTGTGTGTTGTGTCTTGCAAATGCTTCTAGTGCTGCATCTCGGATCTCCAGTGCTCTTCTGACATCAGTTGATGCTGCTCCTCTCAGCATCTTGGCTTCGATGTCGTCATCTGACATGAGACTTCCTGGGATCCTCACATTTTGTCCAAGCTGGCGTTGTGCTGGTGAGAATCCGGAACGGTGGAACATCCGGTTCTTCGTGGCTTCAACTTGATGTAGGCACTGCATCCATTCGTCTTCATTGATGGGCCCTACCTGGTCTCTCAGCTTCTCAAAAATGCCCTTGGCTACACCTCCTTGCCTCTCGGTGCGCCCATTCTGCCATGGTGCCCTGGCACCTATGAGCCTGAGCAGTGCGCCATGCTCGCCAGCCTTTCTGGCGAATTCTCCTATGAATTCTCGGCCTTGGTCCGCCACAATGATGCGTGGCATGCCGAAAATTCTGTTCCATCCTCTCTGGAACGCAGTCCATACTTTCTCTGCTGTCATGCCTTGGACTGGTTCCAGAATTTGGTAGCAGGTGCCCCAGTCCACAATGTTCAGGACCGGCACTTGCTCGTTGGGGTCTATCCAAGGTAGATAGAGCACGTCTACCCCAACTACCTGGTTGGCTTCATAAGACTTGGGAACTGTCGCAGGTCTTGCTGGCTTGGGCATCTGATGTCTTTCGCAGAGGTCGCACTTAAAGGACTTCTTCACATACCTGATGACTTCATCTCTGGCTCTTCCCATCCTTAGTGCTCGGGCGAATGCTTCAGTGGAAGGATGCCCCATATTCTGATGGAGCTTGCTGATGAGCTTCTTCTCTTCTGGACTCACTGCACACTCCATGTGATGTCCACCTTCCTCGTCCTCCTCATCTTCTAGCTGCAGGCTTTGTCCTGCCGCCCATCTCTGCACCGCCTCGCCACCTGCCTGTTCCACTGCTTCATCGAGATCGTCTTCTAGATCTCTTTCTTCCTCCTCTTCTGCTGCAAACACTAGCTGAGTGTCAGCCTGTTGGTGTGCTTGTTTTGCTCCCTGTACAACTGCTTTGCACAGGGCTTGTGGATACTGCTCTGCTAGCTTGGCTCTTCCGTGTAACAGTGGCTGATGCTGGTGATTGCCGTTACATCGCAATGCTAGCTTGCTTGCCATGTGCTTGCTGTTTACCATGAACCTTGTGGGCTTTCGGTTCAGGTGCTCCTCCTCTCGAACTCGCAGACCAAAAGCGCACTGATCTGCTTCCACTACCTCCACTCCTGGAAGGCTCATACATCGGAGCACCCTGGGCTCCTCCCAGCTTTTGGCACCCCGGGGATGCTCGAAGAGCGCTATCTTGCCTCTTCTGACTTGCCATTCATAGAGCCTCATGGCATAGTCGAGATGGTGCAGCCCTTCTTGCAACATCAGCTTAGCTTTGTGGAACTCCATTCTGCCATAGTTCCATTCCTGCAATCTGCTAAAAGGACCGCAGGGAGGACTGATGACCAAAACATCTGGATCCTCTTCCTCTAGCCGTCGGAAGCATCGTTCCTGATCGGATTTGAGGTTCAGGTCGTATCCATTCTTCAGGTCATAGGCTCCTCCTGTTGGCAATCCTTGTTTGCTTGCTTCGGCTGTTATGCGAGGTGTTGAGTACACCTCTGCTATCTTAGGATTGCTCAGTGCCCTGATCAGCCTCTTCCTGCACCCCTTTTTCAAGACTCCATCTACCTCGTTCATGAAGTCCTCTTCGGGGAGTTCCTCAAAAATTCCAACCAGAATCTCCTCTCCTGGCTGCAGCTGTCCTGGCAAAATGCCTGGCTCATAGTGTGTGTTTCCTGTGGAGTCTCTCCTCCAGAATCCTGCACTCATCTTGCGATCAGCCGGTCGCATGCCCTCCTCCCTCAGTTGTATTGCTGTTGCTGTGTTGAGCTGCCCCTTGTTTCGGATGGGACACATCCACGGGGCCTCGTCCCATCCCGCTTCCTCCTTCATTGGCCTGATGGAGGACCTTGCTGGGTCTCCATCACCTTCCTCAGCACTGCTGTCTCCTCTGCAATTTGTTCCTGGAACTGCGAGTCCTGGAACGCCTTTGTCATTCTCTCCTCTCCTGCCACTGCAGTCATCCACAGAACCTGCTCCTGCATGTAGCGGATCTGTGATTGGTGAATCTGCTGTTGCTGCTGCAGTGCCGCTTGTTGCTGGTGTATTGCTTCCTGGGAGACCTCCTGTGCTGCTTGCTGCAGACGGCGCATCTCGCCCTCCATCTCCTTCATCCTGAGCTCCTTCCTCTGCAATTCCTCCTTGGCCCTCTCGAGATCTTTGCTCTGCTGACTGGACTGCTGTCGCGTTGGCATCGGTGGCACCGGCTGTTGCTGCTGCTGCATTGCCCTGATCTCCTCTGGGTCCCACACAAACAGCTGGCATACATGCTGGGGACATTTGTAAAAGTGCCTGCCCTTTGTCGGTCCATCCTTCTTGACCGTGAGTCGCATGGCAGGCAAGTTGCATTGACATCTGATCTCCTTTGGGGGCTCCCGGATCCAAGCTGACTCCGGAGTCATTGGAGTTGGGCTCTCCAGGCTGGAGGCTGCACTCGATCTTCCTGCATGAGCTTTCGGTGTCCCCTCGGTCTTTGTGGGAACTGTAGAGGCCACCTTCCATCGCGCATGGCATTCTTGACACCAGACCTCCTTCTGCACTTGGTTGCCCGCTCCTGCAAGCGAGCTCATGGGGTGCTTGCAGGACTCCACAGACTTGTTGGGCGTCTTGGCGCACTTGCGGAGTCCAAGATAGATCCCCTGTTGGATCTGTATGGCATAAAGTTCTTGCTTGCTGATATGCATGGGTGAGCTCATGTAGCTGGACTTCTCCATGAATGCTGGTGCCATGGGTGCTGGAAAGGGAGGCGGTAAGTAGCCAGAAGCATATCCATCTGGCTGCCAAGCGCTTGCCTCCCCGTATGGTCCTTCTTGACCTCGCATCTGCTTGAGCATCTTGCTTCCCACTAGTTTCCAGTTCAACATAGCGCGAACTGGATCCGTCTCTGCCATCTCGTCGTCCTCGTCCGAAGGCACTGGAACCCTCAGCCATGGCGAAGACATTGTAGGAAGACTGAGTGATCTGCGAATTGGGCTGGAAACGATTTGAGCTTCCGTTCATGGCTGAGTGATGCCGTCCATGAAGCTTAAAATCTTGTTCTTGAAGGCCTGCCTGACTTGCCTCAATTGGTAACCTCCAACCGCTTTCTCCAAACTCAACAATTCCAGTGGTTGCATGACCAGAAGGCATGATTTCCAAAGGCACCCTGACTTCATACTTTTTCAAAAACATCTCATTCTTTGCAAGATCGATTTGTGCTCCCAGATCTCGGAGGAGACGAATGGGAATAAGCAGTGGGACATCCTCTTCCACTACAGTGCATTCCAAAACTCCGCAAACTCCCCCAATTCCTAGTGGCACTTCTGCAACTCCTACCACGCTAGCTTCACCGCCAACACCTCTTGCCTGAGCCTGCCTATCTCTCCATGCTACACAAAGTCCATGACTGTTCAACGTGTCTTCTAGTCTCTGCAAAGCCCTGATGCCTACCAAACCGGACTGTGCTGCTGTGTCAACCACTCCATGTTGAGGTTGGGTGGCAATTCCACAAAACTGAGTGCTCTTGCTGATCACCTCATGTCGGTTTTTCCTCAGAAAACTTCCCAAGGTGATGACACTTCCATGTTCTTGCAACCCTTCCCACAAAACTGAGGCATCTTTTTGAACGCTAGCGCTGAAGAAACCTGACTTGCCCGACATGCTGTCTGCCTTGCTTCTCGCGTAGGAGTCAGGTGGACTGGAACATTCTTTGGCCCAGTGCCCTACCTGTCCACACTTGGCGCACTTCGTTCTGAGCTTCAGCATGTCTATGTGGACCTTTCTGGCCCCCAAGTCTGCCTTGGTCTTGAAAGGCCCTGGCAATTTCCCATAGCTCTTGCCCTTGCCTTTGTTCCAAGAAGACCTGTTGATCTTCTGCTCCCGGATCGCCCTGCGTACCTCTTGGTACGTGGCCAGCGCATGCTGAAGATCTTCCTCGTTGAAGACCTCGCTCAGATCTCCTTCACCGACCCACACATAGCTAGGATCGTCATCATCTTCAAACATGCCATAGGTCTCTTCCGCCTGACTGCTCTCGCCTGCCATGTCCTCGGTGACAAAGCTTTTGACTTTCTGATCCCTATGCACCTTTTCTAACTTTCTCAAAGCCTTGATGACCTTGTCCCGCTCATAGGATCCAGAAGTCCAAGTTGTCATTTGATCCTCCTGGACCTGCGTCAGGCTTGCGTGCCTGTACAGCACATAGCCTTTCACGGTGTCGTTCAACACCACTCCCTCATCGCTAAGCTCCTTGAAAGCTCCATCCATTCTGATCACGTATTCCTGCAGGGACTCCTTGGACTTCCGATGTTCGGCATAAATCGCCTTCTCGAAAGCCCTGGGAAGTGCTGACTCCAGATAAGGTGCAAAGTGATCTTTGAGCTTGGCCAAGATCTTGGCCGCACCCTGAGCTGACGTGATCTCTTCCACCGTCAGTTCATCTGCCGCGGCACGAGCCGCTCCTGTGAGCTGCCGGAGCATCTTGACTCCATGCTTGTTCTCTGGAATCTCCGTGTCAAACTGCCACAGCTGCAAGTCGCGCTGATAGCGCTTGAAGGCAAGAGGGTCGCCTCCGTCAAACATAGGTGGTAAGTCTCGATCCTTGTGGATGCCTGAACTCGTCGCAGCCACTGAAGGTGCCGTCGACGTCGCGCCAGTCATAGCGCTGTCCATGCTGCCGCTACCACTGTGGATAGGGCAAGATGACAATCAGTCGCAGTGCATTGAGCACGGCCAAACGTTTTCTCAGCTGATAGCTTGTGCCCCGTGGGCTCTGGTGATAAAATGAAAATGTGCACATGCCGAAAAACTCGCAACTGCAGCCAATGACAGTCAATGCTCAAATGATTCACAAGTCTAGTTAAACGGTTAAACTATGTGCAACTCCCACCCATATGCTCCATGTATGGAAATTTTACCAACATTTGCCCGAACAAAATCACCCAGTTTTGTAGGTAAATATACCAGCACCATGGAGCCTATGGGCCATAAATCCCCATTAAAATGGTGCTTGTTTTTTGCGAAATTCAGATTCTTCAGATCCTTCACATCCTTCAGATCCTTTCAGAAAGTCATCATGTCGTCCTTGCATCTGAAAGGCCGCATTCAAAGCATCCTGTCCATCTTTGTCCAAGTCCTGCCGGATCGGAGCTACATCGCTACATCTTTTTCGGAGCTACGGCGAAGAAACGTACATCATCTGTAGTTATAATCAATGGAAACCATGGTTTTCACCATCAGATATAGGGTTTTCCTGTAAAAACTCCCATCATCCAGTTCTATGATATAAGATGTTAATACGAATTATGGATGACATTGATGATTATGGCATATGGATATAATATGATATATGTAGATGTTATAAGGTTTTATAAGTATATGGGATGACATGGATGACTATGGAACATGGAGATGGTTTCTGGATGGGCTATCCCGATATTTTGTTGTACGTAGCATCTCTTGTATCTGATTTTTTGCCCCTCTAGCCTTTATGCATTGCCAATCAGCCAGATACCCTGCAAAAAATGACAAATTCTTTGCTGGTGAACGTAGATATTCCCATTGATACCAAAAGACTAAAGGATTAAAGTAGCCATGTAAGATTGACCTAGTATGCCTTTATATACCTTCATGAAATTCCTCTCTGTAAAATGTAGTAGATATCCACCATTTTTGAATATAGAGTATTCATATCTACAGCCTTATTGCAACCCTTATCATGTTGCATAACCATGGTGAATCTTAGATACCTGTCAAAAAAACACGTTTTAGCTGGTTTGCCATTGATAGCAAAAGATTTAAGTATTAAAGTATCTAACCAAGGTTGACCCAGTCTATTATATATAATGGTGTATGGCCACGTAGCCACGTATGGCGCTCCTCGTGAAAGGCTTGGATGCTACGGGAGACCTGCGGGGCACGTTACATGGCCATGTTGGGTGCAAATAACTTCAATAACTATAGGTTGATGCTAGATATATCTGTAGTTAATGGGGGTTTATAAACCAACAAACATAACTGGGGGGTGGCACAACCTTATATAATGTCAAACAATGTCATAAACTGGCGCCATGACTGGGAATTTTGTTAACATACCACATGTCTATTTTCTGGTGATCTGGGGGATGATTTATGAAACCTGGTGATATACAATTATATATAATAGGATTTATGAAACCTGGTGATCTGGGGGATATTTATATCAAATTGGTTTGTGGTTTAACCACATTATAATTAGGATATTAACCCCTGGTGATTATATAAACCTGTCATTGGAAAAAAAAAACAAACTATTTTCATGATGAAACCTCTGGAGAAATACTCATCGGAACATCATCTGGTGTTTACCCTCTGGTAATGACTAACGTAGCTATTGAAAATGACCATAGAAATAGTGGATTTTCCCATGAATAGCATGGTGATTTTCCATAGTGAACTGTTAACGTTTACCAGAGGGTATCACTTTGCGAACTGGAAGCCAGTTCGCCTATTTGCTTCCATGGATGAATCCGATGATTTACCTCTCAAAACTGGAAAAATTGTCCATATGTGAAATTACCAGAGTGTATGTCATGGAAATACAAGGGTATGTCCAAGATCTATATATAACCTCATGACGTTTTGTGTATATATATAATATATATCTATACATATAATATATACACATAGAATGGGCGTATCCAATATTTATAACATAATGATGGGACATGTCATGGATATATCATGGGACATTCAATCCAATTCTTTGCCAATCGCTAAGCCATCATCCCAGTGATTGGCAGAGTCACATCGTGGAAGCTCACCTTCCGACCCCTGGCAGGGTCTATGTTAAACGTCCGGAGTGTATCTGAAGAAATATCTGGAATTAGACAAGTGGATTAGAAAAGTTGAGATCTGGAAAACGTTTCATACATGATATGCGACAAAAAATGCCGATTTGATTTTGCCAGGTGTGGATTTTGAACAGTTGATGGTATGGAATGAATAGACGGCTATAGCTGATGATTATTCCTACAGTTGACTACCCAGGAATCAGAAGTGTCTTCGAAATTCCAGTCTTTCCAGTCTATAACTGGACTAATGTGGTAAACCATGGTAAAGCCAATAATAAATCATCCCCCGGTCATCATCATTTTTACGGGTGCGATTTCAACCCCCAGTCATAGTAGGTTTATGGCAGCCAGGGTTTCCCACATTACCCCTCACCTCGGAAAAAACGAGGTTATAAGTTATAAGATGTTATAAGATGTTATAAGATGTTATAAGATGTTATAAGTTTGGTTTACCCCATTAAGTTTAGATATATCCCCCCCATAAACATATATAAACCATGGTTATAAACAACCAACTTTGCACACTCGCCAACAGGGCACATCACCTAGCGATGGTCCCACGCCTGCTGCAGCTTTTCCGGATCTCTCAATGAATCCAGCACCAAGTAGGAGAGGCTCTCATGCTGCGCGGGGTGAGGTGTTGGTGGTGGTGGTTTCAACTGGGAAAAAAAAACCTGAGAAACCTCGCTTTTGTGACAGGAGAATAATCTATTGAATGAACATAGTCGGAAATTTCGCCAGGTTAGCTTACAAGAGGGTTTTTTCGGGGGCTGTGTGAGAAGCAAGATATGAAGATGTTTTCCTTTGGAGATGTGATCAGGAAGCAACATAAAGCAGCCGGTATGGTCACAGGACACATTTGAAAGGTGGCCGTTGCCATGTCGATGCCCCAAATTTATGGTATCGAAAAATCATAAGACCAAGTCTATGATTGTTGGTTGTGGGAGGACAAAGCTCCTTGGTTTGGAAATAAACAATTCTTGAAAACCCACCAGTTTTGTAGCATTCCCACTCTTAAGCGCCATCAGCATCATGGTGCGGTGTCCTTAAAACGTTACCAGTCAAATTGCAGGGAACCCAAAAAATGGCTACATATCTCCAATAAGAACATCAGGTGGGGGGCCCAGTGCCATTTCTTGCCCATGTGGAAGCGCTACCATCGCCAAGCTTTAATGGGCATAGGAGGTTTCTCTGCAGAAATTGGGATTTAACCAACATATGATCTGGATGTCATCCAAAAGAAAGGGGACAATCCGATCATCCATCTACATCAAACTGTCTAGCTATATAGTTAGATCTGTTTCTTTAGTATGCTAGATTAGAGATCATTATTCACCCCAATGGCAAAAAAAATGAGTATGTCTGAAGTTGGGTTATATCCAAAACTATGGCCATTTACTACAATGTGAGGCCCCCCAGTTATGTTTGTTGGTTTATAAGCCCCAGTAACTATAGTTATAAGTACCATAAACCATAGTTATTGGAATTATAAACCAACTTTGCTATCTTGGGGGCCTCACATTGTACCATTTACTACAACTAGGGAACAAACCAATACAAACCATGGGATTTTCGTGGTTTTCCCCTAGATTTTCCGAGGAATCCCAAAGCCGAAAGCGCCGTGTTGGCATCCCGCGGCGGCGCCCCGCGAAAAGCCACCCTTTTTGGAGCGAGCGCTCAGACCGCACGTGCGAGGACTTAGACGGGCGACTGAAACTCGATTTTTTATTTGACCAACGCAGATTTCACCAGCAATCCTCTTCCAAATCGTCACTGCTTGGTGGTGCAATAATCATCTTGAAACATATTGAGTTCGTCAATGGGAAGGATGACAACCCATAGATGATGGAAAAATCAAAGTCATGTTCCAAACCACCAACCAGGTCAAAAAAAAAGGGGAGTTGACCAAGTTCACCGGAGATTTCTCCATGATTTCTCTATGAAAAGTGACTGGACGAAATGGAGATCATGGAGCCGTGGAGCATCTCTGAGGCTCCCCACATTTCTGCAATTCCCGGTGTTCCTGGTCACAGGAAATGCCTCAGCTGGCAGGTCAGCTGTGCAAGAACCACAACAACTTGTCGATCCCGTGTGTGTGTGTATTATATAAAGAAATCATGTTCATAAGAAATAATAACAAGAATAACAATAATAGTAATAATAATAGTGGTAACAATAATAATATGCATATACAATATACACACATACATGTGTACATCATATACTCCAGGTTTGGCATTTGTAGGTACCAAGTGGGTCATTTGTGGGGGACATGTTAGTGAGCCACCTACGGCAGATACACATGGAGCATATGGATTAGCTGGTGAAACTATCATGTCTTAGTTGGTCAACCCGGAGGGCGGTGATACGTATGTTCTCATCCAAATATGAATAGAAACTCGCTGACAACGGTACCTGGTTGGTGGTTTCAACCCCTCTCAAAAATATTATATAGTCAATGGGAAGGATTATCCCATATATTTTGGAAAATAAAAAATGTTTGAAACCACCAACCAGGTACTGTAGTTGATCACCAGCAAAGAAGCTGACGAGGAGGGGTCGGGGCCAGTGTTTTCTTGATGGACGGTGGATGGAAGAAACGGTGGTAAACTACCAATGGACCCGCAAAATCGTCATTTCTACTATTAAACCATCCAATGTCCATAATGTTCAAGTCAAGAAGTTGAAAAAACACGTGCCACATCCATATGATTCCAGATGATTCCATAGTATTCCACATTACTATACATTACTACCAATTATTCAAAGAACGATATCCATATTGCAACATGCCAAACCACATTCCTCTGCCAGGCTCTACTGGTCACCCGACAGAGGTCAGATCCTTTGCTGACCTTGTTCTTGTAACACTCGCTACCTCGCTCGACCAGTTGTGGAAGTCTCTGGTTGGGTCCAGGGGTCCAGGGGGAGAATGATGATCATATATGGAATATTGATTGATCTAAAATGGAAATACCTCAAAATGGATGGTTTAGAATGGGAAATCCGATTGAAGTGCATATAATTTTGGCTTACCCATGGGTACCTTTAGGAAACCTCCACATATGTTTCACAATAATTCAGCTATAATTTTCTTCGCCAACGTGAAACGTTTGGCCATTCTGGGATAGTTATAGTTACGCGTATATATTAACAAAAAAAAACATTCAAGTAACGTGGCCACGTGAGGTTGTCATAATTCGCCCAGGTCTATGTAGGAAAGAAATGAAGAAAGTTTCTGAAATTGAAAGAAAGGTAGAATGTGAAGCCAAGAATAGTCAATCCCTCCAATGAAACAACTCGAGACTCGAGAGATCTATGGTTTCAGTATATGTCTCAACTCAATCCATTACCATTTCCGGATATGTCTGGAAGTTAGGATCAATGGCTAGTAAACTCAATGGCTATCCCAGTCATGGATATGGGGCCACCGTGCAGACTTGGATCATCGAAGCTCAGTTGGATGTTTCTTCGGTTACCCATCGTCTACCCAGGTGAAATTTCCAGTTGATGCCACTGGTGTTTTTCTTCCGAGGAAAAATCTGGCATTCTGGGACATACATCAATCTGGATGACATCTCAACAACATTCTTTGGATACAACTGCATAGATATGCATAGATATTATATCCAGCATTAGCTCTATTCGTATCTAGGATTGTGTTTTTTGGGGTGCCCTTCGTACAGGTTTCATGGCCGATCTTGGATATCTTCTTGCATTTCTTTTTCTTCCTGGTTAGGTTGTGTAGTCACTCAGTTTATACCCCCATGTATAGCAAAAACCAATTGTCAGTGCATCAGATTAATTCTCAATAGGTAGAAAAGTAATTCATATTATTTTCGCAGGATGTTCTTGTCTATCTTTTTGGGGCGTGCTATACTCCCTTCACCTGTCCGTTTCTTCAGTTCAAAATAGTTCACATGGTGTCTGAAAATCAGGTGCCCAACAATTTGATGATATTTGATGCTTAATCACAATGTTCCCTCTTAAATTAAAAATGCATTTGTGCAATGTACTTTTGAGTCTTTTTCGATGGTATCCCCCATTTTCAGCAGACCCAAATATAATATGCTGTTAGTTATATGTACATATCTTACATATATTCTGGTCATATCTCTCTCTCTCTCTATTTATGTACATATATAAATATATACATACAGATAACTATACATGTACATATAATATCCTACAGGTTCCACCTGCCCCGTCGTCATTTCCATGACCTGCACTGAGGTGTTGGCTCCTGTGGGACTTGTTGGGACGATACTTTGCTTCGCCATTTTCTTGTTGCACATCGGCTTTATGTGGTTCCAGCACCGAAGTTTGGGGCTTCATTTTTGAAGTCAAGACTTCTGTCTTGTTATCGATGTCATTATCACATTTTTCTCCTGTTCCAAGGAGTTGGAGTGAGACACACTGTGAAGGTGTCCGCTTCGCCGTCGATTGCAGCGCAAGAGATGCTTGAAGCGAGTTGGGAATTGTGTTGGCTCTTCCAAGTCCGAATTGGCTCTACAAAAAGACATGTATATTATACAAATGATATCAAATTATTATATCCCATTATGTTCCCGTTGATATCCCCAATGTTAATCAATTTTACTGGTTATACCATGTTGTACCCTCCAAGCTCCCGCAGTTGCACCCTTGCTTCCGTAACGGTCCACGCCGAGTGACACAGCTTGGAGGCCTCCGATTTTCGGGACATGAAGTGGCTGAGCCTCGGCCGCAACTTGGGATCCATCAGAATGGTTGATTATGTTCTATATAATAATAATATGTATATATATATATATGCAACTTGTATGATAAAAGAACAACAATATTATCATATTATTCTATCTACTTCAGGTATATAATATATATATATATAATATGGGCAAATTTCATCATGATTCGCTGGACTGTTGTGAGGCTATTTTGGGATAGTTATCCCTCGCTATCACATCATTCCAGTGATCACAAATTTCGGTCGCAGTGAGCTCGTTATGATTTGGCCCCCAGAGGTAATGGTCCATCAGGGTGCATTCCAGTTATACAAGTTATACATTGACATGGAATATCCCCAGTTACGCATTGATTAAACCACTTACATCCACTGTTCCCATCTGTTCCCAACTCCCCGTCGCAAAGTTGCTACAAAACATTCTAGGTATAGATGAGCATTATCCCCCAAAAAGAGAAGTGCCTGGCCTCCTTTCGTCCTGAAATTCCGACTCCAGATCCAGCAAATGAACATGGAATGCCCGCCATTTGGAGGTTTCCTACAATGGGGGTGCCCCAAAATGGATGGTTTGTAGTGGAAAATCCTATTAAAATGGATGATTAGGTGGTACCCCCATTTTAGGAAACCTCCATTTGTAGATCATGTTCTGGGAAGAATCGGCTTTCCATTTCTTTCGTCATCATCATTCATCCATGCTAGTGTAACGTACATGAACGACCCAAAAACAACACTGGTTGGTGGTATACCTACCCCTCTGAAAAATATAAGTTCGTCAGTTGGGATGATGAACTTCCCAGCTGAATGGAAAGTCATAAAATTCCATGGTTCCAAACCACCAACCAGAACACGTTTCGCGGAAACTCATCTTCCAACCGGGTAAAACTCGGACAGGGTCTGCCGTCCGCTGATGGGCGGGTCTGGGATTGGATAATTTGTGGATGTTCATTCCCCTCATCTACTGGATCATCTCGAGTCACTAGCAAGTCACTAAGCTGATATCATCTGATAGTATATACCCTATGGATCCAAACACTGTCTGAGAAGGTACTTGACCCTCCAAATTATACCCCAAACACTTCCTAAGAAGGTACTTGGATCCATAGGGATACATATATTATCATATATTATTACATATCTTTGACATGTTTTGGATCTTTAGCCCTGTCATCCTAGTTACTTCACGACGTGAGGTTGCTATAGTGGGATGGAACTCCAAGCATCATCAACCATCTACCTTGACCCGCCCAACTTACATGTTTTGGGGTTAATAGTTATAGTTGTAGTTATATAGTTATAGTATACAGGTTATAGTTGTTTATGGGGTCAACGCCCCGAGGCGGGCGTGGTTTTTTCCACGTTTGTGCTCTTTGGCAGTATACGTGTTTAACGCTCTTGCCGACTGTAAGATGACGTTACCGAAGACACGTTGCCCAATTTTGTTGCTGACGTCTTGCTACCTTGACCGGGAGGGGGGGTGGGCAGGGGATGATAACGTTCCTTTCGACTGTAAGATGAGGCTACCGAAGACACGTTGCCCAACTTTGTTGCTGACGTCTTGCTACCTTGACCGGGAGGGGGTGTGGGGGGGGGGATGATAACGTTCCTTTCGACTGTAAGATGACGCTACCGAAGACACGTTGCCCAACTTTGTTGCTGACGTCTTGCTACCTTGACCGAGAGGCGGGGGGGGGGGGGTGATAACGTTCCTTTCGACTGTAAGATGACGCTACCGAAGACACGTTGCCCAACTTTGTTGCTGACGTCTTGCTACCTTGACCGGGAGGGGTGGTGGGGGGGGGGATGATAACGTTCCTTTCGACTGTAAGATGACGCTACCGAAGACACGTTGCCCAACTTTGCCGCCGACGTCTTGCTGACGTCTTTCTTCATCTTTGCTTTTTCCTTTACGGTTTGAACTCCTGGTTTTATCTGAAACAGTCAGAATGGTGACTTTTCCAAGCAGGCAAAATGCCAGAAGGCCAAGAATTTCATTCTTCACTATGGTCTACTTGGTGCATTCGAACGTGAGATCATGGCAATTTAGATTTGCACACCAGCATCAATACATCCAGACTTTGGGCAAGCTCTTCAAAACGAAGAATGCCGACTGAAAGAGCACTGAGGAAGAAAGAATGCATTGAACCTCAAGCAGATGTTGCGGAATTGCAAAAGTTTTTGTTTGGCATTTTGACCTCTTGCACCAAACGTCAAAACATCATAGATCACAACCATAAAATACTGCAAATTACAGTGTAAAAAGGTGATTTTTGATTCAATCAACAAGTACACAATTGTAGAAAACCCACACCCGCCTCAAGGCGGTGTTCCCTTGTTTATAGTATGATATGTTATGGTTGAATCGACCATGCAAGTGTTTATCCCTTTTTGGGGTTCATCGTTCTAAGTTCTATGTCGGACTAGGCATGCTGGCAGCTGAATCTTCCTGATGCTTCTTGGAATCTTAGAAGGGGTTCTGGGCACCCTCTGGTAAACATACAAAAAACTATGGAAAATCACCATTTTCAATGGGAAAACTCACTATTTCATACTATTTCTATGGCCATGTCCAATAGTTTTTTGAATGTTTACCAGAAGGTAAAACAAGTGTCAAGTAAACCACCATTGGTGGTCCTATGATTGTCCCATATTGATGGAACACCTCCGCTTCTTGAGCTTCCAAACGCTGTGGCCTGAACTAAAGGAGCATCCTGCCATCGCACATCGCATAAAGCATGGCCCAACGTTGGCGATAGACAATGGGATGCACATGGATTTCTCTCGAATTTATGGCAATTATATCTGGTTGGTGGTATACCTACCCCTCTCAAAAATATGAGTTCGTCAGTTGGGATGATGAAATTCCCAATATATGGAACAATGAAAATGTTCCAAACCACTAACCAGATATGCAATTATTGTTCATGGGAAAATTGTAAGAACAAGCGTCTGATAAAATGGCTACACATGGTGTCTTATGCAACAAAACATGTGTAATACTGGAGATAAAATAGGAACACCATCTCCAATGTGGAAAATCGAATGCCAAATGAGGTTTTTGTTCTTGGCTATCCCTACGTGACTGAGATGATGGTTAGTTGCTACGGATGGTTTACTACATGGCTTGCGTCACAAGAATGCACGCATGGTGAGTTGATGTTGCGGATACGCATTCTTCAACCAGCCAAGGTCGAATAAACGTGGCTTTGAGTCAAAAACCCCACCCAGATGGTACCCTAGGCCCTAGCTCATATAGCTGATGTTTATTCCCCCAGTCATATGGCAGTGGGTCAAAACCTTGTACCCCTGTAGTTCACATCAAAATAGCTGGGATTTATGGATGTTCATTCCCCTAAAAAATGGTATTTTCATAGGTATTGATCCATAGCCATATATGATCATCATTCTCCCAAGATAGCGTTCAGTTGGTTTATAACTCCAATAACTATGGTTTATGGTACGCAAATAACTATAGTTACTGGGGCGAATCTAAACCAACTTATACCCATATGGTAATTTCATCGGTAACTTGACCCATTCCCATTGGCACCTGCGTGCGGATCATCCCGCGACTCCGCAGAGCCAAAGCCGTGTCAGCCTATTGGGGTCAGACCAAGCCATGGTCATGGTGACTTCGCCACAACTTGGGATATACCCTCTGGTAAATAAACATAGACCCTGGCAGTCATCGGGGTTGGAAGACTAGTGAAACCATTAAACATTGGTGATTTTCAGGGTCAACAAGTTTATTTACCAGAGGGTAATATGAAAATCAAATATAAATAACCCCTAATTAATATATAAGCCCTATATTTCTGTATATGAACCATATATTGGGATATATTGGGATAAACATTTAAAACACCTTTGTAACAATCCTTTTTGAGAATCCCACAACTATCAGTGTTTTCATGTTTTTGTCCATCCACCTGAAACCTGGAACTGCCGGGGCCACCTGTCATGGGGATCCGCAGTTGTCTACCTTGGATGATTTGGGGGGTTACCACTTAGGAAACCTCCTGGCAGCCCTGGTTTCTTCGAAAAAAATCATGCTTTGAGAGGTTGGTCCGGACAAAAGACTCTTCTATAAATCTCTTCTGGAGGGTCGATACAGAGTGATACCATGCTGTTCACCGTTCTCAGAAGTCTAGACGTGACCAACAAATACGATTTCGTGTGTTGCTCAAGTTTTTTCTTGCAGCGCGAAACAACATATGTATTTATTAATGAATTATTAATGTATATATACAGCGAGATCCATATATTTATGAACAAACCACAATTAGGAAACACCAAAGTTTACTGCAAGGAAATGACATTGAAGGTTTCCTTGTGAACTAAACATCAATGGTGAGTTCGGCCAAGAGCCCTCCAGTTCTTGTAGATTCCGGGTCCCCAGGTTGCTACAAGAAACCGAGGAGTTTTCCCATCAAATATGTGGAGGAGTTCTGAGTACCAGACTATAGACATTCGCAGAAACCAATTCATTTAGATCAATTCTGTATCCACTTTCCATTGACAGCAGGTAAAACAACTATCAATGGGCCATTTTCAATAGCCATGTTAAATTACCAGAGGATACCCCACCCAATTTTTGATGATTTCCCCAGGATTCCAGTTTTGGGTGCCTTTTCACCACCACTTTCTTCACCTTGGTGTAGAAAGGGTCAAGTGAACTATGGGGATCAAACAAAGAGAGTGATTTAACGAACAGCAAGGGAACACACCAGAGTAAACATAGTAAACCTAACAAAAACAACAAACATTGACGCTACACACATGATGATTCAACAAGGAGAATCGAATAAACATCGGGGACATGACAATGAACACCCCCAGTGATGATATGATTCATGACTAACCAAGAAAATAATGGCCGTATCTTCCTTTAGGGACTGGCCGGTGTCGCTTCACGACATTGAACTGGTGAAATTTAACCCACCACCTTTTGATGCTTAAACTGTAGGTCTGTGGCTGGTTAACCTCCACCTTGGTTAGGCATGGTTAGGCATGATACCTGTAAGGCTCATAATTGTTGATAAATCCCCATATACAGCGCAAAAACAAAGTAATTACTGAAATTCATTCCAATTCCCTATCCAATCGCTTTTCTTAGCGATATTCCCATGAGATATTCATGAAGGGTATACCTGATTTCTGATGCATTTTGATACCCTTTGACACTTCCTCTCCGCTTGAAGCACGGTGCCACTGGATTGCGTCACGGGTGAATCTCCTCTCGCTTGATGAACCCCTGCAGCCTGGCGTCCAACGCACAATCCAGCTTTGCGGGCCTGGGATGATGATCAAAACGTGGGGATGTGTCCTCCACAAGTTACCCTCCGGTATTTAATTAGTTTACCCTCTGGTAAACTAACATAACTATGGAAAATCACCATTTTTAATGGGAAAATCCACTATAAATAGCCATTTTCAATAGCTACGTTAAATTACCAGAGGGTAACATAATTTAACAATTTGCTCTTGAAAATCAACATTTTTAAAGGTAAATGATCGAACTAAATGGTTCACTTTCCAAACAGCGTGGCCACACTGAAGGGGTTCTTACGGTTAGGGTTAAGGCCGGGTGTTCATTCAAGGTGGTATCCGGCGCCTGCGGCATTTTCCCTTTAAATTTCAATACAGAATGGCTCTTGCGACATGTCCATGTGCATTTCGACTGAGCAGGCTCGCAAAAAGCGAGACATCTCGCACAGACATCTTGCCAAGAGACCTCTTATAGGGAGCTTGTACAGAGATCTTGCCAACAGAGCTCTTACAGAAATCTTGTACAGGGATCTTGCCAGAAGACCTCTTGTGGAGATCTTGTGCAGAAATCTTGCCAGGACGCTTCTTTTGGATACCTTGTACAGAGACATTGCATAGAGATCTGTTGCAGAGATCTTGCCAAGAGGTCTCTTACAGAAATCTTGCCAAGAGAGCTTTTATAGAGAGTTTGTACAGAGATCTCATAAAGAGATCTTGCCAAGAGATCTCTTATAGAGATCTTGTCCAGGAGGTCTTGCCAAGAGACATCTTTATAGAGATCTTTACAGAGATCTAGCCAAGCGGTCTCTTACAGAGATCTTGCCAAGAGAACTCTTGTAGCGATCTTGTACAGAGATCTTACTAGGAGAACTCTTGTGGAGATCTTGTACAGAGACCTGGTGAAGAGAGCAGAGGTCTTGCTCGGAGATCATTTGTAGATAGCTTGAAGAGAGATCTTACTTTGAGATCCCTTACAAAGATCTTCTGTGGAGATCTCCTATAGACACCTTGTACAGATAGCCTTACACAGGGATCTTGCACAGCAGCTTCCGCCCGAGGCCTTTCGACGATTGCAGCGACTCTGACAAAAAGGTCTTGCGGCTGTCTTCTTACCATGACAGCCCTCTTTCCTCTAAGGATTATGGGTATATAGTTATGTAATGGTATATATCCATGGGTATATATATATAATCTCTAGTTTCGTATGGATGATTATCGATGGATCATCCTGTAAGAACTTTCCTCATTATATCACATTGCTTTCCACCAATGTTTGGTGATTAAATCTCCAATCCAAGCTTTGAATTCATAGTAGCACTAATTACAATCTGCTTATGACTAACAGTTCGCCATGGAAAATCCACCCATTTTTTTTTATAGGTAAACCATCTATTTCTATGGGCCATCGAAAAACCATGGCAAACTGTTAGTCATAACCAGAGGGTACATCCCAGTGCCCAAATAACATATCCCACGATGTGAATCGTCCACGGAATCCATGGTGAAATCCACCGGAACCACGGAGCCTTCAATTCATCACGTTCCAAGGGATCCAATTCGCTGTCGGATCCGTCGTGCTCGAACTCGGCCATGACCTCAGCAGGTCATGGGATACCGTTAGAACCATCCTGAAGCATTGCATTTCCCCTGCCAAATCAAACATGATCTGATGATTTTATATGATTCTATATGATTTTAGGGGGTCCTAGGTGTTTGACCAAACCTGATTGAATCTTCGTTTAGTAAGCGGTCGTGGTAGTGAGGGATCACCCAAGGAGGATTCAATGCTTAACCGATACATCACCTGGCAGTATGAAGACGTCATATTACTTCATATGCGTGCGTCATCATGAGTAAACTTTAGCAGAACACATATCAGATAATATCCCCTCATTCTATATATCAAAAACATATCAGAACATATTCAGAACATATCAGAAAATCATCCCATTCCCATCTTAGTCTGTCCCATTCTGATCTGTTTTCTAGATGATCTGGTGCTGTTCCGTATCAGCCTGACTAAGCCCGGATTGAAGAAACTTACTGTAAATTAAAGTCGAAAGGTATCCCAAAACGGAAGCGTCCCATGAGTAAATTGTTGTTTTTTTCTGATTATTTAGGAGGTAACATAAGGCAAGATGGCCCTGGATCCTATAGGAGAATCATCTTAATCTTGTGGAATCACTGGGCTGACTATCTCATGGTTATGTCACCGGCAGGGACCTCCCTCAGTTCTAAGTTGGTGTATGATCTCATCGAATTCACCTAGTTATTTGCACCAACTTAGCTATCGCGACGGCCCGACTACCTGTTCTCCATCATCACTTACACAAAACATCACCTGAATACCTGAAAAGTCCCCAAAAACCTGGTCACATGCACTGAAGCAGCTAGCGCAAACCCATACAATCCCATATATGCCAGATACATATTAATCAATATTTAAGGGTCTGTTTTTGAATTGTAGCCAGTATATGTCGGTTGAATTTTGAATTCCAGCTTTCAGGGTTCAAATATCTCCATCTCCAGCTGGGTTTCCACACATCTCCCGCCTCACCCAACACCACTTCGGGTGGCCTCTCCAGGGGGGGACTTGGATAATTTCATTCTAAATTCATGGTACGAAAGATTCAAGATTAGAATCATAGTGAAGGTAAAGGGTAAAGAGCAGGACCTAAGTAGGAACAAGAGAAGGTGAACTCAACTGGGGATTGACTATTTTCCCACCTTGTTGTCAATGTTCATCCATCAAAGAGTAAGAAATAGACTGGATTAAATATATAAATCAATCGGCATTTGAGCCTCTTGACTCATTAAAGCAAACACTGCTTGACATGGCCAACCTTGGATACATTGCAAGGACAAGTCGTTAGATAATTTTTTTGGGCTCTGGCACATGGGTGCAGCTGCGTCAAGCTGCGTCCACGCTTTTCAAATTCGGCCGTTGGCCGTGAAATGACTTAAATCAGTCTCGACCTTCAAAACGGGGCACTAACGCATCCGCCATTGCCCTAGGGCGCCGCTTCAAATGCGCAGCAACGAAGTCGCACCGCAGCTTCCAGGGTCCAGCTTCTTGGTCGCTTATTGGGGCTCTCTATATTTTCTTGCCACCAGTGGGTGTTGGAGCATATAAATAGTAAGTCCCCAATTCTTGGATTATTCCATTTATGGGCTATAACTATAACCATTACATATCATTACATACCATTACATACCATATTCATCCATAGTCCCATCTATAGTATCTTTAAATTTTCTTGGAAATGCACTGTAATAAATCACTATTAGCATCTATAGATACATCTATAGATGGGAATAAAGACATGGGGAATATTTCTTAAGGTCCCATCTTAAAGTATCTTAAAGCACTATTTTTTATGCTCCCATCACTCCCATCTCTCCCCGAGTCCACACCTCCAGGCGTCCTCATCAAATTCGTCCTCCGTATCGAAGCAGAAGGACTCCGACGACCTGACTTATCCGTTACTTGAAATAACAAAGAAAAAGGGAAACATCTAGTGATTACCCTCTGGTAAACTAACAGTTTGCTATTGAAAATTGCCGTTTATAGTATTTTATAGTGGACTTACTCATAAAAAATGGTGATGTTCCATAGTTAAGTGACAGTGTACCAGAGGGTATCTAGTGATAAACCCCATAGGAACTATAGATATGTATAGATATATCTATACATTAAAACATTCATAAACCATCATAAACACCAGTGAAACGGTCAGTTCAAAAACCGATTTGCTAACGAACTGGGGCAACGCCGTGGGATCTACTGGCAGCGATATGAAAAATCATGTGCAAAATACGGAGAAACAACATGGGAATGCAGGTTAGACATAAGACATAAAACAAAACATCTGGCTGAACCTGGCTGAACTGGGTGAACGGATATATATAAACGGAAATATATATACACATATTATGTGTGTATTAATATTAATATAATATATATATACAATTATACACATAATATGTTATGTTGTTGATAATATATCGTTGCCAATCATTGTGGGCTGATTCCCCCACAATGGAATCCAATCATCTCTATGGTATGGTGACATCCTTGAGGTGTCGATGGTGTGGCTCCATGATCTCCATCTCAGAAATGTCACACCTAAACCAAAATCACCTAAAAGTATGCAATTCCATTGCCAATCTTAGATACCCTGCAAAAAAATAAATTCTTTGCTGGTGAACGTAGATATTCCCATTAATACCAAAAGACTAGTTAGGATTAGTTTGTAGCCATGTAAGATTGACCTAGATTCTATACCATATACTAGACATGGAGCATAGCTTTGACACGACGATGATCTTTGGAATGGATTGACCGTTCCATCGGTCTTTGCTGGCCGTGTCCAGAACAAATCCCATGTCACCCACCGAGTGAAACCATCACAGGCGTAGATCATCGTAGCCGCGATGTAGGTCCAAAATGGTGCCCAATACAATGGGACATGTGGGGAAAAATATCTGCCAAGTTAATTGACTTAAGTGATTGGTTGGGGTTACACTTCCGAAAGTCCGAAAAATAGTCATCCTTCGAAGTCCTGAAGTGACACAAGATCTTCACCCAATGATACCCTGGAAAAAATGCTACAGGTTCATAGTGGAACTACAAAACCCATGAAATCCATAAACTTGGAAGATAGTTTTAACACAAGAAATGGCAATCTGTGCCGGTCCATATTTCAATGGACTATGGAAACCTGCAAAAAAAAAGTTTCCATCATTTAATTCACATCCTGGAAACGAATGTTTTAAGCGCGTCTTTCTTGGGGGTGACACTATCACCACAAAAAAAGATTATATGTTCAGATAGATACATGGTTGACACAGAAATTACCCTCTGGTAAACTAACATAACTATGGAAAATCACCATTGTTAATGGGAAAACTCACTATAAATGGCCATTTTCAATAGCTATGTTAGTTTACCAGAGGGTAATGGTAATGGGATTCCATGGGCAATGAATCAATGATACTCTGACCCACTGAGGTTTTGATTGTTTTGTGGCCGCGAAAACCGTCCGTTTTTTTAGCCCCTGACTCCTCCATTTGTGGCACGGAACGCTGATCCAGCCAGGACAAAATCAAGCCCTGCCGAGCGGTCAGGGGTCAGGGGTCACATCTCAGGGGTCACATCCCCAGGTCAGGGGTGATGAAACGCGCTAAATGCCGTTGCTTTTTCATATGTCAAAACTTAAATCACCATTTGGATCCTGGCTGGGGTTTTAAAAAGATTATACCAAGCGATTGCCAATTGAAAACGCCATGCAAAAACTGAATCCTGATGTTTTTTTTCTGGTGAGTTCCTTGGTAGTTTTGCATGCTTGGGTGCTTCCAATTCATTGATATTTGTGGTTCAAATCCCCGTGTGGATATTTTGTTGGTTTCATTACCAATTTTCTTGAGTACAATTCCCATTTCAAACTAGATTGTTTGATTGGTTTAATACGCACAACCATGTTTATTCTACATCGTTTGTTGGTTTCATTGTTTGAAGCTTCATATGGATTTGTCTGACAATTTAATTTGGATCCCCCAATTTTATAAAAATGGACAATTGCGGGAAATGATGATTAACCAATGCACTGGTCACTGGACGTTTTCTCACATGTCCGGACACACCAAAAAATTCCGCTGTTGGTTGTATGTAATTATATATGTATCATCATGTATATATATATATAATCATCCCCGTGATTTTACCGTCTGCCTCAATGTTCAATCCGTATAAAATACCCTATCAAAAACCACCAGTAGAGATTGTGCCGCATCCGGGAGTTGAGTCAATGGTACCTGCAGATTTTGTGGGTCGCAAGCTGACCCATAGCCATTTATTATATGCGGATATGTTCAATGTCTAATTATATACCATCCAGTAATTTATATTGATTTATAACATAGCTATGGAAAATTGATGAACATGGCCATTTGCAAGGGATCTACCTATTACAGTAAATATGTGCAGTAAACATATTCCCATCTGGGTGACGATTTTTAAAATTGCCATATTCGATCTACTTCACACTATTTATCATGGTAAAAATACCAATCACTATCAACCACTATCAGTCACTCTTAATTCCTACTAAACACGATTAAAAACAATTAATCATTAGCAATCACTATTAATCGCGTTTATATATAATATATATATATGTATGTATACATGGGTATATATATATGTATGTTATATATATATATCACTCAATGCAAGACCCATCGCATCCCAGGAAAACTCACCTTGGCGTCTTGGAGCCGCCGGAACATGCGCGTGGACCGGACCTGGCGCAGCGCGCAGGTCCGGCGCAGGTCCGGGACTTCCCGGTGTCCCCGGTGTCCATAGTCATGGGGGTAGCCCAATAGCTGGATGATTCACATTGGAAATCCCATTACCCTCTGGTAAACATACAAAAAACTATTGAAAATGGTGATAGAAATAGTGGATTTACCCATTGAAAATGGTGATTTTCCGTAGTTTTTTGTATGTTTACCAGAGGGTAAAATGGATGAGAACTGGGGGTACCCCCATTTTAGTACGGGTGCAGAATAGTTGTTGGATTTTTTCTTTTTTGCTCGGGTTTTCGATTTTTTTTGGGCTTTCTTTCCTGGTACCATTTTGCCTTGTATTTGCAACAGTTTGGAACTAGAATCTGTCATTTTGCATAACTTCATATATATATATATACATATATATGGTAAACTATGGTATGTCATGGCAACTTGTGGTTAATTATGGGGTTAATTACGTGCAAGTATGGTCAATTGTGTCTTATTATGTATATATGAGTCTTTTTCAGGATGACTCTTTATACAATATGTATGTACAATACATATCATCATAGCTACGTTAAATAACCACAGGGTATATGTAAAGCATAAAAGTAATCATGGTCACGTCAGATATCCTCGGTCCGGAACAAAAAATCCGCGGGCGCACCAGCTGCTCTGCACTCGCCTCCCAGTGAGAGATGTTTGCAGGAATCCAATTGGAATCGGGATTTTGTAGGAGTTACAATGGGAATATGATGGGATTTATGATGGAAAAAAGTGGGAGTGTATAAAATGGGAATGTCAAGGGGGCTGAGAATAACCAGGGTATCATGAGAAGAATGGGAATATATTCTAACTAATAACCTCCTTCAGTTCCCCCATGAATTGCGGTGGAGCAACCCAGGAGTGACCTAGGAGCTCCCAAGAAAAAACACATGACCGGAGTCAGGTTGGATCATTCTCTCATGTTTACTTAGAACATATGACTGGTTGGTGGTTTCAACCCCTCTGAAAAATATTTGTCACAGGGAAGGATTATCCCATATGTTATGGAAAATATATTATGACATATGAATGTGTGTATATCACCTATGAAAAGATATGACGAGATGTTTCTCAACCTTTTTTATGCCCATCAGCGCTCGAAACTTTGCCATAGGTGGCTTAGAAGGTACTCCTCCTTCTTCGTAAGGTCTTCAATTGCCGCAGCCGCCAGGCGAGTTTTTTCCTCAAGGCCTTTGTTGCATAACTGAAATTGCCGCAGCGAACACAGTCCCCAACAGTTTTCGGCGGATGTGCCAGCATGACAGACAGCGCCTCTTTGGGCAATAATATATATATATATATATTGTATTATATTGTATTATATTGTATTGTACTGTATTAAATTGTATTATATCATATATTATTATATCATTATATTATTATATTACTATATTTTATATGATTATATTTTATATTATTATATTATATTATATAACTATAATATATAACTATATTATATTATATAATTATAGTATATTATATAATTATAGTATATTATATAATTATAGTATATTATATAATTATAGTATATTATATAATTATAGTATATGATATAATTATATTATATCATATTATATTATGATAATATATATATAGTTGTATATATGTATATATCTGGGTAAATTATAATATGTCACTAACCTGAAATAAGGCCATTTGGGGATGATTCCTCTTATTAACCATGAATTCCAGTGAGGTTGCAGTGAGGTCGTTATAATTTACCCAAATAGATCTATATATATACACATATATACATAGCTGTGTGTGCTTGACACTACCAATGCAAACCAATGCAAGTGCAAGTGATGTTGTTTTTTGCTGCTGATCTATCTCCAAGAGGTGCCCAGTTTGGAATCGCTCGGTTGGTCTATAGCCAACATTTGACTAGGCTGGCTTTAGAGTAGGTATATCTTTCACTAGGATGGGTTGACTGTCTCTCTCTCTATATATATATATTAATATATATATATATATATTAATATATATATATATTAATATATATATATTAATATATATATATATATATTAATATATATATATATTAATATATATATATATTTATATATATATATGTAATAAGTATATTACGTACAAATTATATATAGTGATTATATTTATTTATACATAAATTGTATTATATCTATACTTGCCAAATGGTAACTGTTTTGTTTTCTGGACAGTCATCAATCAACATCGCCACAGACACCGGATCGGCACGGCCTTGTCCGGATGCCACTGTCGAGCCAGGCTGCGGAACTTCTTCTGCACCTCACGGATCACGTGTGGTGAGTTACCACGTCTACGGGGCCCATAGTAAGACTAATACTAATAAATATACGGGATTTGTAGTTTATATACCATCATATATATATATATACATCTATATATATATATACACACCGTATATGTTTCCCATTTTTTCCAAGCATATGAGCCGAAACTCGTGCTGCACCAATCTACCATCTATGCGTTCGATGGTAACCCCTCAGTGATATGTGTGGTTGTTTATACCCTTTAAATATAGATATTATCCCCATAAACCCCAGTTGCGCTGTTTTAGGAGTTATAAACTAACTTAACTAACTAATGGGCACCATCCTGTAGGACACCAACAAATATGTGGTATATATGGGTATGTATGGGATTTCTAGTGGATAAACATCTTGACTTAGGTCTGCCAAGTTGGTACAAATAACTCCAACAACTGAGTGGCACCACCTTTCAGGGTGCTATTTTTTTCTTGATCAATGATGGTTGGATGATTAGTTCGGGGCTCTTTAAACCTGCCCTTTCTATCTTGGGAAATGATCATAAGCCATTGGGAATCATTAACCATCACTTTCATTCATACAACATGGGACAACCAACCATATAATAACCCATACAACCCATAATAACCCATATATATTCACTATATAACCAATCATTATATAACAATAACACTCCAACCAACTGAGTTGCGGGTATCAAATCCAGAAATACGGACGCCGCCAAGTACATCTTGCAAAGCTTGCCAGGTGGGATGTGTGTGTGTGTTTTTCCTTCAAACTACAAAAAGAAGCGGAACTGCAGATTGGCGGTTGAAACCACCGAAGAAATCCAAGAATTAACTTTCAGCCCAAGATGCACAAGAATAGAGATTGATAGATCAATACCACACATGCCATTTTTTGGGCGGCTGAACTTCTGGTTGGTGGTTTCAACCCCTGCGAAATAGGCACTCAGTCGGGATCATCATATGTTCTTTGCCCATCATATCCCCATCAAATCATATTCAAGGGCCCATTCTACATGATTAAATCCCCGTTCAAATCCCACTAAGTCCCATGAAAAAACACTACGTTCTAATGGTTGTCCCTATAGTACCGGTTCTTAACTGTCATGGTCAAAAGATTGTAGATGGGTTATAGTCATTCGTCCCATAATGGGAATCCAAACATGGGTATGTAAATCCCCATGAATGGACTGATGACCATCGCCCAATATCATCTATATATATATAAGCATATATAATTATATATAAGTGTATATATATATATGTATATCTATATATAAGAATATATATATATATATTATATATATATAAGTATATCTGTATATATGCATAGTTAATCTATTGACCATGGCAACATTTCCCAAGATGGCCATGAGTCAAAACCCTGGCACCCGGATACCCCAAAACACCTGGTGAATGGATGATTATTCCCCCAGTCATATGGTAATTTCCAAAGGCGTTTGACCCATCCCCAAATCAAAACCTCATACAGTAATAGATACAGTACAATATATATATATATACAGATAATTATAAGGATGTAAATAATAATATATATAATCATATATATATAATCATATATATATATATAATCATATATATATAATCATATATATATAATCATATATATATATAATCATATATATATATAATCATATATATATATATAATCATATATATATATAATCATATATATACACATATATTTGTACATATATATATATGTAGGTAATTATAGGTATGTAATATAAATATCAATAATTTTCTTGACCCATGGCACCTCCTTTCGGCTGGCACTGAGAGATAGGTCAAGCCTGGGAGCAAGTCTCAGCCATGAATTTCATGGGATGTCACCAGGCAAAATAGGGATTAAATACCATCTGGTTATTTAACATTGCCATGGAAAATCACCATTTTTAATAGGTAAACCATCCATAAATGGGCATGAATGGGCCATTTTCCATGGCTATGTTGAATAACCAGAGGGTACGTATGATTGAATGATAAAAAATGGTGAATTCACCAGTTGAGAATGGAATTTGGCTGAGTTGCCACTATGTCACTATGTTGATTGAAATTGGGGGCGTCCTAAACTGTTCGACCGGAAAATGACTGGTTCGTGGTGCCATCGGGTGCCTATCTTTCAAACAAACGCATATGTGGTGTAGACTTGCGCGAGATCATCATTATCAAAAGTTATATAGTATAACTTGAGGTCTAAATATGTTATCATTTAACCGTAGTGGACCATAAATATACTATATATATATCAAAATAACCATAGTAAATCATACTAAATTGCCACAACTTGAGGTCTCCCCATTTTCAGGCACACATCAAAAGTGCCAAGACATGGCGCAAATCGTAACTCATCATCCCTAAGGATGGACATGGCTTGGAAGTGCATCCCACTGAAAAGTTGTTATAACAATTTTCCTAAGAACCTTTTTGTATAACAACCATTGTAAAAACCGTGAAAACGACAGTTTTTCTCGGCTGGTTTTCAAAAGGGATAACGCGAACATGGATTCTGATAACCCACCATATATATATATATTATATATATACATATATATATATAAATAATATAAAGGATAGTATAAGCATGTATAACATGGCCCATATGCGAACCATGGTGCTGGAATATGAATCCCAACATTTGCCCTTGTCCAAAATCACCCAGTTTTGTAGGTAAATATACCATACATCGAGCATATATGGGTATATAGTATAACCCATAGGATCCATGGTGCTGGTATATATGCTAACATTTGGGGTATATTGATGGTAAATGTTACCATATATAGCATACATGGATCCTATGGGGTATAACCCTGTATAACCATCAAACGACAAAAGTTTCGCAGCCACTTCTTGGCGAAATGATCCCTGGTGAACTCCGCGTCTCAGACAGTCTCCGGGTCTCCGAGCAAGCGATATGCATCGGCGACCTCCGGCGTTGAGGAGGATTCCCCAACAGAAACTGGTTGGCACAGTAGTGATTATACATTACAAATCAGTATACGATTGGTATACACAAATAGATCACCATGATTCAAGATTCATAATTAGTATAATACACTATATAATTATATAACTGTGTGATTATACAATGTGTCATCATCTGTTCTCATGTGTTATCACTTTTCAGGGATCTTTTTGTCACGGCAAATGTCAAAGGTTTCAAAGGTGTACAGTACTTTGATTTACACAGAGGCCCAATTCCTCTGACATTTGATGCGCCCAAACGAATCCCGCCACTCATTCGTCGCGGTCTGTTTTCTGCTCATCGGCAGAGTCTGCTTCGGTATGCCCAAAATTCAGGGACTCCTTCACTATATGTATCAACATGACCTATTTCGATCTATCTCGAAGAGAAAACCAATGGGTCTAGGAATTGATATTGAATTATAATTATGATATAATTTAAAGTTTAGGCCCCCATTTGGGACAGCACCCGGTTCTCAACAACCCAACAATTGTTGAGGAAACACCCGGTCCAGCCAGTCCAGAGTCTGGACCGGTTGAAGGCAAAATGGTAGCTGCCTGCACCCACTGAAGCTAACTAAGAGGATGAAACGTTCGCTTCTCCTCGAAAATTGGGTGCAGTTCAAATCAGCATCTGTGCGAGATCAATTTGTGCAACGAAACCACTGAAATTGGTGGCAGAGTTTTCTAATTTGTGTACACTTTTTACTTTTTTCGCTAGTGGAAGATCCTGAGCGGTCCTCTCAAAAAGAAGATCCTCAGTGATTCGAGAAGTGACATGTCCAACTCCAAGACTTCAGAGTTCAATGACGGTGCTGTCCGTTGTTGCCAACGTTGGCATTCGCACCACCTGAGGGAGACAGCGTTGTGATCATCTGATCTCTTCTCGCTTTAGAAAATCATATCATGATCATATCACAACGTTCCTCAACACAACGACAACAACAACAACAACAACAACAACAAGAAGAACATGATCATGATCATCATGATCATCATGATCATCATGGTCATCATCATCAACATCATCAACATCATCCACATCATCCACATCCACATCCAAATCAATCATCATCCTCATCTTCATCATCGCCATCATTTTTTCCCCTGTTCCTTTCCATCGTTCCACCTGGTTATACTGCGGCATCTGGACCACGTTTGCGGCCGCGCCGGCGGCGTACAACGTGGCCGCGTTGAGCGTCACGTTGAAGGCCGTGACGACCCTGCGTGGCGAGAGCCGCGAGGGCTGGAAGCTGTCGCGCCGTGGATCGGTGCCCAGCCAGGGCACCAGGTGCTGAGTAAAGGCTGCGACGCTGGGCCAGGTGGCTGAAAAGGTGCCACCTGGCGATCGGTGCTTTGAAGGGGAAAAAACCGGGGTGGAAAAAGGAAGGAGACTCCTTAAATGTCAAGTTCATTAGGTGTTGGTAAATGTCTACCATAAAGCATCATAAAGCCATACAAAGCCGAGTTTTACTGGTAACTTTGGACTGATAGGGGGCTTGATGACCACCAGTTGGGAGGATACAACTATATTGGGATGTTTGCAGGATATAACCAACTATACTGGGATGATTGCCAAGAATTGACAATAATGGGGTGAAGGATTGCTGGCTGGATCACAATCCCATTGCAATTTGGTCGTACACCCAGACAGCGCTCACATGCCTGCCATCACATGACACCTACAGCATCTTACAGCCCTAGCAGATGATGTTCCAGGCAAAACCCGCCATGTTCGATGCATTTCAATGCCATTTTCTGGCACGGTCGATGTCTTTTTTTTAACACGACATGGCACAAGGATATGTTTGTTCAATCTTGGATGACTTCCAAAAGATAGTGCTGAGCTGGCTTTCCTCATCAAAGAAGAACCACTCATGAAAACCTGCCCAACTCATCTTTTACCCAATAGTCATCTGGGCAAACAATCATCACTCCCAAATCAGGTAAAATGAGATGAACTCATAAACATATTCTGGAACAATAATCATTATTCTTTGTGGTATTGTATTTGTAAAAAACAACAAACAAACATATACAGTAACTGGTGTGTTTCCCATTTAATCATCGTCAATGCTGATGTCCCCTACGACTCAGTCCGTGCGCCAACGGCCAAGGCACAGTTGCACCAAATGTGCAATGCCTGCAGCTGGGCTACGTGATGACACATGGAAGTCACCAAAACAAAGAAAAAAGATAGCGACAGTTATAGGATGCTACCGGCCTGTAAGATACAATGTTGAATTAGACTTGTCATTCGACTTGTCTATATCCTTTTTTTGGCTGCGATAGAAAATTCATTTTATGTGCTGCCAACTGCTGACCCCTTCCCATCGCCAGTTGATGTGGATGTTTACGGCCATGTCCATGGAGAATATGAGCTTTGCATCATTGATAAACCATCCAAATTTCATCAATTTTCCATGGCTTTCGCCCTACTTTTACTGGTGCGTTTTACGTAGGGAATGGATGGGTTGCTGGGGGTTGCTGGGATGATGACATTACTAGTGATGACATGGATCATTCCCGAAAAATTCCCTGCATAAAACGCACCAGTAAGTTTTGTTGGACAAATCACCAAAACATCCGCTGAAAAGTTCAGCAATCTGCCCAGGTGCCCGCATCAAAGCCTGTGCATAGGCCTCGCTGGCGATATGAAGCCTTCGCCGTGCCTGTTCTTCTGGACTTCCCTCCAAAGGTCCCTCCCAGGATTGGTGATGCACGCAGCTGAAGATCACATCCTCAGGGCTAAACCTGGTACCTTTCGGAGTTCAGAAAATGTTAACATATAAATTATAAATAAAAATATGTGTGGTGTATTAATATATATATATATATGTATACATATTTATTTATGATTTACCCTCTGGTTATTTGACAAAGCTATGGAAAATCGCCCATTTATAGATGATAAAAATGATGATTTACCTATTAAATTATGGTGATTTCCCATAGCTACATTAAATAACCAGAGGGTAAATTATAAATAATATAATATATATATATAGCATTCTATAGTTTCTCAAAATATCACTATAATTACTATATCTATGGAGCTTTCTTATAATGGTTGATCGCCAAACCATAGGTTCCAAATGGTTCCAAATGGTTCCAAATGGTTCCAAATGGTTCCAAATGGTTCCAAATGGTTCCAATATTAAAATGGTCTAATGACTTGAATGATTTTGAGGTACCACTATTTTAGGAAACCTCCATATATTTATATATCCGTATATATATATATATATTATATATTGTGTATATGAGCGACGGCTCTTATTTGCGTATATGGAAAGTAGTATTCGGGCGTACCCGGGTTTGTCAAAATCATCATATTTAGCTTGTAAAACGAGGTAGGAACACCCCGAGAACGAGGTAGGCAAAAACTTTACGGGACTGGAGAACGAGGTAGGAACACCCCGTCAATTGCGTTATGTAACAAATATGGTTCGCAGCTCATATAGTGTCTTAGACTATGTGGGATTTGGATGGATTTAGCTACATTGGTTTCTATCCGTGGTTGGTATTTTTGAGAGATTTGAGATACGATACTAAATATGCAGGATATAAAATGATAAGTATCTAGATATATATATATATGTATAACTCCCCCAAATAGATCCAGGGTTGTCAGCGTGGAGATTAATCAGCACAAAAAAAAAACGCTTGGCTTGTGGGGATTTCACCATCCAGGAACAAATCCATGCAAATCTGGCTACCCTCTGGTAAACTAACATAGCTATGGAAAATAACCACTTATAGATATGATTTTCCATAGTTCTGTTAGTTTACCGGAGGGTATACCCGCCAGTAATTTAACACAAATATGCAACATCACAATGTTAATATAGGTAAATCAATGTAAATTATCTATGAATGGGCCATGTTCCACAGCTATGTTAAAATTGCGGAGGGTAATCGGCAATAATGATCTTTCTTGGCAAATCACCTGCAATGCTTTGGCTGTCAACCCGGTGGTGAACCCTTTAAGGTTCAGGTCCGCAAGCTTGTTGATAATTGGGTACTTGTCAGTTCACTTTAGTGCCCTTCTGTCCACGCCAAAATGGCTGGTCCATCCCCAATTTGGCGGCTTCAAAAAAAACTATGGACACCCAGTCACGTGCCGTTCAAGTATCCCCAACCAACATCTTGCAGTAAAATACTGGTTAATTCGCCAGCCAACTTGAGTCATATTAAGTTTATATGTTAGGACTTACTTTAGGATGGTTCCCTTAATCGTCCATTGTGGTGACGGCCAGCGAGGTGATTAACCAACAAAGTCTCAGCCTAGCTGGCACTACTTGGCTGTGTAGAAAAACAAATTTCGATATTTATATCATGTTATATCCCATATATATATATAACCATAGTTATAGGATGTTATAGGACTTGTATCATCTATATATATATATAATTATATATAATATATATGTATACCATTTTATAATCATCGTATATGCTGGTAGCCAAGCCGGCACGGCCAAGAAGCTCGGCCCAGTTCCTGCGTCATCAGGTCTTGTTCACTGTCTTGCAGATCCACCAAGACCAGCAGCCGCACGTGGCTCTCGGCAAAACGTTGCACCAGGGCGCCGTGTAGGGCTTTAATCTGGCTCAACTCCTGGAACCAATCACCGGAGGCGGATGATTCCAAGGAAACATGGCAAAAACCCATGGGATGCAGACTGCCTTCAAACATGGAAAACGTATAAAACCCCATGGATTTACCAATCCCTTGCCCCCATCTTTCCCATAATCATTAAAAAGATACCCCCAAATCATCAACCTTCGTGGAATGCGTCGGATTTTTTCATGATCATCCAGCGCCGATCGAAAGGCCACAAGAGCCAAGGTGTCACTGTTTAAAAGTAAACCATCCCATCTTGAAGCAAATTCTTGCCCCCCGAAAATAAACACATCTTCGTAGGTCGTAGGTGTCTATAAAAAATGGTGTCAACACATTCCCAAATCAACCATCGAAATCGTGAAATCAACCAGCGTCCTGTGTGCCATTCACCACTCGAATGAAGAGCAGGTTCTCGTTCTTGGCCTTCAAAAAGCGATCTGCTCGTCTCTTGAAGGTCTCCTGCACCTGGACCGGCTGGACCCAGAAAAACAAAGAAAAACGGCTGTCACAACCTGCAGCAGTGATTGATTTATTGTGATCGATATGTATTAATTAATTCTAATACATTTATAATGTATATATATATAGACACACCTACTATTATATTTTGATAATCTTAATCAATAAATATATAAATATCGTAATATACCTATAGCCTAGAATAGTCAATAGTAATATGTGACAATATGTGTAGTATTTGTGAATTATGTGTATATATATATATATACATATTGTATATTATTCCCGTATAATAACAGTTAAAGGAATCACTGCACTTCGAAGGAACCCTTCAAACATCAACAACGTTTTGAGAGCTTTGAACTTTGAAGTGATTACCCACCGAAAATCACCTGTATGGCCACTTGCGGCAACCCTGTTGTCCAGTGCAGGTCATTGTTCTGGATTGCGCTCTTTTGCGCCAGGTTTGAAATGTCAGGACCATCCAACATACCCTCTGGTAAACATACAAAAAGCTATGGAAAATCACCATGCTATTAATGGGTAAATCCACTATTTCAATGGCCATGTTCAATAGCTTTTTGTATGTTTACCAGAGGCTAATGAGGACTTCTAAAGCACTCAAAAAATGGCTTCAACTCCAACACCAAGTCCCCAGGTTACTGAAACATCGGCGAAGAATTTGAATCCGTGACATTGGTACGTACAACGTTTTGGGCGTTGTACGTACCGAAGAGTGTTGCGCAGGAGGCCATTTTTGCAATAATCTGGGTAAATTATAATAATTCACTAACCTGAAATAAGGCCTTTTGAGATGATTCCCCTTACTAACCATGATTCCAGGCTTCGGTCGCAGTGAGGTCGTTATAATTTACCCAGAATAATGCCTAAACTATCCCAAATATTCCCAATACTATTGGACCATTGGACCGTTGGTCAATTCCGGTCCATCTGGCTGAAATCTGAAATAAAAGGGGACCAAGGTCAAAAGTTAGGTGGATCATTCCATATCATTCCTCATCCTGCCTTGGCGTCTCGAATGTCATGGTGCCAAAACGAGCCACCCCACTTCATGGGAAAAACATCCTTAGCGATGGGTGATGAGGGAAGTATGTTCTACCTAAATTAGTATATGACATCATCGAGACAGACTGCTTGTGCAATTACATTGCATTAACTTATATGTACACATATCATATGTATATATATATATAACAATGATATTATGATTTCTACTATAATATATCTATATATATATATATACACATGGCCAAATGGCACATTTTTTGGGGGGCCTAGCATATACATTGTATTGTATGAATTGCATTCCACTGGGAGGTGTCCGTCTAACAGGGATGTTCGGCTATCGCTGCAAGCCCCTCAGGGGGATCCATGCTGGGTGGAGATCTGGGAGGGAGAGAATGCCCCAAGTCATCAACATTTTTATGGGGTGTATAAACCATCCCCCAATGCTAGGTTCATGATTAAATCCATCACATTATACTATACAACAAACACATCATTATTACGTATTTATTATTATTGTCATGATTGCTGTATATATTGTATATATATATATGTAATTATATATGTCTATATCATGTATATATATAATATGTAAAATTAATATATATATATATATTATGTATTTTTATATATATATTATGTATGTATATTATATATATATCTTATGTATATATATATATCATCATGTATGTATATATATATATATATATTATGTGCATATATATATATTATGTATGTATATATATATACCATGTGTGTATATATATATGTATATATATATATATGTATATATATACATATTATGTATCTATATATATATATAATGTGTATATATATATATTATGATGTCCACAAAACTATATTCCATGATTTCTGACATTGCGTAAAGTTCAGCCATTTTCCTACCTTGCATCTCTGTCTGTATAATATCAATTGATTCGAATGGAAGATTGCATCCAAGATTCAAGGCTTCCAATCTTGTGGCTGGTTCCGTCCCACTCCAGAAAGTCCTGCCGGACTTGTTCGCTGGGGACGAAGCGAGGGGATAGGGTGAACTGTTTGGCGTCGGAAGATGAATTCAACTATCGGCAAATTAGGATTCAACATGATTCAACCATCAATTTAGATGAATCACAACCAACTTCGGAAAATTATCAAGTTTTGACCCCTCCCCATCTTTCACAAATTCATACTTAATTTAATCGTTGTTTGATGTTGATAGACAGAAATCACCCGCCCGTCACGACGCACCATGTACGCACCACGTATCACCACGTCACGTGTTTTTCGTTCGGACACCGTGTCCTCAAAGCCGTTCTCCACCAAATGTGTGATGCCCTGGCAGTCGCTACGCATCCAATCAAAGGGTCCCGCAGCATCTCCTACAGTGCAAGGCCTTCAAGGGGAGCTTGCTCTGAGGCAAGTTTGTACTTCACCGGAGTTTTTTGTCCAATCCCCACTGATAGAACAGTAATTTACCGCTGTTTCACAGTAAGCCTATGGGAATTTGCTATGTTGCTTCGATCGATTTGGGCCATACTATCCCCCAATGTCGCATGGACAATGCTGCATGCTTGTGTTTCGCAAGAGCCTGTACTGTACCCTTCATGTTTCATGGTCTTTGAGTGGTCATGGGCAGAAGGTTTTGACGATCTTTGAAGATCTGCAAGTCTGAACATAGTTTTGAATAATATATTCAAAACATGTCAAAACTATGTTCAGACTTGCAGAGATTCAACAAAGAAAAGCAAAACACAGGAAAGAAGGAGACGTTAGCAACAGTACCCATAGGATCCATGTATGGTATATATGCTAACATGAATGGGGTATATTGATGGTAAATGTTACCATATATAGCATACATGGATCCTATGGGGTAAGACACAACGGTCGATGTCATCATGTCACCATGACCTACATCCTGGGACCACATCCACCGATCATCGTTGCGTAAAGGGTACAGTAACATACTCGATTTAATATGCTCAATTATATACTCAATATATGATATCCCTATATATATAATTACAGACTATAATTATATATAATATATCCAAATATACCCTCATCAAACGTGGCAAGCTGGAACATACCCTATAAAATCCTACAACGAGTCATGGTTTAGTTCGCTGGGAACCACTCGAATCATCACCGAGGGGCTGAGCCCTAAGGATTCAAAGGTGTTCGCAACGGCGCAGTAGGAGCCCAAACCTCACTGCGCCAGAAGACCATAGAAATAGTCAAAAATGGCCATTGAGTTTGTTGATTTACTCATGAAACATGGTGCTGTTCCAGTTTGTTGTGTCAGTTGATATACCAGCGAGTATATAGAAATTCATAGACTTCTCAGGTATATCATTTTTTCATCACTTTCACTTTCTCGATTTTCCTGGTTAAACATCACACTTATATATACTTGGACTTATACATTCCTTTTTTGTTGCTAAATCTGAATGTGTAAAGTGTTGCAACAATCATACAATGTGGTTGGTGGTTTCAACCCCTCCGAAAAAAAAAAGTCAGTTGGAGTTATTGTTCCCAATATATGGAAAAAGAACAAATGTTCCAAACCAGCAACCAGCAATCAATATCAATCAATTGTCTGTATCATTCACAGTAATCCCATCTTCTCACCCGGGGATGCGGAAAAGCTGACCATCACCGTGCCGCAGAACTGATCAAGTTTGTCTTGGACAAGAACTCCTGAAGCTGTGGCTTGTCCAAGCCTCAGCTATGCGCACCACAAAATGGATGCTGACCCCCAGCAAGCCCCCAACAAACGCCCATGAGGCCTGTCGTAACTGAGGTGGCTGTCATGTCATGTCGTAGACTCGAGACGCACTGATCACTGAGGCAAGAAACCCAACTGCTGTCTTCTCTGGCTTTGCAGGACCTGTGCGAAAAGAGGATCAAGTTTCACCTCAGGGCAGATCCAGCAGGGTGCAAAATGCCTGGCTCCAAGGTTCGTGGGCTTACAATGCTTACAAGCCCAAGCATCTCGCAGAGATGCTGCGACTAGTTCGGATATATGGTGTTGATATCATTTTGAGGCCCATTTTTGAGGTCATCCTATGATGAAATCACCACAATAAAGCCACCTTATCATTTACCCTCTGGTTATTTAACATAGCCATGGACAATCACCTATTTTATAGCTAGGTAAACCATCTATTTCTATGGGCCATCTATGCCATGGCTAACTGTTAAACAAACCAGAGGGTAAATGGATATAAATGGCCTACTAGTACTTGGATATTGGTCAAGTCTATCAATAAATGTCAATAAAACACCCCTGGATCCTGGAAAAAAAAAACTATTTTTTCATCTGTGGGAACCCCGCTGGTGGTTCCCAAGAAAGGTTGTTCCATCCCCAACATGAAAAACCACAAACAAAATCAACACTTCAGCAGGGTGGTCATGCTGACAATGGGAATTTCTACTGTTTGATGATAGGCCAATCATCAGTAACTCGGTTCATGGAGGATCTTCTGCCATGTTTGATTGCCTGTACCAGAGGGCAAACCCAAAATATTACACTGTTAGAGTCATAAGCATATGATATACCCTCTGGTAAACTAACATAACTATGGAAAATCACCATGCTATTAATGGGCAAATCCACTATTTCAATGACCATGTTCAATAGCTTTTTGTATGTTTACCAGGCCGGGTATCCCCATAAAATCCGCCATTTTTTGTGTTGGTTCACCTGTTGAAATATCCGCCATCCAGGTGGCCATTTCCTCAATGTCGAGATGGTGATGGGCCGGCTGCTCTTGTACCTGACCAAACCCAGGGTCGTCACCAGATCCGTGTGTTTCCTTTCAGAAACAGTAGCCTTAATAAAAAATACGGGATTTTCAGTTAAAACATTAAAACCCAATCGGCAAAATGTATAACAATATATTTGATCATTAAACCTGCTTGGCATCCTTTGATAAGGGGGATTAGTCGGGCAGCCCCCCCTTTTCAACGGTTAGTTGTTATTCTTCTGGGGCCAAAAAATGACGTAGTCAACCATCATTTCTGGTCCTTTAATAATTAGGTTTCATACGTATGCTTATATCCCCTTTGTTTGTGGTTCATGATGATCATGACTATTTTCATGACCGTTTGAATCGCTAGTTATGAACCACTTTGGATGTTGGTCCCATACACAAACAATCAACATTGTTTCCGCTTCATATACCCATTTGTGTGGTTTCATATCCCATCTTTATCGTGTCATGTTCCAGTATCATACTGTAACTTATAAACACAAACAAGAATGCTCATTTCCGAATTTCACAATCCAGTTTTTCAATGTTTTTCAGGGGTTGTCCATCAAGCCGCTGAATGTGTCTAATGTTTGTTTGCAAATAAACGTACTCCAATATCCCATGCTTGATGATCATAGTTCTGTCATCAGAAAATGACAGAAAATCGGGTCTCAAATCATCCAGTATCGTTAGTGAAATGCGTCATTCATAGCCAGTTGTAGATGATTTTTCATTAATGGAGCAGTGTCCAAAACCACCACGTCTCGTCGCTAGAAAGAGTGCTTGGTTGATAGGGTTCCCCCCCATTGGATTGTGATAATTTCCAATATATTGGTTAATTAGTACAATCCCCTAGACACCCATCCCCTTAATATTAAACACCCCCTTAGAAACCATGGTTTAATAGGGAATTTCCACATAATAGGAACCATTTATGGGGTGTTTAATATTAGGGGGATGGGATTAATCATCAACCAACTGGGGTTTTGAACACTGCTCAATTGCCCCAGTAAAACTCAGATTTCATCATAACCCTTCTGGTTGGTTCCAATACCCCCCACAAAATCACAAAATCCCATTATCTATCATATTGTTAGTATATATATATATATTTATTATATTTTATTATATTATATTTTATTATATTATATTATATTATATCATATTGTATTATATTATACTATATCATATGATATTGTATTGTATTGTATTGTATTGTACTATACATACAGAGTTTCTTACAGTATCATTATATCATATCCCCAATCATACGGGTCGTATCCTCTCATGATTGCTGCAGCCCCACCTGTGTTGCCGGTGCTTGCACCGCTGGCACGGGCGCAGCCGGCAACTGCAGCGGCACCGCTGGCGTCACGGGCGCAGCCGGCTGCGAGACTCGAGCCACCGGAGCAGGAGCCATGGGGACCCAGGTGGGAGCCATGAATGGTGCGCTCGGCATCTGATACCTGAGCCACCAGGTGATAGCTTTCCCTATGGTTTATAATTAAGATTATAATCTCCAACAACCCAGTAGAACATAGTAGAACTCCCAGAAAAAACCATCAACCATGGTATGTTGAATATTTGTTTGAAAGCTCAGGTGAGGGTCCATGGCTGAAAATGCGGAAAGTCCCGCGAAAACATGACATGCCTGGGACCTTTTTTTGGGGGGCCCCAAAAATGAGTTGGCCCAGTGCTGAGTGAGGACTTCCAAACAGGGTATTCAGGATCAGCGGGGAAGGGGTTACACCCTTGAACATTCTTTAACGGATTTGGTTCTCGAAAACCACTATCAACTATGTTCATTCGATTGGTTTATTTTGGAACATCTAAACGAAACAAACATATATCAGCATGTATCAGCATATATCAGCATCATATATCATATGTATATATCAGTTCCAGCCAAACATGGTGGTTTCCTGACATATGTTCGTTTACTTCTTGCCATTTGCATCATGCAGCATAAGATGGCCGTCTTTGCAGATGCCTTTGCCTTGTTGTATGACCGCTCTGAACGCGCGTCCTGTACCTGATGAGGTTTGTCAACTTTGTCATCTTGCTTCATGTACACACGAAAACCACCTGGTGGTGCCCCCCCAAGTTATATATATAAATGGGTTATAATCCCATTAAGTATAGATATATCACCTATAAACCATGATTATTGGACTTATTTGCACCAATTTAGCTAACGAACTGGGGCACCACCGAAAACCACCTGTTCGTTGAAAGTAATTTGATGACATGTAACGGTTAGAGCCCGAACAACAATTAGTGACGACACCCCCCAACCATCCCATGGAAACCTGGCATAGGCTTGACCGGCTTGCTACACAAAACAGTGTGGTGCCCCATACTTGGCGAAGTTATGCGAAGTTAGAGAAGAAAAAACTACATATAACATCATATAACTCCAATAACACAATAACTAGGGTTTATGGTAGATATATCTATAATTACATATAATTACATATAATTATTATAGTTTATTAACCAACTTGTAACTGGGGGGGCGCCAGCTGGTACCAAAGATGATGTCTCAGGACCAAGACCTGGGCCTTTTTTTGTTCTCCAATTCTTATGAGGCCCCCATTGGCGAAATCACTAGGTCGGAGCAAATAACAAGCTGACCTAACTATGGTTTACGGTAGATATATATATATTATTCTATAGTCAATGGGTTTACAAGCTTACAACCGGGGGTACCACCTTGTTATGGACATAGACAGCTTGAAACCCTAAACTTCCCCGAAACAAACTGACCATTTGGTCGGTCAAAAACTCGTCAAGTCGCAGCTGATACTGTGCATACGGAGGCTGAGGCATGACGCCCTGGAACTCTGTGTTTTTTCCTTTTGAAAAGCGTCGATTTTTGCCTTGGGCCTTTTTTTCCGGCTGCGGAGTCAGAGTCAGAGGGGGAAATCAATGGCCACCGATGATTAAAAATGAGATGATCTTGGAAATCGGGCCGGAGATCAATATGCTGATTATGCTGATTGTGATTTTTGATTTGACCATCATTCATGGATTTTGTGGATGTTTCATTTCTAGATATTTGTAGGCAACTGAATCTCTGCTTTAATAAAACTATGCTATGCTGATGCTATAGCTAGTTCATTGGCTCCCCAATTTGTTGGGAGCTCCACCCCCTCCCAACAATTACTGATGGTTAATTATTAATGATGGTTAATGATGGTCAATGATGGTTAATGATGGTTAATGATGGTCAATGATGGTTAATGATGGTTAATGATGGTTAATGATGGTTAATGATGGTTAATGATGGTTAATGATGGTTAATGATGGTTGATGATGATTGATAATGGTGAATAATGGTTGAATTGTAATACTGGTTGGTGGTTTCAACCATTGTTGAAAAATATTAGTCAATGGGAAGGATGACAACCCATATATGACATGGAAAAAAAAACATGTTTGAAACCACCAACCAGATTAAACAGAAAGAATTCGAAAGCCTATATGGCTAAAAACGCTACTGTTGTAGACCCAAGGCCATAAACGATCCACATTTTGCCACAGAAATGGGAGGAGGATCGTTCCACTTAGTGGTGAATCCATCCCCATGACCCCGTGATACATGGGGGTTTCCCTGCAGTCATGTGGGATCCCCAGTCGTCACCGACTGGGTCATCACTGGGTGACTGGGGGTACCATGACAAGATGGAAAGCTCCACATCAAGATGGAAAGCCCGAAAGCACCCGCGGCACTGTGGCGACAGTGGCACCTTCTCGGGTGGCGGTGGGCCATCATTCGCTGGCGCCAGAACCAAGGCCTAAGAAACGCAATATTTTTGGCATAGCAACCCCAAAAAAGGATGCAGCAAACGGATACAGTGTATACAGCAATCCCCAAAAAGTGGAACAAATAAAATCCTACAAAATGTGTCGTGATAATTTACTGTTTCTTTTCTGGGGTTTCGAATAAGGATCGCTATTTTCAGGGTTGCTCCTTGGCCACTCCAGATACCTTTGGGCGAAATGGCTAGACCCATTTTCACTCCCCAGTGTGGCCAAGATTCACAAGAAACTTCTCTGTAATTTATTGGGGGGTTGCTAGACAATCCCGGGTTCTTTTCTCACTTGCAATGATGAAAATGGCATGACACTGGAATAAAAGCATGTGGAATCTATGCTTAATGTTCTTTGTCTTTTGCTGGTAACAATATATTGGTAATACTGCATGTGGGTTTGTCTGAAAACAGGGTATATTCCCAATTATAGCCATTTAATAGGGATAATGATCAGCAAAACCATTGGGTTTAGGGGTACACTATTTTCAGACACACCCATGTAGTATCCACGATTGATCAAGCTAACATCAAGCTAACATAAAAGGGCCGCCACGGGATGGGGATGGGTAAAATCTGGGAGAATTCCCCGAACATTCACCATGATCACAGGCTTCGGTCACAGTGAGGTCAATATAATTTACCTAGACTTATGTGTAGATATATTATAATCATATATATATATAATAATAGTAATAATAATAGTAATAATAATAATAAATAATAATAATAATAAATAATAAAAATAATATATATATATATATATATTATATTAAATTATACGTACATATATATATATTGCAATATATTATATATAAATGTGTGCCTGACCAAAAAAATGTCTTGTTCCATGCGCCGGCCCCTAGAATCCGAATCCCTCGACTCGTTTTTCCCGACCTTGTGACCACCATTCAACCTGGAGCCGGAAAGCCTTTTGATTTGGTGAAATTTTCGATGGTGCGGGATATGGTAGATCCAACTCAATGGGTAAACACCAACTACTGGGGGGTAGAAACCTTGTGATGATGACATATGATGACTATGGGAACGGGGCAATTTTCAAACAAGGCTAATATAGCTTTCTCCCGAAGATTGAAGCAGCCAAGATGGAGGATTTCACCAAGACATATCTCAACTGGGGTACCAATCCACATCTCGCAAGCAATGATTTAGCCCATATCCTGAAATCATCAGTGTCAAGCCAGCATGTCATGAGCACCATGGATGTACTATTCATATACAATTTATGTACAGTACCAATCATCATCATTTGAGTCATTTGAGCCTTTAGCAAAAGCTTCACCGTTGAGAAAGATTTCCACCAACCAGTGGCTTCAAAATTGCCAATCTTAGATATACTTCTTTTTGTTTCAGCTGGCAAATAAATACCTATAAAACTGGTCATACACCTGTCTTAGAATTTCGCGGAACGCACCCAATTCTAATTATTCTCACTATCCCCATTTCACGGGTCATTTGGAGGGTATACCCCATTTTCAGAGAGACCCAAAATCATCTTAAGTTGGTTCCGGATGTCCAAATATTTTCCTATCCCCATGATATTCTCATTTGAATCACTGGAAACTGGTCGTTTTCATACAAAGCCATAGAAGTTGCATTAAAAGCTATTAAAAGCTATTACGGTAAAAGCTATGAAAAGCTATTAAAAGCTGGTTATATGTCCGATTCGAACCCCCAACCTCATGATGTCCCATGAATCCAGAACCAACACTGATATCCCTGACACCATTCTAAGCAAGCAATTATCCAGCATTATAACTGGTTGTAACCATTATATCACATATCCATATTCCATATATATAAGTTATTGTCATATAGTATCAAGCATATAATTGTCCAGTAACATAATCACATATAACCAGTATCATATATAATCATATATAATCTGGGTAAATCATCATATTTCACTAAGCTGAAGAGTTCGGCCAGCTATGGGGATGATTTCCCTTACACCAGCTATGGGGATGATTTCCCTTACAGATTCCAATTCCAGTGAGGTCATAGTGAGGTCGTTACATTTACCCAGTATAGTTGATGTTAGTTGTTTATAAGCCATGTTTTTTTTAGTGATCATTACTATACCACTATAATATATATATACTATAATTACCTGTTTATAACATGATTAGTTAGTTGTTCATAATTAGTTGTTTATAAGCCATCCAGCTAACCCAGGTATCAGTTGCAGGTCCAGGTGCCACCCCTGGATGCACCTGGGCCGCGGGCGCGCGGGCGCGGAGCCTGCGGAGCCTGGCTCCGCGGCTTTCCGCTTGGACGAGCCTCGGGCGAAGAACATGGTGCGTTTTTTTTCACGAAAAACATGGGTAAGATATGGTATTAATATAGTATATAACTGTAGTAATATGGTATATAACCATACTATAACCATTCATATGGGGATGGGTCAAAACCTTGTACCCCTGTAGTTCACATCAAAATAGCTGGGATTTATGGATGTTCATCCCACTAAAAATGGTATTAATAGGATTTAATAGGTATTGATCCATACCCATATGGTAAGAAGTGGTAAGGAGATGTTTTCTGGTTGGTGGTATACCTACCCCTCTGAAAAATATTAGTCAATGGGAAAATTTATTCCATATATTATGGAAAATAAAAAATGTTCCAAACCACCAAACAGTTTTGGTACAATTTGGAATGGTGTAAAGATGTATCAACAAAAAAAACAGTCCATGTTTTGGTAGAAACACTCGAAAAAACATGGTATAGTATGATGTGCCAAGAAAATTGATGAACATTGGGGATATGATCAGGGCAAGCAGTGGAAAAACACGTGTGTTTCCAACTATAGAGGAAAAATAAGTATCAGGTCTTGAGAAAAAATATGGTTTTGATACGATTTGACAAAAACATGCACCCTCTGGTTATTTAACATAGCCATGGAAAATCACCATGCTATTAATACGTAAATCAACTATTTCTATGGGCCATCTATACCATGGCTATCCATGGCTATGTTAAATAACCAGAGGTAAGTTTTGATGCAACAAGTTTGAGGAACGTTGGAAGCTTCAAGCAGCATTTTTGTGTGGGGTGGTATTTACTGGGAAGGGACCGAGATTTCCAATGGTTCATCCGTTTGAAACCAACGCTACCAAAAGAGACATTCACCAACAGGTCACCAACAAAAGAACGGGCATGTCATACATAGCAGAAATGTTTTTGTTTTTTTTCCCGCTTGCAGCCATCAAAACACATAAAAAATGAAGTAACAAACGTGGGAAGGTCAGCTGCAGAGGAAAATTTCGCTGGAACTCTGGAGATGAAAAGCGAAGAATTCTGTTTTGGTGAGTTATGAATTGGGTCAAACAGTTGGTGATTCAATTATATCAGCCGTCTCAATGCGGCTGAAATCTGGGAGTGAAGATGTAGCCAGCAAACAATCCCTCAGTTTCAATGGGTTGTAACATGTGCTAAGCCTCTAAGAACCATGAATGTTCAGCAGGATCTGTTGTTCATGCTTTGGCATTGTAGGATTTTTGACCTGGATTTACAATGAGATTGCGATTCCTCCATCAAATTGCCGAACAAAGAAGCTATTACCCCCGCCATCTAGTGCACATCTATTCAGCTTCAACCCAAAATCACACAGTAAACATAATGTGAACGGTATGAGTTAATCACAGCCCACGGTGGATGTATAAAACTGATTGTGGTTATTAACCCATGACATGGTTAGGATGGTTATATGTATACATAGACTGTGACAGACATCGTATATAATTGCATAATTATATATCATTGCACATAGTTGCATATAATTGTATGTGTATATGAATATCATATGTCTATATTGTGTGAAATATAATGCATAATTGTACGTTCAGTATAATCGGTTATGGTGATGTACATCACATCCCACTGACTGCGTCCCTGGCCAGAGCCGCAAGCCCCAGCCGCAGTTTTTACGGAGGGCTCTCGGTCCTGAAGCTACAAACACGGAGGTAACTACTTGGTCCGGCGGTGATAGATGGACGTATGATGACGTATGGTTTCGTGCATCATCATGTCAACTTAGATGCACTTTTCATCAATGGTAAAGTGGTAAAATCACCACGCAGGCCATTCAAAATGAACATGCAGTTTCAAAGCTGCATTTCATCATCTTTGCATTCCCTTTTCTGGGCTCCGAAAAAAACTACTTCAGTGGAGACATTGTAAGGTGTTTTCTTGGTCAGAGCGTAGCATCAAGTACGTGCTAGAAGGTACTTGAGAAAGTTCAGAGCGTAGCATCAAGTACGTGCTAGAAGTTACACGAGATACTACGCGTGCCAAGGAACGTTATTGTCCCCCCCACCCCAACCCCCCCCCCCAACACGTCTAACATTGCAACATCTACCGCGTGCCAAGGAACCTTATTGCCCTAACACTAAAAAAAAACGGAAAAAATGCGTTTCGTGGAGTCGAAATGCTCAAAATTTACAAAAACTGCGCTCCCGCTGTGACACCAGACACATGAAAACGCAAGAACGTTTCGTCACGCGGCCTTCTACGCCCGCCCAGCCAACTACTTGGGGAAGCATCCCTACGCAAGAATTCAATGATAGCTATACATATATATATATATACATATAATGATACAATGATAATGATATCATGATATAATGATGTAATGGTATACAAAATTGCACAAATAATTGATGTTCATAGGTACTTCTTCTCACTAGTCGGATTCATTTGATAATTAATGTTATCCATATATGTTATGTTAGGAGATGGTCATAACCACAGTATAAGCCAGTGGTTAATATTAATCATAAATTATACATAGATGGCTTCTTTATAGGATACAAAAAACTATGCATATCATGATACAAACCCTTTACTGAGATGCACTTTCAAGTATGGACCCTCAGTATGGCTTGGGGCATCCAGTATCGCAGTTTAATGCGACATATGGCAAATAATGGTTGAGCTAACCAGGGTTTATAATGTTCAAGCCTGGCTGAGAACTATTATTACTAATTTGGGGGGCTACAAAAATGTGGGGACACCAGAATTATCTAAGTTCTTGGTCAAGTTTGATAGGGAAAGTAATAGTCATGAGGAGCACCTCAATGTTGAGAAACACCCACATACCAAGACGGGTTCAAACTAGTACTGAAATTGGGATCAAAATGCAATAACAATGAGTTTGACATGGATAAACATCATCAGGAGCGAATTTTCATGGATACTTTCAGGGTTTTTTGGTACAGGATCAATCCCATACAATCATTGGTGAATCACTGCCTTAGTTGGATGTTCATACAAGTTTTTGATCTACCACATCCTTATCCGAATTCCAATCTCTGCAACAAGCATTGCCCTGAAATTCACAGGTTTGGGACTCGTCACATCACTGTACCATTTCTATGTCCTTAGCTGAAAAACAGATTCTTTGAGATGTTTGCCAACACGGGTTTCTACCAAACCATAAACAATCATAAACAATCTATATTGATCTATGTTCAATGGGCAATCTTGCTTCATTCCCAATGATTTTAAGCTTTTCCTGGTGATGTTCCAACTGTTGACACGGCGGGATTGGCCGCAAGTATTTGTGTGGTGAATCTAAACCAACTCTAGATATATCATGATATATCTATTATGAATCTACCATAAACATCCGCGTAAACCATAGCTAGCCTAGTTACTCTCGTCAATTTAGCTATCATGAATTATCACCCATCAATAACTCTCATCTCATCATCATCCCAGCTAGAAACATTCACGCATCGTTGCCAGGACTTTCATCGCCTACTGCGGGCTGAGTAGTCTGTCAAAGAACCTTTGCCCCCAGAACCATCATACTTTCCTACCGGAAAAAAAAACACCATTTTCCTGGCGAAAAACGTGTCCGTGTTTCTAGTGCTTCATCGGTTTTGGTCAGGCCTTGTGTCTCTTCATGTCAATCAATTTCCGCTTTTGCTTGTCAATCGGTTTATCAACCAACGTTCACATCAACCGGGCCCACAGCTTCTCTGTGTGTCCTGATCGCTGGGCGGAAAGAACGTCGTGGACGGCCCTAAGTCATAGCTGGATTCAGATGGATTCAGCTGGAGAACCATCCCCACATGATGTTTCATGTTGGGTTTCATGTTGGGGAAAAAGATGGGAATTTCCATGGAGTTTCATGGAATTGACCCTCCAGTAAATTAACAGTTCGACCCTGGTAGATAGGGGTTGGAAGATTAGTTTCCTCTAAAACATTGGTGATTTCCAGGGTCTATGTTAATCTACCAGAGGGTAATATGATATTTCATGGAGAAACTCTGGCGTTGCCGGAACCTCTGGCCGCTCAACCAGGTTTTTTTGTTCAATCGAATTTTCGGGCCTCCCAGGAGAGTTTCACACTGTGAGATGTTGCGGATTGATGGGAATATCAACCATCGGAATATCAGAATTGAATGATATGAAATGGGAATATCAACCAGGACTATATGGAACAATCAATATGGAATTTACCCTCTGGTTACGACTAACAGTTCGCCATGGAAAGATTCACCATGCTATTAATAAAGAACGGTAAACCATCTATTTCGATTAGGGCCATCTGGCTACCATGGCAAACTGTTAGTGATAACCAGAGGGTATATGAATTTATCCTCTGGCAAACATGGCTGGCTGTGAAATCATCATCCCTTCCCATCCCTTCCCCCCTTTTACTAAACGTACCCCACATACTAAAAGCTAGGGTCCATTTTAAATGTTGGATAGTTTTGGGATAGTTTTGGAACTTGGCCAATTTAAATTTTAAGTGATCCCCCTTAGAAAACAATTTAAAAATGAATGTCCCATTTGATGGTTTCACCCCATAATAATAAAAACTCGCCAACACTGGGGTGTTTTTTATTAGGGCCCGTCCTTTAAGAAAAAAAGTGTTATATTTAAGGTTAAAATTTGATATAGAGGGGAACCATCGAAATCCATTTTTTTGCAATATATTAATTAGATTTTGAAAGGAAATTAATCGATTTTGAAATATATATATATTATATTTCAAAAAATAAGTTTTCTAATTCTAATTCAGGATTTTAATTTAATATTAGGGGAACCTTTTTATTCTGATTTTGAAATCGGAAAAATAGTTTTTATTCTTAAGGTTTTTAATTTATTAATAGGGTCCGCTTCGAAATCCAGTTTTTGGCAACATGTGAATTAGATTACAAAAGGAATTGAATCGATTTTGAAATAGAAAAACTAACTATTTATATAATCATGTTCTTAATTTAGTATTAGGGGGATGCTTTGCACCCTAACACTAAATACCCCCTAATAGTAAGAACTCCTCCGGGTGTTTTTGTATGGGGGGCGGGGGTTAATAGGGGGAAGGGATTAAATAGGGCATTGTTCACTGCAATGTTTGGTTACCAGAGGATACCAGAGGGTATATGAGGTTCCTAGTCTTTGCTAAAGAAACACAGGTATCTTCTTGCCGGATCCAAAATATTGTCATGAAACTTGCACAAGAACAATCCGTTCGCCATTGAAATTAAGGTTTGCTGTATGCAAACAGGAAAACCGGCGGGACTAATGTCCTTTTTTTGACATTGATCATCATGCGTTCATAGGTTGTTCAATGGTTGGTTACCTCTCTGTCTATTGATCAACCAGTTGAAAACCGACATCTCCAGCAATTGAACCTGGCAATGGGAAATCCAGATTTAAATGCGGGCAGATTATCTACAAGAATGTGTTATTTTACCAGATTCCTAATTCCTAATGGCCAATATTGGCCAATATATTTTTATATACATGCTGTATATCTATATAATTATTATATATGTAACTCTATCTCTATTATACCCGGTATATACCTTCCATTTTGAGACAAACTCATTTCCCGTTGCCATGCCGAGCGCCGCGTCAGGTCCAAGTCACTCGATGCCGTTGAGGGGGCCGCTGGCGCGGTCGCTTCTCGACTGCTGTCCCCGTCAAAGCCTAGCTTTTTGATGGGAACAAACTGCCGACTACTTGGGGTGCAGTTGGGACTACCGGCACCAGTATAACCATGTGTTTTTCACACTCAAGTTGGGATATTACATGGTTTTATACTGTTTTATATCCACACCAAAAATAGAACTGCACCCCCAAGACCCCTTTGTTGCAAGGGGCATGGGGTTGTTCCAAAATGGTGAATACTTCCAATGTTATGGCATGTGCCATCAAGTGGGGAGAAGCATGCTCGAAACCATCAGATGAAATAGGTCTACTGGTTGCGGGATTCAAGCAGCAACAAACAAGTTGGTGTTTTATATTGTTTCATATTGTTTTATTGCAGATGGGGATATCAGATATCTATCACGGGATATCACTGACTGAAAGTAAGGAAGGTGAGTCTAAGATTGGTTCTTGGTTCTTAAACCTAACTCAGAAAGACAAGTTATGATCTTCATTCCAGGAATAGGGAACATCTGCTAGACATCCCCATTCTGCTGGGGAAATATATGGAAATATAGTATATAATGCATAGGTATCCTTTATCTTTCCATTCAATCAACCCTCAACCCTGCGACTTTCAAAAGGACACCATAGATGAGATGTGGGTATGATTCACAATTTCCTGGTTTACTTATATAGTGGATTTCTTCATGTTGAGTTCTGATCTGCGATGATTATTCTTGCAAGAGATTTATGCCCAATCTTTGATAGTGGTATCCATAGATATCCTACTGTACTTCTTTTCTTAAGCTTAAGCTGGATATTCTAGTGGAAAAAAGTCTAGCAGCACCAAAACTGGAAATCAGTGTGGAAACATCATTCACAATACCATCATTTAACGTAGCTATGGAAACCATGGCCTATTTATACATGATAACAATTATAAAAATGATGATTTACCTATCAATAAATGGTGATGTTCCATAGCTAGGTTTTTTCATAACCAGAGGGTACCCTCCAAAAACGCAAAACGGCCCCGCCTTGCCGGAGGATTTCAAAGAGGTCCTCGAAGTTGCTTTCTTCCGGCCTTGGCGGTGAATGAACGGTTTCTCACTATTAGCGAAAAAAAAAAACTCATACCCATATGCTCCATGTATGGTATATTTACCTACATTTGGGTGATTTTTAGGGCAAATGTATGCAAATGTTGGTAAATATTCCATACGTGGAGCATGGGATAGTATCCTATCCCTATTGGGAGTAGAGATGAGTAGAGTTTGAACCAGTACAATATCATCTCAATATATCCCAACATTCCACTATTGAAAATAAATCATGTTAGTAAAGCACTAGGAAATCATCTCCAATTTTGCAATTTTTATGGGTGCGATTCCAAGCATCAATTCATATGGGTGGTTTATGACATGTTTTTTGCCAACATTAGCTTCCACCACAGCTGCAGGTACACCAGCAACAGAGATGTGAACCAAAATCCCTATTTTTCCCAAGTTTCGGATGCTGGGGTCCCTTGCTGCGTCGCAGCAGCCGCTGGCTGCCTTGAATGAAACGTTTGGGCCAAAAATGGGGAGGTCACCGGGAAAACAAAGGAAAACTATAGACGTTTCGACTGAAAATCAATGAAACATCTGGATTTAAACCGATTTAACCATCAAAAACGTGGATGTCACCAACCGAAATTTGGATTTCACCAACCAAAAATGGGAAAGTTGATGAAAGTTCCCCATTTAGAAACCGAGAAATGATCATCAAAGGAGGAGTTCCGCATCATGTTATTTTCGTTCACCGCTTCGTCTGGCTTTAAGAGTTCAGGTGAGAAATCCACACAAAAACAGTTGTCAGCGGATTATATGGCAGTTCCTTTTTGGCATCGAAGTAGCAAAAGAGTCTTCCAGTTGTTCAAGTCATTTCAAGTCACTGTTGGCCTCGGGCTTTTCAAGATCAACCAGGCTGTGGTTTCTAGCAGCTTAAGAGACCGCATCTCTTGCGCAACCAAGGCCGGAGATCGAAACTTGGTGATGGCCATGTTGTTCTTCAAAGTATGACAAAGCATTTGAAGAGATCAGGTCAAGCAGCACGATCGCAGTAGAGCTATATTCATCTAGATTCACCAGGTGAAAATTCATAAAAATCCCACTTCATTAAATTATTGGCTATATCATGATATAATGGCTATAATCCCATTTATAGCCAATATTAATCCATAAAAATCCAATCTGAATATTGGCTATAATTATTGACTATAATTATTGACTAGTATAACCAACCCTTACACGTGTTACACGGTATCGGAATTCAAATGGATTTGGTAGCCCAGTTTTCACCAGTAGATTCCCGTTGGACCCAACATAAGAATGAATCCCAGGATTGTTGGAATCCCATTGGAGACAAGTTAAAGCCTATGAAACATCAATGGACGTCGATCAAAAACGTGATTAATACTATGAGATACTATGGTTTCACTTGGTGGCTAGCATATGAATCCCAATGGTTTCGATTTCGGATTATTAGTTCATATGTGATTTTCGTGGATTACATGGTCAATCTTTGATAGTCCACAAAAAAAAAAAAAAAACTTTTGCTGGTTGTGGTTACCCTCTGGTAAACTAACATAACTATGGAAAGTTAACCATATTTCTTATGGCTAAATCCACGAACTAAATGGTGATGTTCCATAGTTTTTTGTATGTTTACCAGGAAGCTATTTTCCAATTTAGAGCAAAGCTCATCCAGTCGCTTGGGAGTTGTTCTTTGTATCATCCCCGATGTTCATCCATGTTCATCCCAAATGATCCGATCGTCATCGCCATTAAAAAAACTGGGATGACTACTGGCCTGGCAGCGCAGTTGTAATTTATATAATCATCGTGATGATCTATATGGATGTTATATGGATGTTATATGATGTTATATGCTCTATCTATGGTATACCTACAAAACTGGGTGATTTTCTTCGGGCAAATGTTGGTAAATATTCCATACATTGAGCATATGGGTGATGTTATAATCACTTTGCCAATCCTATAGCCATTATACCCTCTGGTAATTTAACATAGCTATGGAAAATCATCATTTATAGTGGATTTTCCCATGAAAAATTGTGATTTTCAATAGCTATGTTAGTTTACCAGAGGGTAATCCCCATTGCCAAAGTATCCCACCCATCCTCCATGTGTCTCCAAGTGGCGCTGGGCTCGAGATGGGTGTGGCGGGTGTGGGCTCTGGCTGCCTCGAGAACGACTAGACTGGGCGGGTCTGCTGTCTGTACAGTACATGTATTACTACATCTATGATATATGATGTATATACTGTATTGTATTATATATGGCATTTATTCAATGTACGTATATTATACATATGTGGTTATATATATATATTTATTCTATATACATGTGGTCATATAAATATATTTACATTCTATATACATGTGGTCATATAAATATATTTACCCACTATAGATGCATGTCTGTATGTATGTATATATATATACACATTTATACACATTTGGCTAAATTAACGCTTCACATACTTTGCCAAGCTGAATGATTTTGACGTTGGGATCACCATCATTTCTGGTGCCGCCGTTCGTCGTATCACTCGGACACGGATCAAACTGTTCTGGCAGAAGGGGAAAACAGTAGTAGTTAACCATAGATAACCTATGGATACCTATGGATACCTATGGATACCTATGGATACCTATGGGTCAACCATAGATAACCATAGTGGGCATGCAGCATTCTTCCACATATGTGATGTTCCAACAGTTTTCACAAGGAAGCCATCCGCGTTCAGGATCATCCCATTCACCGCAGCATAGTTCACCAATCTATGGAGCTTTCCTGACGAATATAGGGATAATCCAAATGAAAAAAATCCTTCATTTTATTTCGGAACCCATGGTTTTGGGCTACCTTCATTTGAAAAAAAGACACCTTCAAATTGGATAAGTAATCCCACTTCTCCGTGGATTTTAAGCAGACTATTGTATCCCTTTCTGCCCACTGGCCCACCCAAATTACCCCAAAGTCAACTCTGTTGGGCTACGGCTCAGGTGTGCAGAGGGCTTCAAAAAGGGCCGTCTGCAGATGCTCATCCTGCCGAGGCGCAAAGGTCCCAATTTCTGGCGATACCCAATGCCACAAACCATCCCATTAGCCAACCATTTGCGGCTCATTTTTACATCATTGCAAATAGGGATATTATATAATGATATATAATGATATATACTGATATATAATGATACATATATATATATACGTATATATACACAATCATAAACCTCATTGATGGTTTATGGCATTGGGTTTACCACATTACTTTTGTTGCCGCCACATTTCTGGTCATTGTGGTTCGGCCCCAGTTTTGCTGGTGAAAATCCACATGTTTGCAATTCAAAATCAAACATTTTCCCAAGCGTTTGTTGGTCAAACATACCTTTCTATTTGTGTTCAGATCATTTGAGATCTACACCTTGACATCCCAATTCTTTTTGGATTGAAGTCCCAACTTTTGTTTGTTTGAAGTGATCATTTCGTTGGCGCAACTCTGTCAAAATCCACCAAATTCAACAGAGAATCAGCCAAAATCCAGCGCAAAATCAACCAAAATCATCCATAACATGCCAGAAGATCTACCGAAAACCCATAGATCTCACCTAAAATCTGTAAGTCCAATCTGCCATGGAGTCCAAAATCCCTCGGGTTCCTCGGAGTGCAGCTCTCCCTCGTCCATGGATCATCGGGAGCCTATTCTATGGCTGTCCTGAAAATTGGAGACCTCAAATGGGCTAATTTTTTTCGGCTGTGGACAAGTCATCAAATTTTTTTGGGGGGGTACCACATTTTTGACCAAAACCCATATGAAGATATGGGGTGAATTTTGGATTGGTATAATAAGTGCTAAAAAATACTTGACTGTTTGTTGTCAACTGGGTTGCAACCTCAGGTAAATTCCTCAGAAACGTGGAAAGCAGTTCTTTTCCTAGGCAAATGATCTACACATGGCGTCTCTTCCATATCTATGTGTGTTTGCATGTGGATGTAAGGGATTGTTTTTGATTGTTTTGGAGGTATGCTTTCGGGTAATACAACTCACTTTGACTTAACTAGGTTGATGTTCATTTTGTCGAACAGCCCAGTGGCTTTACCGCATCAATTTTGGTTTCCCTACGGCCTACGGCTGGTTTTCTGAAATTGTGATTATGACCTTAAGTCAGCTTAAGTCAGCTTGCTAAATGGGGTCTGAAAATAGGGCAACCCTAAATCCACTTCGTACTCACGATTTTCCCTGTCACCTCTTGAGGCGATTGGCAAAGCTGAAGCCAAGGGCAGCCCGATGGGCCACTGGGTGTTTCTGGCACCCCGATGCAAATATGGCGTTGAAGCTACCAAACCAACCAAGTCTAAGAGGTTCTGTTCTGTGTATGTCATAGTCTAGTCTATACTAATATCCTTCAATTGAACAGTTCGCTAGCGCTAGAGAAGGAATGGCCCATTTAGTCCAATGATTTACCAGTAAATTGTGAAAAATGGCTTATGTCAAATTACCAGAGGGTATTATTAACCTTGAGAAACGCTCATTTTGTAAGGAGACATCAAAGTCATCCGCTTGCGTTCAGGACACTCCTAAGCTCAAATAGTGAATCTTACCAAAATAATTATCACTCACCATTGGAGGATTGCAGATCATTGGCGTGCAACCAATTAAAGATCTTGAAAATCAGGTAGCCACTGTGCGCTGGCACAAAAATGATCTCACTCAAAGTGGTTTCAAACTGAACTCCATGAGTTTTCGTAGGTAAGTCTCTACCCAGCCCACGTCAATTTCCCCCGTGCACAATGTGGGGGACGCCTGGATATTCTTGATGTCCATGGTGCTATACCTCAGACACGGTGGTTTGACGTGGGGATGATCTTAACGCTTCCGAAACATCAACAAAAACTGAGGAACCAGCAATCCCAGGTTGAACCCATGTACCTTGAATCTTCTTGACAATAGTGATACAAATGGGTACAAATGGGTACCATATGCCACCCAAGTCTCCGTAACTTCCGGAAATATGTTGCTTTGAAATCTATGTTTGTTGCACCCCATGGGTTCAAACCTCAATTTCTATCAATTTGTAGGTGGGGCCCCTATTGTTTATAGATTGGTTTACAATCCCCCTTGACCACAGATATATCTACCACTAAAACCCTACTTCACCTAGTTAAAAACCAGCTTAGCTATAACCATGGATTATCATTGTTATCTCTGCAATATTCCCGCATGATTTCACATTATTACTTGTTTATATCCCATGAATAGCCATAGTCAATAGTTCACCAAGTTATTTGCACCAACGTAGCTTGTATGATCTTCTTCTCACCGTGTATGATCTTCATTCATCCCTATCAAATCATATGAAATCCCTATCAAATCCCCTTTAATGGGGGTAAACAATAATAAACCAACCATTTGGGAGTTTATACCACCTATTTATGGTGAAATTGGGGATGGTTTATTATTGTTTTACACACAGTAATACCTATAAATATGGCAGTTTTGGCGAGGGCACAACTTCATCATCAGGACGGGCAGGTCTAGGGCGTTGTAGAGCAACATCAGAAGGACCTCAGACACTGGAGAATTCATGGCTGAACCAGTCATTGGGGATTTGTATCATGGGTTAATCGATATGTTTATGTTTTTGTTGATGCGAATTTATGGAAGATATCATGGGAATTTTTGTCTGGACATATCATGGGGTATAAGAATAGGTTTCCTATCGTTTCCTGCAATTTCATAGGGTTGACCATGGAGGATCTCATGGTTGCATGATCAAAATTCAAGCACTGCAAGGCCTTTTTGCAACGAATTTTGGTCATGAGATTCCACCAAAATTTGGCCAAGGGAGTTTTTTTTTCGTGGGGATCCCGACCCAAGGTGACCCTTTGGTCATGGTAGAAAACTACTGCTTGAGATTGGGAGTTTCTATGAGTTTCTGCACCAACCACTGATTTTTGGCGGATTTTTGGGTTGTTGATCTTTGATTAAATCTCGGGGAGATCATCTTTGGAGTACCGCCTTTACCACAGCGCAGCCGGTGCCATGCCATGCATGGCACGCATGCGACACTAACCTTACCAAGCGCAGAGCAATCCCAAATATGTCAAAGTTGACCTGGAAAATACCAGTTAAACGCAGTCCCTATACATGTATATAATATAGACAGTATATACAGTACATATTTGGGATTTTCTTTCTGTCTGATCGATGGCTTTGGAATGGAAATTGAGCCACATCGAACGAATGTTTGGTGAGCTCCCACCCACAATTTGTTAACCGCAATTCAAAGAGGGGTGGAGCTGGGGTGTGCTTTTCCCAGATTGGTGCCAGACCGCTAGATTTTCTCATGAACCCCCACAAGCGGTCATGTCCAATAAACTCACATTCTAATAACCAAACCACTTTTCAACTGAAAAAAAAATAGAGATGAGGATCTTTGAAATATTCCGATCAGTTAGAACCAAAACATGGTTTCTTTGACAAACAAATCATATTCCAACGCCACTTCTTTGGGTGAGGCTCAACGGGGTTGCTCCCAACACCCCAGATATGAGGAAAATACAAAGGTTCATCAAAATTATATACAAATTTACGCCCCAAAAGCTGCCATCATGTACTTTACCATTACGTAACATTGTAACTGAACACTATACAGTAATAGGTCGAATCAACCCGCCCCCTTTTTGCTGCTGAAATCCACCATCTCAAGCCATTTACAGCTATCAGTTTCCCATCATTTTGCCACCAAACATCGCGACCCATGGAGAGCACCTTGAACCCGAAGACGTGAGGTTGTTGAGCCAATGCCATCTGCGCCAGCCTGTTGGATGGTCGAAATTGACAATTGGAATAATGTGAGAAAAATAAGAGAAGAACCCATGGTTACGCATCCATTGTCAAAATGGCCCAAAATGGGGCAATGTTTATCTCATCAGAGACGAGGATTCACCAAGTGAACGAACTGGAAACATCAGGGATCATCTAAGTGCTATGCCATGGCTAATTGGAATTTTTATATGTATATATATATTATATATTATATATATACATATGTTTTTTGGTAAATGCAAGTCACAAATTGTGTGGAATGATTACTGGCAAGATCTAAATCCAAGATTGTCAGCATCTCTAACGAAGCGGCATCCCAGATCCATAAATGGGGTACCCCAAGCTCGCTGGTTTATGATGGAAAATCCATCTATAAATGGATGATAACTAGGGCTACCAGCATTTTCAGGAAACCCCCTATATCCCTCCATGCATGGTGTATTGATAGCTGCACAGCTTGGGTCGTCTATTGGACCATTGCGTGGGTAGATCTTGGCAAAGTCTGCCAGGAATTTTCGCTTTGGATGCTTGAAGTCCAAGCCTTTTCTAGAAAGTCATTGGCGATGTTTGGAAAACAAGTTGGTTTCCAATTTTTGATGATGGTTATAGTTTTTACTTATTACTGCCTCTACATCTTACCATTCCTGTACTTATCGTTGTGATCATCAATGGGTTGAAGCGTAAATCTCATATAGTTTGTCTTTTTGCAAGTATCCTCCAGTGAATTAACATAGATATGGAACACCCACCATTTGCAAATCGCTTTGGGAAAAAATATGTTCATCACCTCGAGGGTATATGGACCCTATGGGTTGGGTATTCTGGCTGAATTATATTGAATTATCATAATGCACGAACCTGAACATAGCTGATTTTTTTCGACACTGATCTTCTCTTTGGCCGGCTCCCTCCCAGCAAGAAAGGACCGGCAAGCTGATTTTTTTCGCCATTTGGAGACGATTCCGGTGACGTCACGACGTGAGGAGATTGATGATTGGTTTAATCCCTATGAGTCACTGCAAATCACCATTACTCACCATTAAGCCACCATTAAAGTCACTAAATCCATATGTATATACTGTATATATATATATACACACCCATAGTTATTATGATAAATCCATAGATAATCTGATTATCTATACTCATAAATCCATAATATCCTACAAAGTGGGGCCCCCTAGATAGCTAAGTTGGTTTATAACTCCAATAACTATGGTTTATGGTACTTATAACTATAGTTATTGGGGCTTATAAACCAACTTATAACAAGGGGGCCCCACTTTGTAGAAAATTCCAGAATAATTATCCATATATTAATTAATACCGTGTAAACCCAAGCAGTGATGAATTCCCCCTCCACCGATGTTCACCATTTTTGTTTCGCACCCGATCGCGTCCAACAGGTGCTGTCGACCCGGGGCCTGGGTGCTGTTTGGAAATCATAGAATGTTTATGTGGTTGAATGGGATTTAATTGGATTTTTCTTGGGATTTATACGATTTTAAATGATTTTAATGTTGGTTTTATGGAACTTCATGGAATGTTCTTCATGGGATTTAACTGGAATAAAAAAGGGATGTAAGGGGATGTTTTATTGGACTTGGGATTCAAGTTTAGAATATGAATATCATGAGTATACTGACAGTGAATGGGGAAATGATAAGAATGGGGATCCCCCAGAGGTGACCCCAAAAAACCACCAAATGCATAGGCCGAAACCCCAGTCCACGTTTTTTACGCACATGGGTGCGTCATCATTTATCAAGGGTCGACCCTGCGGCAATGAAACATAGCGAAAATGATCCATTTATAATGATAGTAATGGGAGATTATATGTATTGATAGTAATAGATGATAGTAATAGATGATAGTAATCAATTTTTGTAGGCATTTATAAACGAATTTTCCCATGAAAACCTCTATAGTATTTATAGGAGATTTCATGAGATTTCCCATTGCCATGTTTGATTGCCAAAGAGTATGTACAATGGGTACATCACCTAGTATGAACCTGGAGTTGGCGATTTTAAGTGTTCACTCTGGTGATACAAAGATTTCATCCTGACAGGAGATTTCAGTTGCCATGTTTCAAACGAGGCAAAACTGTTGTGTCATCTCAATATCAAGCCAGTATCAAGCCAGGAAGCCTACAGTATCTACCATGTAGGAATTATATTATTATATGGAATTATGATAAATGGAAAAACGGGGATTCATATATGAATTTAAAAAATCTGGCATGTTATGGATTTATGGATATTGGATAATGCAATCCATGTAAGATGATGCATCCAGATCGGAAGATGGAATGGGGGCATCCTGCTTCATGGCTAGCTGGGACCATCCTACGAATGAAACCATCAGTTTTGATGAGTTAAATCCCGCTTTTCCCCTATGTTTGATGGTCAAAAAATCCCATGTTTGCTGCTAAATCCACCATGAACCCGGACAAGCCAACAGTGATAATATGTGATTTTATGGGGCTAGGGGTCAAAATTATCAACCACGCAAAACGGATGGTTAGTACCATTAAATACCCAGAAATATCTACCATAGTTATATCATATTGGCTAAATATATATATATATGTATACTGAAACTAAACCATTTTGTGGTTCCATGTGGCGCAAAATTGGTGCTCTAAACTAGTGACCCATTCCCACAAGTGATATTTTCATGGTCAGAATTCACTACATTTTTTCTTTCTAAAACCACTGAAATCAGACACTGTTGATGATTAAATACGCATAGTTTGATGATGTTTGATGCTTAACTCATCTCAAAATCCAGGTCAAAATATGTTAAAATCACATAAAATCACAGAGTTTTCTCGGTAAACACCCATATTTTTCATCGTTCAACGCTTCAACGCCTTGGCCGGATCTGCTGCACGATCCGCCTCTAGGAGAGCCACGACCTGATTTGAAACAAGGCTGGCATATCAATCCTAATGGATTATAAGATTTCTATATATTTACCCTCTGGTAAACGTTAGCAAAAAACTATGGAAAATCACCATGCTATTAATGGGTAAATCCACTATTTCAATGGCAATTTTCAATAGCTATGTTTGTTTACCAGAGGGTATCTCATAGAAGTCTAATGGATTATAGTTGTGATGATAGTTCTATGAGATACGATTGTTTCAAAGGTTGGCTAGCATATGAACCCTAATGGTTTCTAATGGTATACTATTAATCCTAGTGATCAATGGATTACATGGTCAGTCTTTGGTAGTCCACAAAAAAAAGATCTTTTGCTGGTTGTGGTTATTTTCCATCTACATATTTATATGTGGCAGAAAACTCAAGGAATAGTTTCTACCTATCCAAGGTTGGGAGTTAAATGGTGATCACTGCAACTGTTGCCCTGAAAAAGACTGGTCTCATGGGATCACCATTGGGCAAAGTTGTTGCGATGCGAGAGGAACCAGGAAGACAAGTGGAGATTTCTCCAGCACACTTGATCAGATCATTGAAAGATACTATTACTACAATCTGGTTGGTGGTTTAAACCATCTTGAAAAATATTAGTCAATGGGAAGGATTATCCCATGTATTACGGAAAATAAAAAATGTTTGAAACCACCAACCAGACAATTGTTATGTTTGACGTTCTAAACTACACTATACAAAAAAACTACACGCTTGTTTTAGACAATCCATGACAATCCTGGAATCCTGCTTGGGCTTGTACCATCTTCAGAAAGGTCAACAACCATGTTTAGAAAATGTTGCTTACATCATCCTCCAGAAAAAACACAGTAAACATGTGCAAAAATGCAAGAATTAGTGCCAAGAAAGACCCAAAAACATGACTACATAACTTAATGACCACGCCACAGTGGGATATGACATGTTCCGCCATCAAAATGGCCATGGCGGAACAACCCTTCACCAGTCAGGCCAGGAATAATCCTGATTGGTAGTGGCAAATATAAATACATAATGTATATATTTATTTATTTATTTATTTTATTTATTTATTTATTTACATTTGTATATATATATACACAGTACTATGTGTTATATATATAATGTTATACATACATGTATATATTATGTGTATATATATATATTATGTTATATATAATGTTATATAATTATATATATATATTATGCTATATAATTATATGTATATTATGTTATATATAATGTTATATATATATATAATGTTATATACTGTATATAATGTTATATATATATATAGTAATTGTAATTCATAATGCATTACAATAATATACAATACATGATGTTCAATTGATTTGCTGGGTAAGACAGAACTCTTTGCCAGTTCATACCAAGTAACTGCCAATTGCAGAAGTGCATCCGGTCCACCCTCAAAGCCTGTTGCACATTTGGGGGCCATGTGAAACTTGCAAGTGACGAGAGTACTAAGTACCCATATGCTCCATGGTGCTGGTATATTTACCTACAAAACTGGGTGATTTTGCTCGGGCAAATGTTGGTAAAGATTCCAGCACCATGGAGCATATGGGAGATAAAATAGTACAGTTCGGTGAGAAATGGGAAAGCTCTATGGCTGGGTTTACGACAGTTACAGCATGTTACAGCTAAGAATTCATGGTAAAAGGTGGTGCCCCCGTGATAGCGAAATCGCTAAGTTGGTGAACATGACTCCAATAACTATATACAGTTTGTAGGGAATAGATCTATATTATCTAGTCTATACTTCATGGGGGGTTGTAAACCAACAAACACCACTTTTTCGGGGGCACCTTGTATGATAACCTTGTCATGTCATGTCATGTCGTAACTGGTACTGGTTTCAACATGTTTAACCCATCGCTTAAATATTCTCAACGATGATCCCAGGATGCACTGCGAAAAAAATGACTTGGATTTTTTAAAACCGTGGGAAAGAGGAAACACAAATAATTCAAATAAACATCCGTATAGAAAACACGAAGCGGTGATATGTTGCTTCACGTCTCATCCCTTTTCGTCCCTTTTTTGTCCTTTGTTGGTTGGTTATATAGTTTATGGTTGTTAAATCCGCATTTCTTTGTTTCAAAGCACATACCAGTACGATTTTGGATGGTAAACTATCCATTTATGGCTTTATGTCAGTATTGTTCATAAAACATGAGAAATACTAGTTTTGCTTGGTACTGTAAATCCTCCATATTTGATGCCTCAAAGCAATATTTAAAAACAACAAGCCGGAATGAAGCAGGCATGATTGGTAAATCATATTCTTTCATTCATGTTTCATGATTGTATCGCCTCCCCAAACTAATGATATAACTGGTAAATGGATGTAAATGGATGTTCCTTCTCCCCAAATATGGTACAAAAAGTGGTTTTGATCCATCCCCATAGGTCCCCATATCATAGGTTGTACAAAAATCCAATAAGGCAGTACTAATCACTGACGATGATCACCATTCCACCGAAGCTGCAAGCTGCTCACTCTGAACCTCCCAAATCCTGCCAGCTCTCGACCAGGCGACGTGCTTCTAAGACCTGAAGCGTTGCTGGGGGGGTAACACCCTCTGGTAAACGTAGCAATGGACAAGTCCTTATGAATGGAGGTTTTAATGGGAACATGATTAAAGTTTTTCCATTGCCATGTTTGAGTACTGGAGCATGACAATAGTTAATTCTGGTTACTTCTGAATAAGTCATGTTAATTCCTGTAACCCAAATCGGAAAGATAGACATGTGGGGTGAAATGTCCAAGTGAGATATGTTCGGTATAATCTCAAGCGCAACGTGGATATTCATGTGAATAATCCCGAAAATAACCAGGTTCTATACATATCTATACCCTCTGGTACATAGCTATTGAAAATCACCATTTTTACTGGGAAAACTCACTATAAATGGCCATTTTCAATAGCTATGTTGGTTTACCAGAGGGTACATCAACATGAAACATCATACCTAGCAAGAAATTGCCACATGCCACCGTCGTTTAAATCCTCATGATTCAAACGGTTTCCACCGACTGGTTGCTTCATGTTGCTTCTACGGCTCACGCCATGGCAATCCAATTTATTTGCCGCAACAATTCCAGGATGTCATGCTCTTTTACGTTCTTGTTCAAGATAGAATTGGAATCTTCACAATTTCTTGCATAGGTATTATTGCGTGTTCACTTCAAAATTGTGGTTGATTCAATGTACCTCGCAACGATGGCAAAAATTGCGGAAACCTATCAAATCATATCAAGCCCAGTTTATATAAATGATTTCAAAGCGGGAACTATTTACGAGTTACCTCAACAAATGGAAAACATCGCATCGCTCATCACCAAAGTTGCAACAAAACCACTCCACATCAATCCATAATCCACCAATTAAATATATTAAATCTATTTAAATCTGCATATCCTTTAAAACCTCCAGAACATGATCTTTTCTGAAAGCCATCCATTTCTAACCGCGGCCTCTGCAGCGCATTCGGCTCCAGCCGCCTTAGCGCGGCAGATACCAGTGCTTTCCGTGCCGTGTGCCACAGCAAACGCTATGCACGGTGCCTTCATTTCCGTGAAAAAACGCAATTACCCTCTGGTGAACTAACATAGCAATGTAAAATCACCATTTTTAATGGGAAATTCCACTATAAATGGCCATTTTCAATTGCTATGTTAGTTCACCAGAGGGTACTTGCTGCAGGATTGAAAGTTTGAACTTGAAAACTCTATGACCTTGGCACACAAAAAAACACAGCTCGGATTCTTGACCAACCAACTAATATGATCTCAAGTTGCCGTTGGAGATGAGCTGGGAAGTTTTTTTTTTTCACGACTCGCGGTAGTGAATTGAACAGAAATCCTAAGAGAGGTCGGTGGACTTCCGTAAAGTGTCTGAAAATCAAGGATCGGCACCCCAATTCATTGCCATCTTGATGGGGAAACTGATGAAGTAGGAGATTTGACAAGAATAAGGCATGGTTTCCAATGGGATTAAACTGTAGTGCAATTGGGGTTGCTACTAGATCAGTGGAGTTGTAAGATGTTTTAATATGTTATGAAAATAATAAGATGCATGACAGATAGACGTCAGCAAATTGCGAATACTATTTGGGGGAAGTGCGTATATTTAGACTACCTAGTAGTCCATATCCCCAAAACAAATGCTAAGTCGGGATGGAAAAAACCTACAATGATGGGTACTAGAATACTTGATCGTGTTGTAGTTGATCACCATTGCTGGTATCTTGGTCAAAAAACAAAAGTTGATCAACCAGAATCAATCCGGGTTTGTCACCACTATATCAAAAGAGAAGTCCATAGAAGTCCACTTGATATATTCGTTTTCAATTAACCAATTCATTTGGGAATACATAGGTCTGAAAAAAAAAACAGGGACCCCAGGCCATCGTTTGGCCTCCACATTGTTTACCTTCCCTTCATGTTTTATAGGGGGGGCTTATTATAATACGATGTTAACATTATATTAATCCAAACCATGTTATAGTTCCTTATTGCATTGTGATTTATAAAGCTTCACTCATCACCATAAATACCCTCTGGTAATGACTAACAGTTTGCTATTGAAAATGGACCATTGAAATAGTGGATTTTCCCATGAAACATGGTGATTTTCCATAGTTTTTTGCTAACGTTTACCAGAGGGTACAACAGCTGCAGGTCATCATCAATTCCCTGGCGCCCCGTCTGGGTGCCCTAGCCCCGTCGTGGCGGCGAAATGCACGCCGCAGCCGCGCAGTGAGCACCACAGCCTCTCGTCCCTGGCATGGGGAAGATGACGAAAAACATGACGATTCACCATGTGATGGAACGGGGGTTATAACATGTTATAATATGTTATAACGCTATAACATACGGTATAAGCTATGTTCAGACTCAGTGACTAAGCCATCTTGTGGGTTTGTCTCAAAATCAGGATATACATGGATATGCATGATACCCTTTAAGAACAGTTTTCATGGGAAAATGAGGCTTTAAAATGCGTTAAATATGTTCAAACCATGGCATAGAATGTGTTCGCAATTTTGAAACAAACCCGAATGAGAGAGTTTGACCAAAATGGTTAAATGGCCTTTAACGAAACAGCCAGAGAGAATCAACATGGAGTTTTCGATATCTCCATACCCATGACGGATCCTAACGGTGCTGCTATATATGGTGTGCCATGAATCCCATCAACAAAAACCCCATTCATGTTAGCATATACCCTCTGGTGAACTAACATAGCAATGGAAAATGGCCATTTATAGTGGATTTTCCCATTAAAAATGGTGATTTTCCATTGCAAACTGTTAGTTCACCAGAGGGTATACCAGCACCAGCCGGATCCGTCATGGGAAAGCCGTTCCGGAAGCCCCAAAATGGTGCTATGAAACCTTTCCCCTACGGTGCCGTCCGAGCCAAGCCTGTCCGGCTCCAGTGAGCAAGGGCAAGGCATCCGCGGCCTTGTTGGATTTTGAAACTGGCCGGATCACTCAGCAAAAATGGACATGAAGTCACAATGAAGTCGCAAAAAAAAAGCTTCTGATATATTAAACAGCAAAAAGATGAGCATGATGAGCATTGAAAAAGGGCCAACTTCAAAACTTACGATGATAGAATATGATATAATGATGAATCAAACATAATTTGGTGACTCTCCGAAAATTGAAACTTGATAGAATCTCATAGAGGATGTGCACTGGATGAACTGTCATTTTTATGTTTCGAATGTTTCGCGAACAAAGCTTGGGACTTTAGCCGAGCTAAAGCTACACATGGACATGGGGGTCTAAAATGCAATTCGAATGCAATGAATTCGACCATGAAAAATCGAGCTCTAGCCTACAGCTCGTACGGTGCGATAGTATCTTGTATCTTATAGCATCTTATAGCAGTGTATTATGAAAAAAATATAGGACATGTAACCGATGTAACCAACAGAAATGGAACACCTTCCAATAAACCTTAAGGGATAGCACTGGATAGGTCATGCCAATATTCGGACAGCATTTTCTGTTACAAACAATGGCTGCAGCGTTGGCAAATCCCCTGGGAAGCCCGGGCTGAAAGGTAACATAGGTGCGGCTTCAGATCAAAGAAGCAATGCGCCCTGGCGTCTTGTCAAAATTTAGGCGGTTTGAAACTGTTTTTGCTGTGTGGATTCCAGATTAGAGTTGTTTACCCATCTATAGATCATCCCCCCGAGGAAAAAAAACAACAAAATCTGTACTAGAGTTACTAGAGCCTCAGATCAGTTTTCGTCTATCAACACTGTCGCTTGATGGGTCTCCCACATTTCGATACAGGCTCATTGAAAAAAAAACACATACATCCTGATGATCATTCCCATATGCTCCATGCTGCAGGAATATCTACCAACGTCTCAGCCAAAGATCACCCAGTCTTGCTAGGTTACTAGACACCAGCACTATGGAGCATATTGCATATGAGCATGAGGTTTGGTTTCATTACAGCGCCCCATATGCCTTCTTATCCTCTTATCCCTGGGTATCCACCTCGTGTCCCCTCTTTCTGTGCCAAAAGCCTCCAGTCGTATCCCCATGATATCCTCACGTTGTCCCATTAGAGGTTCTTTTTTTGTATCCCCAAACAAGACACATGAAATCAGTAATTAGTTGTATCCCCATATACCCCCATTGTTGCCATCCCTATATTCCTACTATGATCCCCATGTATATATATATATACCCATCATCATTGGCTAAATGCATTAGAAAACATAATTCAACATCCGATTAAAACCCATTGAACCCCTATGGAAATCCCGCTTATCCGATAAAACTCCATTAAATTCCATTTATCCATATGGGGGTTTCCTAAAATTGGGGTATCCCACTGGCTGGATGGTGTATAATTATGGAAAATCCAACACTTGAAATGGATGATTTGGGGTAATGGGGTATCCCCTATATATTCTAGGAAACCTCCATATATTTGTTCCATTTAAAATCCCATTAAAAAAAAAAAAACTTTGAAAATCACATGATATCCCTATGAAACTCCCATGAACTCCCACCGCCTGCCGCTGAAGCGCTGGATGAAACCTAAGAGCACTTTCAGCAGCTCCTGCGGAGAAAAACAGCTAAAAGTCCATTGAAATAGAGTTAAAGAAAACATAGGGAAACAGGGAGCGATTTGAACAAGGGTCTGGAATTATAGTTGTGATTTTCAATATCATGGCTTTGCTGGATGCTAAATCCGCGATCAAAACCCGTGAATCCGTGAACGGTGATCTATTCAGCAATTCTACATGGTCTATACAAACGGGACATCGGATCGTCCCTTGTGATCATTTGAAAAAAACAACAAAACCCAGCGGGTGAACGATCACCTGCGACCACGGGTCCCTGGCGCTTGGCGCTTCATGATACATTCATATACATTCATGATATCTAATGATATCTAATGATCAATTCACTGACGTTTGACATGTACTTAATGTAGTTGTAACATCTTGTAACATCTTGTAACTTTCTACACAAAGTGGGGTCCCTGGGACAGATCAATCTGGATTCCAGGGATCTGCAGGGGATGTTGAACTTTGACCATCTTGCCATGTGGAGAAGGTCCTCTCATGAAGTAGTTTGGGGGTTTTCAAAAAATGGATCCCCAAGTCACCATGGGTAAACCCATACTAAGCCATGGTCTACTGACTTGGATGACTTGGATGATTTGGGGTACCCCCATGACTTAGGACCTAGGAAACCTCCACTAAAAAGGAAACAATTCCCCTCAAATTTCATCACGATCTGCTGCTGTGTCAGCGTGTCGTGAGGCCATGGGGATTTTTTTCCGGCAACGATGCTCGGGTCTCAGGTGCCATCAAACGTGGCTGGCTGGAAAATCCGCTATGAAAGATAAGAAGATCATCGGAAAGTATCGGGAAAATCACCCCAAAAATGGAGGTTTATAGCTGGGAAAATCATTTATACATGTTCAATTGCCACGTTTGATTAGCGGTAGTCTCTGTTGCTGTTCTGAACAGGGCAAGATGGCAAGATCGCAAGATCCGGAAGTTTGGCCAGTACAACATAAAATCGACCAAAACCAACCCATCCAGAAAAGTCTCCCAGTATTACCATCTGATTATTTAACATAGCCATGGAAATTTGCACATTTATAGATGGTTTACCGGTTTACCTATTAAAAATGGACCATTTTCCATGGCGAACTGTTAGTCATAACCAGATCATAATCATATCATATCATATCATATCATGTCATATCATATCATATCTCTATACGTCCCAATCATGCGGGTGGCTTCATAGCGCCATTTTTCTTGCCATCCATCATTCGCCATTGTCACAAGGGTTTACCAGCGGGATCATCTATGGCTATTGTTGGTTAAATTCCATAGATATTCCCATCAGATTCCCAATACATTCTCTCCCCACTGCAACTCCTCAACATCCTCCTGCTTCTGTTCTGAAGACTTCGCCAAGGCGCACCTCACTTGGACTTTTCATGTTCCATGGATATTCGGTCTCTACGATGAAAGAAGGCATTTAAGAAAACAAAACATGCGATAACAAAATGGGGATATCATAGGGATAGTCTTCGATACCCTGATTTTATCATGGGGACAAAAAAAATCAGCTACATTTAGGGGATTGAACCAACCATCATGAGGATATCATTCAGATATGATAGGGATATGATAGGGATATGATAGGGATATGATAGGGATATGATAGGGATATGATAGGGATATGATAGGGATATGATATATCATGCGGATGATTTGGTTCAGTTTCTTTTTCCTTAGAAATCCATTGGTTCAAAGCTGGTGTTCAGCCACTGTTGCCAACTATCAATCACCATTAATCACTATATTTATCACTATGAATCATTATCAATCACTGTAAGCCACTTTAAACCACTATCAATCAGTATATCAATCACTATATCAATCACTATACTAGTTCATATTGATTCTATATACAGTATCATGTATATAATTGTATACATATATAATATACATCCATTAATATCCATATATTGATGTTGGTCATTTATTCATAAACATAAACATTTATTACTAATCAGTGGTTAATTATCAATTGTGTTTTAATCATTATTACCCATCTATTTAAAATGCGAATCATTAACATAGACCCACTTAAAATCAATTATTTTCAGGGTCCCGCTGTAATTTTACCACAGGGTAACCACTATTAACCGCTATGATAGAAACATCTATTAACAATGATTCACCATTATTAACCAGTATATCAACCATTAATCACCAGTATCAGTATCAGTCATCAATCATCATCAATCATTAACCATCAACATTATCATTGTGTTTTAATCATTATCAACCATCTATTTAACATAAGATTCATTAACATAGACCCTGGCAGTTATTAACGGGTAGGAAATTGTTTGGGGATTTTTTTTTTTTAGTTTGGGGAATTTTTTTTGGATTTCCGGTTCTCACCATTTTCCATGCTATTTGGAGCATTTTGGAGCTGGAAACTGCCATTTCCACGGTATGTGCAACGGTTTTGAGTTCGAACCTCTCATTTTCCATTGTATTTTCCACGGTATTTGCAACAGTTTGCAGCATGTTCTGTCCATTTTCCATGCTCTTTGCAGCATTTTTGAGCTGGAATCTGCATTTCCACCGTATGTGCAACATTTTACAGCTACATTCCTCACAGTACTTGCAGGATTTTGGAGCTGAAGGCTGACATTCCAACAGTTGTTTGTTGTTACTGTTACTGTTGTTGGTGTTGGTGTTGGTGTGTTGTTGTTGTTGGTGTTGTTGTTGTTGTTACCGTTAGTGTTGTTAGTGTTGTTAGTGTTGCTAGTGTTAGTGTTGTTAGTGTTGTTAGTGTTGTTATATATATACAATATATATATATATACAATATATATATATATACAATATATATATATACAATATATATATATATATATATACAATATATATATATACAATATATATATATATACATATATACAATATATATATATACAATATATATATATATACAATGTATATATATATATTCTAACCAAAGTAGTGTATTGAAATGTGTGCAAGCTTGAATTTAAATAAAAAAAACGGGAGGGGGGGATTGGGGGGGAGGGCGCAGCGCCTCCCCCCCAAAGCAGATTGGAAACACCTATTTTCACATGCAAGGTGCTAGGTTGAATGTGATACTCAAGGTGTATATACTACACGACATGCACCTTGGAAACATGTGGAATGTAGGTTAAGGCACAACGATGCACAATAGTTTCATTTGATGTTATCATCGAGTTGGTTTAAGATCTATTTATATAAGGTTTGGTTCAGGGTTGGCTTGGGGTTTGAATATCATCCGCATGATAATGCAAACCTTTTAGGTAGATATATATATATATACAGATATATATATATATAGATATAGATATATAGATAAATAGATATATATATATTTAAAGATATATAGATATAAAGATATATGTATATATACATATAGAAATATAGATAGATATATACAGATATATAGATATATGGTGGTATAAATATATATATATAGAGAGAGATATAGATATATAGAGATATATATATAGATATATAGATATATAGTATATATATATAGAGAGAGATATAGATATATAGATATATAGATAGATAGATAGATAGATAGATAGATAGATAGATAGATAATTAGATAGATAGATAGATAGATAGGTAGATAGATATATAGATAGATAGATATATATGTATATAGATATCTAGATATAGATATATATAGAGATATATAGAAATATATAGATATATATAGAGATATATAGAGATATATATAGATATATAGATATATATATAGAGATATATATATATAGAGAGATATATATATATATAGATATATAGATAATTATATAGATATATGATATATATATATAGGTATATAGATATATAGATACAGCCATAGATGTAGATATAGATACAGATATAGATAGACATAGATAGATATAGATACATAGATATAGATAGATATAGATAGATATAGATGGATATAGATGGATAGAAGATGTTGCTCCACACCTCATGGAAAAGCAAAAAAGCAAAGAAAAGCAAAAAAGCAAAAAAGCAAAGAAAAGCAAGAAAAGCAAAAAAGCAAAGAAAAGCAGAAAAGCGAGAAAAGCAAAAAAGCAAAGAAAAGCAAGGAAAGCAAAAAAGCAAAAAAGCAAAGAAAAGCAAGAAAAGCAAAAAAGCAAAGAAAAGCAGAAAAGCGAGAAAAGCAAAAAAGCAAAAAAGCAAAAAAGCAAAGAAAAGCAAGGGAAGCAAAAAAGCAAAAAAGCAAAGAAAAGCAAAAAAACAAAAAAAGGAATAGAAGCAAAGAAGCAGAGAAGCACTGCAGGAGGCAATAGAGTAAGCAGGAAGAAATCCAAAAAAAAATCCCTAAACTAAAAAAAAAAATCCCTAAATAAATGGCCCTCCGTTATTAACCATCATTACCATTTGGTTATTTAACAGTTCGCCATGGAAAATTTTCATGCTATTAAGAACGGTAAACCATCTATTTCTATGGGCCATCGAAAAACCATGGCTATGTAACAAATAACCAGAGGGTAACCAGTATTAACCATCAATCATTAACTGGTTGGTGGTTTCAACCCCTCTGAAAAATATTACTCTTTATTGCTCTTTATTGACGAGCTACAGGGCAAACGAGTGACCCTGCAGCCCCACTTTCTCCATGCTCATCCCGTCTTTGGGGCTCGAAGGCAGGCCACATCACCCCCGGTGATCAGCTGACGTTGCAGCTGGCCAAACAGAATGCTATCAACACGGTCGATCTGATCCTTCGTCCATCTGAGTCGATAGCAAACAAGCCAGCGCGAAATGGCAGCAGAAAAAGGCCTGGTCATCTTCTGTGGGACATTGACCCCCTGCGCTTTCAGATACGTTTTCCACATCATAAGGAAAAGTTTGCATCTGCTTCCCCACTCCAGCCTTGCCTGTGGTGGAGCCTGGTCGGCTGCCGCATACCACTTCTTTTTATGGCACCACGGACCCTCAAAACCAGTAAAGAGGTTAAACGCACAGTAGAGCTGAAGGCCTGAAATCATCACCAGTGGAGTGTCACCCTGTAACATGGCAGAACCCTGTACTTGCCACCACTGATGTAGATACCTCAAGTTGTCATGCCCATACCGCGGAAGCAGTTTGCCTGGAATGTCCCACTGCGCTGGAACATGCTGTGCCACCTGCTGTACCACAACTTGAGGTGGCCTGTCCACCTTTGCACCCTTATCAGCTGCCGCAAGTCGGGATGTCTGCAAGAGCATCTTCAAGATGGCCTCATGAAGGCCACGATGAAACTCCAAGGCTTGAGCCAATCCAACCCACGCTTGCCAAAACTCTGGTGATCTGCGACTGTTGATCCCATCTGCTGCTTGGTCGGTCAAATTGTTGTGCCAATAAGCCCATTCTTCCAATGGCCCCGTGGCCAGAGAAACCTGCCCGTGCGAAACAACTTTTCTCACCTGGATCAACTGATGCCCTGTATCCCCCAGCAGCGCCACAATGCCAGCCCATAGGTCAGAGTGTGGTCGATTTCGCTTGAGTGGCAAGCGTTGCAAGACCCTCCTGAGACCCTTCACCACGCCCTGGCAGTCGATCCAGAGTCGGACCTGCTGCTGCCGCTGGACAGCCCACCTGATTGCATAGTACGCCGCCATCAGTTCAGCTCTGAATGGTGTCTGGCACATACCTGTAACATGTCCGCCCATCAAAATCATGTTATCCAATGTACCAACGCCACCAGTTGCAAGTGTGACTGCCCAAGCTGCGAACCTCAATTTTGGTTCTTCAGGACAAGCACCTGTACCATCCAGGAAAAGCTCAAGAACATCGCCAGAAGGGGCAGGGGGAACTGTTGGTGACATCCGACAAAGTCCATCATCCCGCAACAACTGACGGATGTAGACCTCCCATTCAGGTAACACCACAGGCCAACCATGGTCACGCAAGCACGGAGGTAAAGACGCAACAACCGCAAGCTGAGCAGGGGTAAAGTGCGCACGACATGGGGCAAAATGGGCACAAATCCAAGCCCGGTAGTGAAATCCATCTGTTTGGTCACACCAAGGGCACTTGGCCGAAGTGCCCGGCTCAAACTTGGCCCGCGCATTCTGTGTAAACAAGGTTCCATCCAGATGACACCGAAGGTAAACCTGGTCAGCAGGGCCAAACTGGCGCAGCATCCGGTGGAGCTCCGGAAGGTCAGCATTTTCAAGACCACCAAAAGTGGGCCGGTGTGCAACTTCACTGGCCAAAACTGCACCCCAAGCCAACCGCAGCCGAAGTTGGAGTTCATCCCAACTAACTGAGAAGAGACTGAAGGTCCCAAAACGATCTTGGAGCAAGCCCTGTCCACCAACCGCCCATCCCAACCTTCGAATCCTGGACAAAAGCACAGCAGTGGGACCATTGGCAGGGACATCAGCAATCTGAGAAAACAACCCCAACAAAGCCTCAGTACGAGCAGGACAGCTTTGGTCACGGGCATCACGAAGGGTTTGAAGCGTAGCCCAAGCTTCCGGGTCAGATTCCAAAGAGGAGGTGGCCAAGTGCAAGAACGGATTGGCCCCTTTTCTATCAGCTTTGAGCCCCCGGAGGGCACCAGCACGCAACACCTTGTAGTGACAGGCACCAAGATGAACCACCGAAATCCCATGGAGAGCCCTAGGCCAAGCCATCATGTGAATGGCAGCAACCTTATACCTGTAAGGCCCATGAGAGGCGCGCAAACGAACCCAGACAGGAGGCAACCTGGCTAAGCGCTTCTGGAGTTCAGCATTATGACAATGCCGGCTGAAATTGTGGTGCGCCCCAAGATTTCTGGCCGACAAAGTAACTGGGATGTGGCCTTCACGGAATTGTTTTCTGGCAGTGGCCTCAGTAGACCAAAGTCTTGTTTTACCAAGATCAAGGGCTAAGTCCATTTGATCGGTAAATGCCTCAATGGCAGTCCAAGCCCGGTCAAAGATGGATGCATCCTGGAACAGCAAACCCCAATCATCGACAAAGGTTCGCAAGGAAATTCCAACATCGAGAGCGGAGAGCCACAAATCCAGAATCCAATCAACCACCACCATGCCAAACACAGAGAACGCGCAACCCTCAGGCAAGCCGCAATTGGAAACCAGAGGTGCACCAACTGAACGCCTAATCTTAAAGCGCCGTGTCTGGCGCGCAACAAAGTTCTGCCACGCAGTCAGAGGACCCTTGGGAAAATCCAACAAGGACAAAGCACGCCAGAGGGGAAGCCTGGGTAGGTTATTGAACGCTTTTTGAATATCCATCAGAAGACCATGAAGCCCGGTGCCCTGAAGGTAGGCTTGTTCAAGGGCAGTGGCCAACTCATACCAGATAGTTTTCGCTTGGCGACATGGAACACCTCCTTGAACACTGTGCGGCAAAACAGGGGCTAAGGCTTTCAGGGATTCACGAGCTCTTTCCGAAGACCAAACCCGATAAAGCAAGCTGTAAACCACCACTGGACGAAACTCATCAACCTGTTGAGCATCGGGTCGCTTGGCAAGGCTAGAGACAAACCCGTTAGCCAACTGAGCTGGCCAAGGCGAGCCAGCCTCAACCGCATTGTACAAGCTGACCAGAGCTGAGCACGCACCCAGAGGAAGAGCAACAAGGTCTGGCTGAGAGACACCATCAGGTCCTTTAGCCGCACGGGTCTTTTTGGACTTGACTGCCTGAGCAAACCCCTCAGTAGTCCAACCAGCACAAGGCCAAGCCATAGGACGGAGCACGCGTTCCAAAAATCCACAGATTTGATCCCATTGACCAGGCAACACATGGGAAGCCTTATTCCACCGGGGCTCCCATGCTTCAGCAAAGCGTTGCAGGATCGCAACATCTGAGGTGACCGGACGTTCCTGTGTGAGAACATCACCAGCCCGAAGGCCTTCAACTGATTCAACCCAGAGCTGGTCTTCCGAATGAGCAACAACATCAACAACGGATCCTTGAATCACCACCGGAACTCCATCAAGCAGAGTGGTAGGGCCCGTGAGAACAACAGAGGAATCCTCCTCCCGCACCTCCTCCACAGAGATCTCGACCCGATCCAAGAGCACATCAGCCTTAGGGAGGGGATCATCCTTACAGTCTTGAAAGACGTACGCAAGATTGTTGGCCCGTCGGGTCCTGGCATGTTGATACCTTTGTCGAGCCAACTCCTGTTCATAACATCTAACAAAAGTTTGGAATCCATCAAAGAGTGCCTGAACAACATCAAGGTGAGGGCATGTGAGGGGAAGATAAGAACCCGCCCCCGGCAACAAACCATGGTCAACACACCAAAGTCCAAAACCGCCAGGAAAGCCAGCAGCACAACGAATGGCACGCCAAGTTTCATCACGGTTGACCTGCCCAGATTCAGTGGAGACCCCCTTGGCCAGCACCCGACACAGCGACTGAAGACGACGAAGTTGCTTGAAGTATCGAGCATGCTGGAGACTGACTCCCAAGTACTGAGGCTGAATGTCCCCGACCCGAGCCTTTTTCAAAGGACAGTGATGACCATGCTTGACTTTGGTGTCCAACACGCTGGCTCGGCCACATTGGCTCTTGGCAACAAAGCACCCATGGTGTTGATTCCACAGTTTGGCTTGCGTTTCAACCTGAGCCCACAACTTCGCATATTCCAGAGTCAGATCACTTTCGGGGTCAAAAGCCACACAGCAAGTCCAATCCGAAGGCCACGGAAAAGGTGCCGGCATGGGCCAATGCAACACCTGCGGTGACAAACCCGAGATAGAGAATTGAGCGGAAATGGCCGCATGGTCAGCCCAACAGGTAAAGTCCACAGACACACCTCGGTAGACCAACTGAAGTTCGGGAGAAATCCAAAGCTGATCAATCCTTTTGGCCCCCCGTCCCGTAGCCTGAGCAGAAATGCCAAACCGCCATGCAGACAGGTCTTGCACCTCTCTGAAGCCCAAATCATGCAACCGCGCCAGTTGGGGAAGCTCATCTGGGCCAAAGTTGAAATCTCCCCCAATGACGCGGGGCCCCGTGGCATTAAGCCCGACCCTGTCAACCAACTCAGCCAGCAGCGCATCTGTTTGGTACCTGGCCTGTTTGTGATTGGCATTCATGGGCATACCATAGAGAAGGCCTGCGGTCACCCAGACATCATGAACTGCCATACCAACAACCTGCAAGCGCCCAGACACGTAGGCATCAGCATCAAAGGTGTGAGGAAGAGCCCTAGCCGGATATTTTGAGAGAAACATCACTCCCGAGTGCGATCCGGTGTCAGTGCCATGACGCGGCTGGCACGGAGCACCAGCCACAACATACTTCCATGGACTTCGCAACATCTTCAAGCCCTTAACAAACCCAGAAAGGCCCTGGCGTGAAAGTTGCGTTTCACTCAAAATCCATGCTTGGCCATGCATATGATTGATCTGGTCGAGCTTACCATTTAAGCCTGAAGGGTTGGCAACGCCCAAAGACCAGACAGAATCAGCTGATTCAGGACCCGGATGCGACGCTTCCCCAACTCGAAAACCGCCAAGGAAGAGCAAAAGTGGCAACCACCTCAGTGCTATACAACAACCAAATCGTGACCTGACACGCTTGGCTCGCATCAAAGAGGAGGGAGAAGTCCAAAATTGGTCACCGAGGACCCCATGTAGCATCTGAGCATACACAGATTGTCCACAGCAAAGACAAAACAAGACACTGAGTGTCAGGAAAGTGAAAACCAGGTGCCAGCCACACGTGCGCACCGCAAGTGAAACACCAAGACAGCCTTGCCGCCACAGCTGCAAGGAGGAGACCAGCTGGGTACAAATCATGCCACTGTCTTGCAAAAATTCCAGCGACTTCCCAACGTGAGACATCCCAAAGTGTTGCCCAAAACGTACGCAACCACATAGAGCCACCAACTCCTGCGCACCAGCAACCCACATCTCATGACTGCTAGGATACGGAACTGTGGAAATTCCAAGGCAACCATCACCTTGAAGAGCAGAATCCACAACCCTTGTGGACCCCAACACACCAACCACGACACTGCAAAAAGCAAGCTGCAAAAGTCCAATCCCCACCAGGCAGAGCAGAGACTGATAAGGCCACTTCAAACACACCCCTGGATGGACAGCGAAAGGGGGGCACCTCAGACAGAGAATCACCAACAGTGAAACAAGCCATGAACAAGGGGTCGCTACATCATTTGCGCAAGAACTGCCACTAGCACCCCAACGCACCCCAGAAGCACCAACGTGGCCAGCAGTCCAAACGGCCAGAAGCCTTTGACAAAGTCCAACGAGGCCCGAAAAGGAGCAAAGTCCAAAAGTCCACAGCAGCACCATGACAAGACTACCCATCAACACTTCCCAATTGCCCACGGTAGTCAGGCAGACAACTGGGCACCATCACTCTTGCCTGGGTCGCTTGGCCAGCAACGTCTCGAACTGGGTCATCTGCTTGTTGAACATATTGTCCAACATAGTTTGCTGGTGCGAGACCTGCTGCCGAAACTGCTCTTGGAACACATCCTGAAAGGTTTGGATGGATGCTGCCTGAGCCTGAATGGCTGTTTCAAACTGTTGGCCCTGCTGTTGCACCTGAGTACGGATGTCCTGAAACTGGGCCGCGGCATCTTGGGCATGCATCTGTGTGCTGGTGATCAAGGATTGAGCCTGGCCCTGCAACTCCTGGACCTGGCTTTCAAGCTTGGAAACCCTGCTGTCCACTGCATCATCATCCACCTCCATGCTGGATTTCGGGAGCTGCGCCAAAACTTCAGCAACAACCTTTTGGGTCATATCTTCCAGGGGATTGCCAATTTGAAAGCTTTGAGGTCTGGACTGGAGCTTGCTAGCTGCCTTGGCCCATGGGTCATTCTTTTGAATCATGTCAACCTCACATGCCTTGGAGACAAATGATTCAGTGGCCAAAGTGGCAACAACTTTCGGCTCTGAACGGGATGGCTGGCTAGCATCATCCTCCTTGGCAATCATGACATCTCCATGGACCATACGCAAAACTTTCAAGGGTGGGTCCTGAACCGACTGGACACGAAACAACAGACCTTGGACATGAGACTTGGCAGGCACAGCTTGGATGGGTTTGGCTGTCCATCCTGCACTCAACAAGGCCTGAGCCACGGATGCTTGCAGTGTGCCGAAAGGAAAAGGGCCCACCAAAAAGGTTTGTCGTCTTCCTGGCGGAAGGAACGTATGTCCTGGCTTAAGTTTTGCAAACACCTCAGCAGCATGCTCTGTCTTGCACCTAAGACCAACTTTGTGACCCAACCGAGCCATGCCGACAACATGTTGGATGGTCTGCCGCTGGAGAAGCAGCTGCGCCGCATCGGTCTTGGGGACCCAGACTACTTGGAAATCCGGGGAAGGCTTTCTACCATCCAAGGCTTTAGGTTCAAGGTAAACCCCACTGTGACCCGAAAATTGTTGGACCTGCAGCTGGAGGTATTCAGGCAACCGGATGTGTGCAGTGAACATGTCTGCTTTCTCGGGAGACGTGTGTGCAAAGTCCATTTTCATCCACTGTTTACCCCAAAGCTCAAGGACAGGTGAGTTCATTGGGATTTGTGGTGATTTGTGCCACGCCTCACATCCAGTGCATTCAGAGTCAGTGCATGATTGCATCGGAGGAATCCTGTCAAAGATGTGTTGGAGAGGATGAGCAACAACCTGACTCCACTCACAGGAAGTCTCATCACGGAACACAATAGCCTTCACCACACATGTTGGAATTGAATGAACCTCACAACCCGGCTGAGCAGGGGCACGCTGCACACGAACCGCACCAAGTTGCACAAGAAATCCATCGACCAACAACGGCTCTGAATTGGCAGCACAAACCAGTGGAACCCTCTCAGGAGAGACAGGAAAAGACGTATTGAAAAGTCCATCCGAATCCACAACAAAGAACGCCAAGGGCCCGGCAGAGATCGGGTTCAGTGCCTTAAGGTAGGGTTCAATGCAGCTTGATGAAACCACAGCAACACCTGCAGCTGATGGACCAACTTGTGGCAGCGGCAACTGGCTCAAACCCTGACCGCTATCACTCTGGAAAATTCCATGCTCAAGTCGCAAAAGGGCAGGGTCAACACTGGAACCACCTTGGTGACCTTTGCCTTTTCCTTTGGTCGATTTGTGCTTCTTATGCCCAACTGGCTGATCATGTCGACGTTTCTGGACTTGCATCTGAAGCTCAGCAGGCTTAATCAGCATGTAAGGAGGTCTGAGCTGATTGCCTAACCATTTCAAGTCACGCCAAGGATTGGGGGCATCCAATGCACGTTGGACTCCTTCTTCACCAAGTGCTTTCAGGACTGCAGTAGCCCGTGATCCTGCCTCGGCTTCAGGGACGCCATGTTGAGCCAACAGCTCTGCCAACCTGGTGTGCACGGAAACTCCAAGCCCAGCAAGCCTGGGACGTTGGCATGGTTCAGGCAATCCATCAGCAAACTCAAAACGAACACGAGATGCAAATTGCTCCAACTCAACTTGGTCAGAAACCATGGAATGCCCCCACAACAGGTGCCGGACAAAGCTCAACACCATAGCACCACAATGACCCGCAGGAACAAAACCCGTGGAATGAGCTTTCCAGACCCCCATGGCTCCCCCCCGATAAAGTCCAATGGCTTGGCTGAGAGATTCCATTTGTGACTCAAAAGCCGCAGTGACAGACAGAGAATGAAGCACCACCCCAACCATGTCAATACGCCACACCAAAGGAACCCAGTGATGCCCCAACAGCACCGCAGAGATAACAGTAGAGACCGGTCCAAGTGCCAAGACAAGCTCCTTCCAAGTCTCTGCTGTATGCTCTTGGACAAGGCCCGAAACAAGCAAAGGGTCCCACACATGAACCTGTTGATCCGATTCAGTCAAGATGGCAATTTGGAGAAGTCCATGCATGATTTCGTCATCACTCCAAACTGGTCCTTGCATGCCCAGCAGATCTTGCCTGGCCAATCGATGCATGTCAGGAAACCTCAGCTCAGCAAGGTGCTCGGTTGTCTTGACAATGGCAACCGGTTTTGAGGCTCCTTCTGGAAGTGCATGTTCAAGAACACCATGACAATCCAAACAACAAGGGATACCTGGATCAGCACGCAGTTGATCTTCACTCCAATCAGCAGGGACAAGGGACACAAGGGATCCCGCCGGAATGGGAAGTGCCGGATCAAAGTCAAGTCCATCAACACGCAAACGACAACCAGGGACACTGGCCCCAAGCTTTTCTTGGGCTTGCAACAAACCAAGACCCGTCGTACCAGGAGACAGCCGAATTTCAACCTCCGGTTCACCTGAGCAAGGCCAAGACAGAACACATGTGGACCGATCAGGAACTGCATCTTCGATAGGGTCATCAACAGACGCGGCTTCAAGCACCGTAGGAGCAATGGGGGGAGGCCACAATTGACGACAAGTCAAGACAACTTCATCCAAATAAGGCTGCAGAACCTGCAAAGGAACACAAGGGGTCGCAACTTCAAGTGTCAAGTCCAAGCAACGCTTCACCTGGGCAAAAATCCAGAGCCCCATGATCGGAGCTACTGCCTGTCCAACCCCTGCCATTGCCAATCGCAAGTTGTGGCCCATGGAGATATTGGGTAAACCGCCCATCAAGGCCCACATTTCAAGGGGATGTAGGTATCTCGCATGTTCCATCCTGACATGCATGTGAGTCTGAGACGTGCCAAGCTTCAAAAGGGTACCAATCAGTCCACGTTGAGCCAAGCGGGATTCACTGAGGGCAGCCCTGCAACCACAAGCACATGTATACAGCTGGTTGCCAGCACTGTGCAAAAGAGTCGGCAATTTCTCATGGGGTTTCAACCAAACAGATTCCATGCCACCAGCCGCATACTGATAGTACTTGGACAGCTCATACAAGTTGAGAACAAGCTGAGCCTGGTCAAACTGATGCCACAACCGAAACTCAGGAATCAAGTCTTCCACAACCTTGATCTGAGTAACTGCAGGTAAGTCCAACAACTCACAAGGCTGAACAATAGGGGCAGTCAACACAGCAATCCACCGGTCTCTCCTGGTGCACCAAACATTCCCCAGCTTCATGATAGTCTGGGAGACCCGAAAGCCAGTGTCAATGGCAAACTGCCGGATGATCTCCTGGGCATTGGCATCTCGTAAGATCTCAGGAGTGCACTCAAGGATCAACACCGCAGCCTGCAAGATCCATGCAACAACCAATGCTTTTGGGAGCGACTGTGCCCGAGGGTCCAACATGCCACGACGGTCCCCCAACACCGAATGGGGCTGGCAGCTGATGCCAGCACAGACAACGCCATGAAACAACCCTTGCCTCAAAAGCTCTTGAAGTACAAAAGGATCAGTCAAGTCCCCAGCATGAAACTGAGCATCAGGATGGATAGTAGCAAACAGCTTCTTCCAAAGTCCATTTTGGTCAACACCAGCACAGACTCGAAAACCCAACCGACCAGCAGTCGAAGAAAATCCACCCATACCACAACACAGGTCAGTAACCCTCTGAAGTGCAGCACGATCACATAGGGGCACAGGAACCAACACCGTCCGGTCATCAACAGTCAGTTGCATGGGGGAAACGGATGTCACCAACAGTTCAACCCCTGCTACAGTGGTGGCTCTGGGTACCTCCCCATAAATCCAAAGCTTCAAACCACGGCGATCCTGAGACTGCGCTAGGTGCCACTTCTCCTCCGAAAAACAAATAACTGAAAACACCAAAGGGGTTCTTTGCCCAGCAGTGAGTGTAGACCAGTTAGAAACCATGGCACCAAGCGCAACCGTCAAAACAAGCCCCCAGGAGTTCGGCATGAACGGTCCCACTTACTGGAAAGATCCTGGGCCGAGACCTCTGAAAAATATTAGTCAGATTGGATCATCATCCCAACTATTGGGGAAAATAAAAAATGTTCCAAACCACCAACCAGTTAACCATTCATGGCTTCCGATTCCCCCAATTTTCATCAATTTTCGGCCTCCGCAGTTCCAGCTCTCCCAGGACTGCCACGCGGTTCACGCCGCTGCCACCCCCAGTGGCCGTGCTGTGCTCCTGACATCCGACGCAAGGCTTCAGATGGAAGAAACCAACAGAAAACAAGGGTTTTACCATCAAAAATGACATGTTTAACATGGTTTAACATGGTTAAACATGGTTTAACGTGGTTCAACATGGTTTAACATGGTTTAACGTGGTTCAACATGGTTTAACATGGTTTAACGTGGTTCAACATGGTTCAACATGGTTTAACATGGCTTAACATGGTTTAACATGGTTTAATATGGTTCAACATGGTTTGACATGGTGTAACACCATGAAAAATGTTGGTTTAAGCTGATTTGACACACCTGAAATACGGATTTCATTCAACACGAATGAGATTTCACAATGAAAAAGGCGTATATAATATATTGTGTGTGAATTGAAGTCTAGAATCTAGAAACATGGGTTTCTGCCAAGCAATATGGCGTGGATTTCGCCCGGAAAAATGGGGGTGGTTCAATTCAAGACAATTGGAGATTTGCCTCAAGAAATTGAGATTCCACTCAAGAAAATTAGATTTCAGTGAGAAAAACTGGGATGCAACTCAATGACGATAGTCAAAGAATTGGGATTTCACCAGCAGGAACGAGAATTCAATTTAACAAGACTGGGATTCTGGCACTTGAACTCACAGACCCGCATCCTTTCACAAGATGCGGTCCTGCACCTGTTGCCAGTAGCGGAACAGCAGCAGGGCATTTCGTACCTGGAGATTCTCTGGTCAAAGTCCTGTCATTTGGGCATGGGATGGTATGCATGTGTCTGAAAATGGAGTTTACCACGCATAAAAATGACCATTTGATGCCATTTTACTAGGGGAAAACGATGGGTTTCCATGACTCATTCCATCTCATTCCCGTAACTAATCTCAGCTACCCTGCAAGAAACACACATCGCAAATCCATTTACCCTCCAAGGTTTTTCCCTGTAGCGAGCCGTCTTCTAGCAGAAGAATTGAATTCAAGGCTGGATTGATCAGTTATATAAATCAGCCAATTTCATGATGGTTAAATCGCAATCTTGGTGTTTTTTGAACATGTCAATGGATTCAAGCAATCTGGGTAGATGCTATATCAATAAAACAGTGTAAAAGCCATTATATAACTATAGACACATCATGATATATCTACCAAAAACCATAGTTAAGTAGAATTTCATAATATAATATGTATTATAATATATATTATTATATTATATGTTATATGCTATATGTTATAAATTATATGTTCTATAGTCTATATATTATATAATATATAATCTATAACATAATATATTATATTATATAATATAATATAATATATATATATATGGATATCAATTTAGTAGCTATAAGTAGCACCATCAAAACCATCTACGTAGCAAGGCATGGCCCGCGCGCGCCTCGTCCTCTGTACGGTGCGTCTCCACGTCTTCAAGCGTTGTGACCTGGGTTCGTTTCACATTCCAATGGCTCGTGGATGGTTCTGGGAAAAGTATACCCTCTGGTTATGTCAAAATAGCTATTGAAAATGGCAATTTTTAATGGGAACATCCACTATTAATGGTGAGTTTCTATAGTTATGTTAGTTTACCAGAGGGTATAACTTGGGATTTCATGGGAATATCACGTGGGTTAAAGTCTTTATAAAGTATCCCAATTTCATAGCTGGTTCTGAGGAAGATCATGGGAATTTTTGGAATGGTTCTGGAAAAATACCCTGAACTAGATGGAGGTTTATAGTAGCTGTGAATATCAAATGGAGGATTTATAATGACCTCTCTGAAATCAAGGGAAAAAACATGGGGCAACTATCCCAAAATACCGAACTTTTGAGGTCAGTGAATTATGGTAATTTAATGTAATTTACTTAGATGGTGAAGAGATAGTTAATAAGCCCTTCTTCGTGATTTCATGGTGATGTTCTTTGCTGCTTCAGATTCAAAAAACGTACAGTAATTCGACGATTTGACAAAATGTTCATAGGGTGGATGGGCCAGCAAAATCCTGCACCAGTTGAAAACGGTGGTAAACATCCCATTATTTATAGGCTTTCAACCGGTGTCAACCATCCTTTTGGTTCAGGATTTTGCAACCATCAGGATGTGATTGATCAAGCTGTCCTCGTGCCAGGTGAGCCATGATCGATTCGCCATTTTAAGGATATCGCCAGCTGGAAACAACCACAACTGGCATAGAAACAGATGGCTTCGCAATCTTTTCATGACACAAAATAAAGGGCTGCACCTTGGACAGCCAGCCTTCTCGCACTAGTGACCACAGGTCCATTCTCGATTATGGTCAAGCTTTGATAGTCCACCAAAAATAGTATATATTTTGCTGGTGATGACTATTCTCCACTAGCAAGAAACTAAAGCATTCTGGTTGGTGGTTTCAACCCCTCTGAAAAATATTAGTCAATGGGAAGGATTATCCCACATATTATGGAAAATAAAATTCATGTTTGAAACCACCAATCAGCATTAAACTAGCTATCCAAGGTCGGGAATGTTCTCAGGTCTCATTTCCGGACAAACCCAGTCGGTCATGCCTGAGATACCCCATTGACGGCCAACAAGTAAAGGTTCTAACAATACCAATTTGTTTAGCCAATATACTTCCAAACTATCAAACCATGATGGTGTATTTTATTTAGTTCCATGGTTTGCCCCGAAAATATCTGAAAATCAGAGTTTGGGGGTGAAATGAGACATTTACCCTTCCCTAAATTGACACAGACTAGCATAAAATGGCCAAGGCACTAAGTCTTATAGTGGAAAGTTATCTTCCAAACTCCAACTTGTGGCAGGGTCGAACTGTTGCATTGGGAGAGTGTAATGGGATTATCTATAAATCCCTTTATGGACAAGATGGGATATATATATATATATACTGGGATTGACCCATAATGATAGATGAGATGGGATAGATGATTGACCCAAGATATAAATCCCAAATGAGGTGTATGATAGATCTAGATGGAATATAATAGGAATTGATATCAAGATCTCTAAGAAAATACTGGGATAGATATCTGTATGTGTATATATATAATATATATAATATATAATATCCATTATAAGTTTGAGGGTAAGACTTTCAAAGTTCTCGCCAAACAAACAGCGCCAAGACGCTGTGGGCACCTCAAACTGTGTACAGGAGGCCTGGAACAGCAGAGGACACATAGTACCCTCTGGTAATTTAACATAGCTATTGAAAATGACCATAGAAATAGTGAGTTTTCCCATAAACAATGGTGATTTTCCATAGCTATGTTAATTTACCAGAGGGTACTTCAGTTGGGGTTCACCATGATTGACCGATCCGGTCAACCTGGTTTTTTCACGGAAAACCATGGATTCACCGTCACCCGTTTTGGGCATCGTTTTTCAGACTCCTTGGGTGGACCATGATGGGAAACGCAAGCACTAGCAATGAACATGCAAAAAACAGCAGCTGGTTGGTGGTTTTATATAATCATATTGAAAAATGGAAAGGATTATCCCGTATATTATGGAAAATAAAAAATGTTCCAAACCACCAACCAGAGCAGTGTTCAGTTGGGGAGCCTCTTTTCACCTCTTTTGCCAGGCGGAATGGACGGAATGGAGGATGAAAAATGCATGATATTGTCTGAGATTGCCTGACTACCCACATGGATTTGTATACAACTTTAATCGAACCAACCTGGCAACGGAAAAACACCGTACTCAATCGGTAAATTGGCAAATCGGATGAAATTGCTGCATGTCATGGGATTTCCATGAGATTTTCAGAGTGCCAGCTTTGTTTCTCAGTAAGTGCCAAGACCTTGTGTCATTCCCAAGCCTACTGCTTGGTGGATAGGTCTTCCAATACTCTTCAGTGATTCATAATTATCCCCATTTATCATACTGTGGATGGGCCAGCGAAATCCTGCACCATCCTGCACGGATGGTTTTTCAACCCCAACAAAATCATGGGATCTTTACCATCCAGTTGGACCAGATCCGCGGGTTTCCCATGATCTGCCGTGGAAAAAAACCCATGATGATGAAATGAGCAAGAACAAACTATACCCTCTGGTAATGACTAACATAGCGAAAATCACCATGCTATTAATAGGTAAATTTCAACTATTTCTATGGCAATTTGAACCATAGCTATGTTAAATTACCAGAGGGTATCCTCAGTGTTGTTGATAGGGTGAACTGTGTTCATGTTATCCACATGACTAACCCATCCTTGCCAGTTTATATCGTTTTGAATAATATTTTATATCGTCCTGGAAATTCAATTCCCAATTTTTGGGCAGGTTGACTTATCCGGAGTTGTCATTGTATTCATTGTGAAGTAATATACCATACCCATTCCAAGCATTGACCAACCATCATTTCAGGATATTATATATCTATATACACTTTATTTTTTTGAAGATTCTGCAGGCTAGTTATTCAGTTATTCTCCAGCTGAATCCGATTGACAATCCCTAAGATCTGGGCCGGTAATCCCCAATAAACACTTAATGATGAGTACATGATTGTACTAAACACGAAATTCTGGCTATAAACCAATTATAGATCATTCTGTAAAAAAAACACTTTAAGCACTTCATTCTGGTGAAAAAAACCGTTGTACTCATAATCAACCATATTACCTTTTTATTTGGTTCGGTTGATCATATTAAACACTTATATAATTTGTTCCCATTCCAATCAACCACTTCGTACTTAGATGGGCCAAGGGATTAGCGATTCCCGGTTAGGAAACTGGGTTATAAACCACTATATATATATATCCCAATTCTATCCACTTGTAATCCATTTACTAAGCCAGTTTCCACTTGTACAGTAATCCATTTACTATCATTTACTAACTAAATCTAGCTCGTTAAGTAATCCCATGGTTCATCTAAGCACTTCTTATAACCCCAAAAAATGGCATGGCCAATGACATCCGCCACCGTGCCACCTCCCCTGGGAGCTGCGAAACCATCCGCGCCAAATCCTGGAGCGCCAAACCGTTCGAGTTTCGTTGGCAAGTGCACGAGACCAAATGGACATTATAAAGTTCATACCAAAGCAAGCAAGAACATCTTCCTCCTACTCAGTCCTACTCCTACTTAGTCCTACTTCCTCTCCTTTGCTCCTGGTGTGCTCCTCTTGCAGCTCGTCTTGACTGTGGGCGTCAACGGATCCGAGCCATATCGTGAGCTCCGGATGTGGTGGAGCACGCCTGGACCCGAACACATGCCAGAGAGAATGTTTGAATAGATGCCAGAAAGAATACCAGAATAGATGCCAAATTAGAATGCCAGATAGAATGTCAGAACATATGTCAGATAGAATGCCAGAAAGCATGTCAGATAGAATGTAAGATAAAATGCAAGATGGAATGTCAGAATATATGCCAGATAGAATGTTGGATAGTGCCAGAAAGAATGCCAGATATAATGTCCGAATATCTGTCAGAGAGAATGTCAGTTGGTTGGGATCACTCGAAGAAAGTACTTTTTTGTAACATAGCGTGTTATGATTACTTGAGATTCTGTGTCCACACATGCAGTGTTGCTCGCTTGATTCCATTGTTTCCACTTCAAGCAGGTGTCATTGTAGTGGTCTGTTCAAGTTTGGTGATAGCCTCGTGTAACATGTTTCAGGGTGTTGATCATTGAAAGTAATTATATATATATATTCATATATAGATATCGCATCACACATGGAAGACGGGTGGAACCCCACTGGCAGGTACTGAAAGCACGTTTATACTTTATACCCACTGTATCTCAATTCTATTGTTGCTTAATATCCATAGATATCATGTTTTTCCATATGTTGGTATTTTGATTGTTGCTTTGTATATGTATATATAATTATAAATATATATATATAATATTATTTCGTTGTACTAAATACCAAGTCGTTATTGCTTGACCTGATTTGTGATGTGGTAAATCAAGTTCACGTTACACGTTCCATGTTTGTAGTGTTCTGCTGGTTTGTACATGTTTGCAACCAAATTTGCTTCGCTTGTCTTGAAAAAAAGGGTATGTTCTTTCAACGTTCCGTAGGAATTTGCCAGTTTACGCACAATGTATCTTGGTAAATTACCCTCCGGTAAACTAACAGTTTGCTATTGAAAATGGCCATTGAAATAGTGAGTTTTCCCATTAAAAATGGTGGATCTTTCCATCGTTTTTTGTTGACGTTTACCAGAGGGTGTAGTGATTCATCAATTCATCAACATCAACCTAAAAGAACATCACTTGTAGTTACCCTGACTGGCGGTCGCTTCAAATGGCAGTGCGGTGAGGTTCTTGCAATTTTCCCGATTCCCAGATATACCTAGTCTTTTAAAATGGTTGTGTTCAAAAATAGGCGATGGTAATCCCAAAATTGCAATTTGACCATTTGATCGGGCCTGTCTGAAAATATCAGCTGTAGAATACTATTTTTGATGGCATATAACCCCACATGTATCTCCATGTTAAAACATGTTCAATCATTTTTCATAGGAAAACAAGATCGAAAAATGCGGGAGTTCGCGGGAGTTCCTGCGCTTGCGCCCAGCTGCCAGGGCTCGCCACCAGCTGCTCGCGGGCCTCAAACTCAAAGCCGGTTGGAGTAAAGATGTTTATGTGGGGGTTGGGTAAAATACTTTATTAAATAATATTAAATGGTATGACATTAAATCTTTGGGTAATGGTCTATGGTTGGGTAATCCATTAATGTCATGTTTACCACCCACTGGGAATGGTAACCATACTACCTATAAATTTATGGTGATGACTGGAGGATGGGTCATGGTGATAGCAAAACCAAGGGTGGGCATTCAGCTTCTCAGGCTCCAACACTGTACCGAAAGGGTTAGAACATGTTACGAGTAGAACTTGTTTGGTCTTGGTAGTTCACCATCCAAGTATGGAATCAATCGTCTCTTTGCAGCAACGCCAAATTGCTGTGTTAACTTTTTGGGGTCTTCTGTCCAGTTCTCGTTCGGGGTGCCCATAAAGTTCTCAAATGATTCGATATGTCCATGTTTTATTGATGTTTGTCATTCACACTCGAGGTATATCCAAGTGGCAAGATGCTTGTTTCAAAAAGCAAAAAAATAGACAACATGACAACATATCCTAATTACAATCATCCATTTGAATGCTGTTCATTAAGGTGTCCACAATGTACTATACAGTATCAAAATCAAAATATGACATGTGCTAAACAACCGTCAATCTGTCTCCGGCTCCCTCTCTCTCTCGCTGTGTCTCTTGTTCACGTCCCCAATTTTCTCTTGCTCAAGATCTTGACCTACCAGGACCTACCAGTGCTACCTCTGCCTATATTCTGGTTCTTCCTGTGCTTGATTCTGTCCCTCTTCCCTTGCAGGTTAATTTGCTCATATTGTTTGAATCAAAACGTGTTTTTGCGTGGTAGAATCACATTTTGGTTTCTCAGGCCATCATCAAACTATCAGGCAAATGACCATTGTGCTTCCTTAAACCCCTTTTTTTGTGTAGCTTACACTCCCTAAATTTAAGATGAAACTCGTTTTAGCCCATATCATCCCATGACAAGGTGTAAAAAAACATCCACCCCTTCCTGCAAATCACCTCCTTGACGGCTTCTTTCTGACGACCTGCCTAGCGAAGTCACGAGACTTTCTGAAGGGAAAAATCGACAGCAAACTCCAAGGTGCGGGGGGGGTAAAAACCATGGAGAACGGAGAACCATGGTTTCCTGTAGGTTTTTCACTTAAACCCAGTGAATAAAGCCCTGGGCTGTTGAATGGGTGGCTCATTGGGGGGTAACTGGGGTAACCCCCTCACGAATCAACGAGGCTGTTTCCATCCGCGCGGCTTACCATGAAGCCGGTTTCATCTCAGTCCCAAGGGATGGAAATGAAAGATCTGATTTCTTGGTTCAACATGGTTCAACGATATTCAACTGTTCAACTGTATCTTTTTTATTTTTAGGTCAACCCTCCCCTCATTGGTTGCAAAAGAAACGTGTTTCTTGTATGTTGATGAATTCTCTATGTCCATCATTTTCCATCCACCAATAACGAAAAGCCGCCGCTTAAAACGCGCGAGCCTCCCAGAGCAAATGCACCTTGAGGCACCCCCAAATCCGAGTCTGAGCCAGGGTTGTTCACCCTGCTTATACCAAGTAATATGAGGTCAGAAATTGTGGGTCATGTGGCTAACCCAAGAATAAACTAGCCCCGATTTTACCAGAAGTGGCTGGTATTCACTCAGTTTCCAAGAGGACATGAAGATAAGGTCAGAATCCCCGGGAGGGGGGCATCAAATGAATTTCAAATCGGTTTGCAATAGGCATGTGCTTGCTGTCAGCCTGAGACCCATGACCCATGGATCAATCGAAAGTCATGGAATGGTTTGGTTTATCAAACAATATTAATTAGACCATATCATATCATACTATAACGATAAACCATATTGAATTAATCCCGGATCCCATATTGGAGGGTCTTACATTTGGTCCAAGATGTGACCCATTCTGTTGACCCAGATCATGGTTCCAGCACCCCAGATACCTTTGGGGCTAGAAACCATGACCAATTTTCCCCCCAAGAGTGGCTAACATTTACCTATCTTGGGTTGGAGCAGCTGAGCAGCCCTGTATTGGTGCCGCGAGACGCGCAGTGCCGAGACATCCGAGGGCAGCTTCAAGAGCGGCTTGCAGTCCTGCCATGCTAAGCACTGCGAGTAGGGTGAGCAATGCCCAGTTCACCCTCTTGATTTAATATGATTCTAGAAACCAATCACAATGGGGATATCATGAGATATGATTATATTACAGTACTATAACTATAACCAATGAATATGATACTAGTATGTGGTTTTCCCGATTTGGGGGATAACCCAAAATGTAATGATGAGTGTAATTGGTGAAACCAACAGATGAATTTGGTTGCTCTAGTGAATAACACGTTATTCATGACCATATTTGCCAGATTGATGGGGGGTCCCTTTTCAAAAAAAAGTTGGCTAGACACCAATCTAACATCCTAACATCAATTATTGTTATTATTGTCATCAGATTAACTTATTACTTAACATCCTTAAGGGCTAACATCCTAACACTTATTATATAATTACGGCCAGGCCCTTCAACGCCATCTGGACCGATCGATCATGTCACCAGGAAAAAATGTGACGGCTGTTGAACTATGCAGCAGTTTCTTCGCAGAACAAAATACTGTATGTTGCCAATGAAAATGTCGGTGTTTTGCAGCAAGAATGATCACCAGGCAAATCCTGGTTAAATTTTGGTTGGTTCTTTCAGCCCATCATTGTATGAGTAAGTGGATAAATATCCCGTCCCTTATTAAACATGGCAATGGGACACTTTCACATCAATCTGGTAAATTCGAGCCTCCAGTGTGACATGGGTTTGTCATATTCACCTAGAGAAACTCATGATTGAGAACACCAGTTTTCAAGAAAAATGGTACTCAAATAACCCCAGAATATTTTCTGGCAACCCATAATAGATACCCATAGGTTATAGCATCTGTATCTGGTATCTTGATGTATCTTGTATTATCTTGATGTATCTTGTATACTGAGGATTGATTTTATATACTTGTATGGATGTGGGTCAAAATGGAAGACCTAGGGGACCACAGATGTTAGTCTAGTTTAAATTAACCATCCAATTATTGGGGTACCTAATTTTGACCCATACCCATATACTCTCAGCAGTTCACTATAATCCCTACACCCGAAATTCGCCACTTATGGGGCCCTGGGGTTTCTTTATCGTTTGCCACGTAAAAAAGGAGACCGAAGACTTTTCCTGATTCCCTTTCCGAGGCCCCAATTTTTTGGGTCTAATCATTAATGGTTTAAGTTTCAATCCCAGTTTTTCTTGGCTAGATCCTCATTTCTCGTCGTAGCGCCGTCCCTTGATGTCTGCACAACCTCTTTTGTTGTGGTACTGTAACAGTTTGTGCTTGGTGATTCGTCCGCATTTTTCTTGTGGCCCACCATGCTTTATCTTGGATACCAAATCAGCTGGAAAGGCTTCTACCGGGTTTTCCCCACCTTGTAGCCCAAAACAGATGTACCATTCAGCTGTCACATTGGGTGTTTCTGAGATCTATCTCCATTTTTTGGGGTTTCTCAAGGGCAAAGCTTAACCACCAACCATGAAATCACCCCCAAAAAAATGGTTGGTCAATTCATCTGGGTAAATTATAATAATTCACCAACCTGAATCTTGCGGCCATTTGGGGATGATTTCCCTAAAATAAACCATGATTCCAGTGAGGGAGAACAGTGAGGTCGTTATAATTTACCCAGATATATCATATATTATCCATAGATTCACCATTATTCACCATTATTAACCATTATTAACCATTATTAACCATTATTCACCATTATTCACCATTATTCACCATTATTCACCATTATTAACCATCATTCATCAACAATCTTTGGGCTTATCAATGGCATTGGCGAATCACGGCCTCCAAGAGCTTCAGTGCTTCTGCCTTGCGGTGCTTCGCTGGTCAAAACCCCCCGGGGGTCCCTTCTGTTCACCGCTCTTCATAGCTCTTTTTATGGTAAACGGATGCTGATTTTTCCAAACATAACTATGGTTATTATAGGACTGTCAAATAGTCTACGATAGTTAGTTTCTATAAAATTTTTGATCCATCCATTTTAGTTAGTTTCTATAGAATTTTTGATCCATCCACATTTTATAGCTACAAAAAATAGTATTTACCAACCAAAATTTGGGGACTGTACCAATGAAAACTAGGGACTTGGTGAACGAAAACTGACATCGAACATGTGATCGGGTCATATATGGCCGAACACAATGGGGATTGACAAAATCAATATATATATATAGCATCATCATTATTATTATGATATTATTGTTATTATTGTTGCTATTATATATATATTATAGATTATATATACTGTATAAAATTAATTACTGATATAAATATAAACATTATCACTGGGTTTCTTAGTTGAAGACCTGGCAATCCACTGAGGATGGTTTTTGCGGAGTTGGCGGAGCTGTGAACATCCAATGGAGGCTTATTAAATTGGGGTTTAGCATCCAGTAAAATAGCATAGTTATTGAAAATGGCCATTGAAATAGTGGATTTACCCAGATATAAAATGATGATTTTCCATAGTTTTTTGTATGTTTACCAGAACATACCATGTGGTTGTTTAACATAGCCATGGAAAATCACCATTTTATAGCTAGGTAAACCATCTATTTCTATGGGCCATCTATACCATGGCTATGTTAAATAACCAGAGGGTATGGCAAATCCTATGGGCAAATCCCACCATTTTTCAATCGATCATTTCGCGGGAAAACCATATGGATTCTTATCGTGAAAATCAAAAGTCTATGATTAGCTGAGATCAGAAATCACGGCATAGAGCCTCCAGATATGAATGGAAAGGACTTGAACCTAATAGCCAAATCTGCACAATCCATAGGGTCGACAAATCTGAACCCCCGAACCAGTGGCATGGAAATACTTGCGAAAGCTTTCTTCTGGATGAACTCATTATAATTCATTTGCCTGAAACAACACCATTTCGGGATCGTTCCCCCGGTCCTAGCCATCATTCTAACTTTCCATTATTGAAGGAAGTCTGGCAGAATTGTTTCGTTTTTGATGTTGCCAACTTCAAAAATTGAGGAAGTCTCGCTGAAGTGCTGCGTTTTTGACGCTAACAAGTTCAAAAATTGAAGAAGTCTCGCAGAATTGCTTCGTTTTCAAGCTTGCAGGTAGACAAATAGATCGATAGACAACTATTAAATACAACTACAACTACCACTATACACTACACTACACTAATTAAACAACAACAACAACAACTACAACAACAACTACTACTACTACTACTACGACCACTACGACTATGACTACGACTACGATTACGACTACGACTACGAGTACCACCACAGCTACAACAACAATATCAACTACACCACATTACACTACACTGCGCTATTTACACTGCAGCACACTACAACTACAAATACAAATGCAACTACAACTACACTGCGTTACACAACACTACACTACACTACACTACACTACACTAATTACATTACATCACGCCACAACTGCAACTACAACTGCAGCTGCAACGACACTTGCAACTACCACTACATTGCACTACACGACACTACACTAATTACACTACACCATACTACAACTACAACTACACTACCTTACACTACACTAGACTACACTACAGTACACAACACTACAGTACACCACAATACACTACACTAATTACACCACACCACAACTACAACTACAACTGCAACTACACTACACTTATTACACATTACAACTACAACTCCACTACACCACACTAACTACAACTACAACTGCACTACACCACACTACATCCAGCAGTTGTGGGTGAGGTGACCACTGCAACCATTCCAAAAAACACAACTTCAACGATTCAACCACCTTTCGGTCCATCAGTGGATTCGCTCTGCCATCCGTGGTTCACAACAACCAACCTCTCCTATAGGTGTCCTATTCTTGAAACTTCCGCCGCCGCCTTGTGCGGTACTACTGGTAAGTTATAAATGTGTCTGAAAATGGGGACATCCATAAAATAGTGCTTTTGTTGGGGAACATGACAATGATAATTATGCACGTAACTGTTGGAGTCTAGGCTTACCCTATTTTCAGTCCAACCCATACAGTTGAATTTTTACTCCAAGAAAGCACACCAAGGTTTTTCTGGTGATTTCGAAAGAACTGAAGTTTCCAGCCTGCTTCTGCTGCAACTGCAAGGCGCCCAAGTGCAGAAAAAACAAATAGACCTGACCTCGTCCGGTCCATTGTCAACCGGTTCCACACAAAAGCGTCATGGGTCTGGCTCAATGATTTGCCGAGAGTGGATTTTGTCAGTTCTCAATAGATCCCTGGTGATTGAGCCATTCATCCCACGAAATGTGGAAAACTCATCACTGGGGATCATCATCTCATTTCTATGGTTGAAAATATCACACAAACTGAATCCACCAACCAGATTAAGGTGAATATATATATATACACATATATACACACACACATATATATATATATAAAGATGCCTCAGGTATTTTTGTTCCACTCCGCAGCAATTTAGTCAACGGAAAATTAAATAGAGGGACCTACCACAAAAAAACATCATTCATCACTCTTCGCCCCAAACTGTTAGATTCTCAAAAGTCGGGCCAGACCCCAGACTAATGAGGAAATTGCTCAAGACCCGGTCCAAGGTGCCAAGCCAGACCTCAGGCCCCTGGATCACAGAGCCAAATGGAAATGATGTTGTGGTAGGTAAAATAAATGAAATAAGCTCTGAGATCTCAGTTTTCAGGAACAATCCGCCACACTTTTACTTTCATGGCTCTTCGTCCACGTTTCCTACCCTCCATCAAGGACTAGCCTCGGGAGGGATGGGATGGGACTTGAACCCAAACACTAAGGAACATAAACCACCCTTCTGCATCTTAAAACCCGGGGACGGGAATCTAAAGATGCCTCAGGTATTTTTGTTCCACCCCGCAGCAATTTAGTCAACGGAAAATTAAATAGATGGACCTACCACAAAAAAACATCATTCATCACTCTTCACCCCAAACTGTTAGATTCTCAAAAGTCGGGCCAGACCCCAGACTAATGAGGAAATTGCCCAAGACCCGGTCCAAGGTGCCAAGCCAGACCTCAGGCCCCTGGATCACAGAGCCAAATGGAAATGATGTTGTGGTAGGTAAAATAAATGAAATAAGCTCTGAGATCTCAGTTTTCAGGAACAATCCGCCACACTTTTACTTTCATGGCTCTTCGTCCACGTTTCCTACCACGGCCCCCAGTACTTCCAGTTTTTGAAACTGGAGGCTCAAGTGTTGAAAAGTTCGAATTCTGGACAGTCTGAACGAAAATATTAATGAAAGGTTTCACCTTAGGGTGATTTGGTGGCAGATTCATGCTTGTTAGCATGGCAAGTCCTTCATTGAGATAAAGGCGAGCAGTTTTCTGAGATGCCCACCTCCCCTGGATCAAAAGTCGATCTAGTGATTGGTGTTTACTAAACCAATAGGTGGCGCCGCCCCTCCTGAGAGAGTACGGTCGAAACTGAAACTGGGATAATCCTAGTGCCTCCAGACATTCATTAAACAGTTTGCGCCACTGAGCCGAAGTCTTAGAGAAGGAACTTGAGGGATCACTAACATGTTTCCATCTCTTCACCAGCATAACGGCCGGCTCGTAACCCAAAATGACACTTTCCGCCGCTCCACGGCGTTTGCCCCCCTTTGTCAAGCCCAGACTGATAACGACCTGCTTGTCTTGTGGCCCACACAGGAGGTGACTGGATCTCAGGTTAAGAATTTCGCCAGTACGGAGCATGGAGTAAAAGCCAACAACCAGGGAAACCCCGAACGAGTTCCAGCCCTTCAGGAAGGCCCACCCCGCCATGGCTTTTACCACGTGTTCAGGGATCGGTGGGGCTCTGGCTGGGATCTCGTTGATAGCCCATGTCTTCATCAGTCTCCATGCGCCAGGGAGGTTATGCCGTAAATCAGGTTGCAAGTCCTGCAGCCCCGCAATAGTATCACAGGCTTGACCGCGACCAGCCCCTGTTGACCAGAGGTATTCGATATAGTCTGCTAGGATGTCGTCAAGGTGTCTCTTTTGTCGAGGTAGCACCAGTCCAGCTTTGTCCAAATAGGTGAAAAAGGCTTGGGTAGCAAGGGTATACCGTCTACGGGTTGCAGGTTGCACAGTAAGTTCCTTTAAGCTTCCTAGACGACGGCGTTGAGCCGCCCGGTCTTGGGGCTGACCAGCCTCAAGCACGCGTTTTCGAGGCATTCCTAAACTTGGTCTTTACCCGCTGTGCCCAACGCGAAGGGGCATCAGCCGGGTTATCATCCGTGTGGACATATGCCCACACCACCTGGACATTGCCAGCCAAGACCAAGGCATTGACTCTGGCCATCGTCCGACGAAGCTTTCTGGAACTACTGCGGCCACGTGACAGCGTGTGCAGACACACCAGGCTGTCAGTCAAATGGACCATTCTGCAACCTATTTGCCTTTGCTTACCCACTCTCCATTTCAGTGCCGTAAGCACCGCACGGAGCTCGAGGCTGTTGATGTGCTCCTTAGCATGAACCCACTTCCATCCGGTGATGACGCGCCACCGCCAAAGGCGTGACGGAACACTTGCTCGGAGACGGTGGAATTTCACCATCTGAGATGTGGGGGTAGAGAGGAGGATATCTTCACCTTTGATCGACACGAGGTTCCCCAGCTTGAACGCCAGCTGGTAAGGATCCATGTCACTGCGGCTTCTTGAGGGATTCAAAGGGAGACGGCAAAGACGCCCCTGCACAAATTGATGTTCTCCGGACCGGCAAGCGTCAAGCACCTGCTGTGGACTCATGGCATGGATCCAACCCAGCCACGCAAACAGCTGACTCAACAAAGTGGCGACCACTGGCACGGACCAACTGTTACCCAACAAAGTGAGCCGGGTATCGTTGTACTCGGTCTTCCGCCGCTCAGACTTTGGCAGACAGGACGCAGCGTAGTGAAGGGGAAAACCAGGCATCAATTCCCTTTCAGAGACGTCAGGGACCCGATAGACCCCGGCTCCGTTGCACAGGGAGTTTCCATCTTTGTACTGGTATGGCGGAAACCGAAAAGAGTCCATGTGCCATCTTTCCAGCTCTGACAAGCTGCAGTGCTGGACACCTGCGGGCTTCCTTCCCGCTCTTGGGCGCGGGTGACTAGTAGTGAAAGTAGGGAAAGGACGTGACACATCCACCTTATTCCAACCAGACCGAATAACTTCCGTCAGGTGCTGCTGGCCCACCAGAGTTACCTGCGTCACTGGGCCGCTGTCATCCACTGCCACCTCGTCTGAAGCCGAAAGCTCCCAACTCAGCCAATACAGCCTTGGGCGATGACACCAGGTGAACGACCCCGCATCGCAAAAGATCGGCTCTCCTCCATAGCCAGCGCTCATGATGTTGCGGTCGATCTCGTCCATCGAACCTACGGACTCCATCAGTACATGCACTGGACACCACTTGAAAGCCTGCTTGACCAAGTCACGGACCCGGGGGACCTCACTGAACAAACAAGACCTTTCATCCCGTAGAGCCCCCTTTCGGTCAGGGTTCAACCCCAAGACCCCCTGGCACGGAGGTCCGGCTCCAATCAGGACCATTGAACACTGTGAGTACTGGCACGCCCACCGGTTGACCATCTCAAAGTTGATCTCCTGTACCGAGTCCACGACTTGAACTCCAGGATAATGAGCCTCGACAACTCTCTGTGCTGACTTGTTGCATTCCACGGACACATGCCCTAGTACCTTAACACTGATGACCTCCAAGGCCACCCTGAGGGCCCCGATGCCGTCAAAGAGTCCGATCGAAAAGACCGTCAGGTCATCACAAGGTTCAGGGATCTCTCCCCGCAAGCTTCCACCGGCCACCATGGTTCCCATTGCGGTGAGTGCTGTAGTTGCGCAGACTCCGCCACCTTGAGATGAGGCGTCACTGCAAGTGACCATCGGGTGCATATCCAGACGAAAATCAAGCCGCGCAAGTGGGAGCATGCCCAGGAAGCGCAAAACCTCCAACCGACATTCGGGTGGCGTGTCCAAATACCGGCGCTTCAGCCTGTCATAGGCCAAGATATGTTGCCACACTTGATTGAGGCAACCCAAAAGTGGCCTTCGGAACATACTGAAGTACACCAGTCCACCGCAAACTATCTGCCACTGTTTCTGCGTAGCTTGTGTCTGCTGGCAGAGAGTGACTGCCAATCCAAAATACTTAGCCAGCTTGGATTCTCTAGGGTACGCAACCCCGAGTTCACCGTCCACCGTTGCACCTTGGAGTTCGCAGACTGCAGATCGCTGAACCGACTTCTTGAGGTTTCTAGGGACACCCCATCTTTCATACTCCTGCCTCAACGACAGGATGCTTGCTGCACAGGTACCCTCGAGATCATTGGCGGCATACCTCTGGACCTTCTCCAACAGATCGTAATTGTCGAGATAGACCCTCCAGTTAGGGTTATGCAGGGAAAAACCCCGATCACGGCGCAGCTCTGCCTCAGGGACATTGACCCCGTCACCCGCTGAGGACCTCGGCGAGGAACTCCACTTGACCAGGTTTCTATGAACGTGCTGTGCCAGGCTGACACTGTTCAAGAATCCCATGGGCAATACCCGGCTGGCCAAGTACACCCTGCGGCCCTTCAAATGAGGAGGCAACGCTGATAGAGGGACTAACTTGTTGAAAGCGAGAAACTTGATCCAGCATCGAGGAACGCTCATTGTGTAGAAAAAACATTTGACGTCCTCACTACTGATAAGCAGCTTCTCATCCGGCTGCAGAAAGAAGGGATTCATGGTACTCCAGGCCGGAAGGGAGTCCACGTCCCCCGCAAGGGGCTTGCACAGGTGGTTCAAAGGGATGAGATTCATGATCAAACGATAGATCTCAACTCCGCTAGCAGTAGACTCATCCTTTGATACCCCAAAGAGCCCGTTTAACAAGGGACCGGAAGCAGTATGAAACACCTCTTCCTCCATGATAAACTCGCATACCCGGCTTTCCACAAGACCTTTACATACCTCAGGCCAGTCAATGTCCTTCACCATCACTTTCGGGGCGGCAGAAATCACCCACTCTGACTTAGGCCTAAGATAGTGGTCAAAGTTTAGGACATAGTCCCTGCACCCCAACTCACAGACTGCCTCCAATGGGACATTACCCACGTCATTGGGCAAAGCAGGGGCCACATTATGCCATGAAAACGTCTTTGCCACTCTAACTTCATCACCTTTATAGTCAATAGATCGCACAGCAAACAAGTCATGCCAGCTCATCTCTGGGATCACCGCATTCACGTTTGAAAACCTGTGCACCTCTTTGACAAGTCCCGACAGGCAGGCTCTTTGCCCTTCGTTCACATCTTCTTCACAATAAAGACCATCACCCCAAAAAGAATTGAGACACAAAACGACACACAATAGCCATGATAGCTCCATCTCATTCAACGACGGGTCAAAATCAAGCAAAAAACTCCTAGAGGTAGGCAAGGGGAAAATAAACGCCTTATCCCGCTTACCCGTGTCCTGGCTGCAGAGTGGTAAGACCTCTAAGAGCTTAAACAAAAGCAGGGGTCCACACGACTCCAGCCTCAGACCCTCCCAGTCCGACTGTCCCATGCATTTTTTCACCCCACGGCTGCCGACATCCGAACTATCTCCGGCCACGGCTGAACCTTGGTCAGAGCTCATTGGCTCTGAGGTTCTTTCAAAAGGCGGGGCGGCCACATGCACTGATTGCGCCAGAGCGTTATACTCATTCTCATAGGCCACATCGCTCTGGCTGGAGGGCTGCTGCTTTACCAGCGCCTGGGAAGCCAATGCCGTCCTTCCCTCATATGGAACATCCTCAGTTCGAGTGCCCTCCAAACTGGCCTTTTCAGGGCTCTCAACCCCCGAAGGCTCTTCGGCCTCAGGGCTCTTATTCCCCGATCTCACATCTTCTGTCATCCCTTCCTCAGCTAGCTTGCCTTCGCTCCTCCTCCTTCGTCTTTTTTCTTCCAATCTCCTTTCTGGCCTTGCGCTTTCCCTCCTTTCCTTGCGTCGCTTCCCTTCCTGAAATCCTCCTTCCCTGACTGCTTTCCTTTGCCGCTTCCCTTCGGGCCGTTCGAGGGTCGCCCCTCCGGGAGCGATGCCATCCATCGCGTCTTCGATTCTTCGAAGGCTATCTTCTGCGCCTCTTTCATTTCGGGGACTCCCGTCAACGTGGCCTGCTCGGCCGGGAGTAGCTCCAGCTTTTGGCTCACCGTCCAGTGGGTGCCGTTTAGGGTTGATTCGGCACTCTTTATCCTCTGGAAAACGAGGTCCAGGGCCTGAGTGACCCTTCCCTTCACCAGGAAATCTGCGGTGGCACACAGGCTCAGGAGCTCTCGGGCGACCCCTCCGGAGCACTTCTTCTGGAGGACCTGGCGGTAGTATTGTACCGCAACGGGCCTGGTCGAGGAGGTGTGGTCTTCCTCTCCCAGACCCTGCATCAAGTTCGATCGCATCTGCGACAGGGCCTGGAAAGACAGGACCCCTGGATAGGAGTCTGCTATGCCCCGAACCCGTGCAGCCTGCTGGAAAACTGTGTCGCCTTCGTCCTCCAGCAGGGCCATCCTGGAGCTCTCGCTCGAAGACCCCGAGCCTGAACTGCTCCTCTTCCCTTTCTTTCTGACGTATTTCTTGGCCAGCTTGATGACCTTGTTTCGGACCTTCTCTGACGGGTCCATTCCCATGCCTCCAAAGAGGCTCCTGACGGGCTTCTGAGCAGCCAGTCGAGCCCGACTGCCATCCAGGGCTACCTCCCCCGAAGTCGATGCCTGACTGCTTGAACCTCTCTTCTTTGTCCTGCTCTTCTCCTTTTCCTTTTTTGTCTTCTTCTCTTTGGCTTTCTCTTTCTTTTTCTTTTTCACTTTTACTGCCTCTGCCTCTCCTGGTTCCTTCCTCAAGGGAGTTTCCCCGTCTCTGGCTAGGTGACCGCGAAGCCTGGCCAGCTCGTCCTCGCCTTCGGGTGGGGCAACTTTGAGAAGGTTGTCTACCCATGGCTCTTCCTGACCGGGGCCTTTTCGTTTGCGGATGCGAGCTCCGTGGACGAGGTCCTCCGCCGCTTCTTCGTGGTTGCAGTCGCTCGGGCATAGGATCACCCGAAGCTCGAGATGCGGGGTCCCGGACTGCAACTTCAGAATGGCCTCGTCGGTCGTGCCTGTGGGGCGAAGACACAAGCACACCTGCGCTCCGCTCAGGCCCGCTCCGAGGACCTCTCCAGACACTTTGCAGGCCTTGTGGAAGTACTGTGCCTCCTCCACGACCAGGTGCTGTGCTTTCAAGGCCCAGTCGACTGTCAACTCTGCTCCTCTCAGAGTGTGTCCAGCCTCCCAAGATGCTAGGTGATCTCCTCTGCCTTCTCCTCGGGTATCGGCCCCTGCTGGGCGTCGAAGGGCTGCAACTCCCCGACCCGGGCCCCTGGCTCCTCCTTTTGCTTGTGCTTTGGCCTTCATCCTTGCCATGACAGGGGGTGCGCCCCTTGCCTTGGCTTTGGCCTTTGGCGGCATTTCTACTTGTGACGGCGCCGCTTCTGATTCTGCCAATACTGTCTGCCTCTCTCAACGTGGGCGTACCCCTTCCACCTAGGGGGCTTCCTCTGCTCAGGGCTGTGTTCCCCGTAATCTCTCCCTCTCTGATCGGAGTTCTGTCTCTCTTCTGTCGCTCCTCCTCGACTGGGTGGCGAACCGGCTGGCTCTGGCGGACGACGGTGTCCTGCAGGGATGGGCGGTCCACTGAGGTGCCTGCCTGCTGAACCTCTAATGGGGAGGTGCTCCAAGCCAAATCGCTCTGGATGTCTTCGGACTTCCTTGTCCTTATCTTCTTGTTCCTCTCTTCTATCCTCTCTTCTCCTTGAGCTTTCTCGTCGCAAAGGTTCGTCGTCCCTGTCTTTTCGATGTCCAATCCTGCTACTAGTTGACTCCAGGGCTGTCCCCCGATCCGTCCTCTTCCTTTCCCCGCTCTCAGGGCTTCTCTTTCCTTTTGATTTGCTTCGGCTCCTCTCTTTTTCAATCCTAGCCTTCTTACTTGACCTTCTCTTTTCTTTCTTTGCGGCCTTGGCCTTCTTGGCCTCCTTGGATTTGTCCTTCTTGCTAGCTTCCTCCTTTTTCTCTTTCTTCTCTGGCTCTTCTACCTTATTGGGTTCTTCCACCACGGGTGACCTACCGATCTCCTCTGCCGGAGCAGCAACTGCGCCAGGGCCACCAGCCCCGAACGGTCCTCCCCCACCTACTTCGACCAGGTCACTAAGTGCACCAGCGCAATTCCTTAGCGCCCCCAGCACAGCGCTCTCCTGGTAGACAGAGAGCTTGCCTCCTTGGAGTAGATGGCCAAGTCTGAAGTAGGTCTTGCAGCTCGGGCAGGTCGGAACACCCGAAAAAAGGTGGCAATGAGGACAATCGCCCATTCACTTGAACCCAAACACTAAGGAACATAAACCACCCTTCTGCATCTTAAAACCCGGGGACGGGAATCTATATATATATGTATGTATCTTTCTCTCCCTGTTTTTTCTATCACCATTTCGAATGCCAGAATTGGGGGCCATCCCGCCTCGGTTGAAAGGAACTTTGCCCTTCGAGAACGCGGCCACATCCACCGGAGCCTGGCATTTTGACACAAAAAAAACGACCCTGGAACCATCGTTGAAAGTGTCACCCCCCATAGGTCATTTTTTTGTAAAAAAAATCGGGTAAAATCAACCACCTGAAAGTTAGAGTCACAAAAAGGTACCTTAAAATTGAAGGTAAAATCAGGCAACTGGTTAGTGGTATACCTACCCCTCTGAAAAATATCAAAGTCAGTTGGGATGATTATTCCCAATATATGGGAAAAATGTTCCAAACCACCAGGTAAATTAGTAAAATCCTATTAACATACATAATCCAACATAGGGTTTTTTAGTACTTTTCATTTTTGTGCGGACTACTGAAACATACAGTAACATACAGTAACTATATGATTCTTGGGGTATCCAGTTGACCAAATTTGAGACTTCTCTTGTCGAAATTCGAGTGGGTGAATTTGGCATGAAATTCACCTGGTTGGAAACAAACCACTCGTTGGATGGGAACTTGTGATCTCGAGATGTCCATTCCACGAAGAACTTCTGGCAATCTTCGAAAAATGTCCTTCTTCAATTTAAATTCATAGGTGATTTGTCCATGCCAAGTGCGAGCTTCCCAGCCAGCTGATTCATTGAATCCTTGGTTCGTTGATTCATTGAATCATTGAATCATTGGTTCACTGATTCACTGATTCATCGGCTCACTAACTCACACATTCATTGGTTCACTGGATCACTGATTCAGTGACTCATTGGTTTACTGATTCGTTGGTTCATTGATTCATTGATTCACTCATGAACTGATTCACAGAATCATAGGTTCCTTGATTCGTTCAATCACTGACTCACTGAATCATCGAACCACTGATGCATTCATTCATTGATTCATTGGTTCACCGGCTCACTAGTTCACTGATTCATTGATTCACTGCTTCACTGATTCACCGGCTCACTAATTCATTCACTGATTTATTGGCTCATTGATGCATCAGTTCATTGATTCACTGAATAATCGATTCAATGCATTCATTCATTCATTCATTCTTTCTTTCATTCATTCTTTCTTTCTTTCTTTCTTTCATTCATTCTTTTTCGTTTCATTTCATTTCACTTCACTTCATTTCATTTCATTTCATCCATCCATTTTTTCATTCATTCATTCATTCATTCGTTCATTCATTCATTCATTCATTCGTTCGTTTCATTTCATTTCACTTCATTTCATTTCACTTCATTTCATTTCATTTCATTTCATTTCATTCATTCATTCATTAATTTCATTCATTCATTCATTCATTCATTTCATGTCATTTCATTCATCCATCCATCCATCCATCCATTCATTCATTCATTCATTCATTCATTCGTTCATCCGTTCATTGCTTCATTGACTCATGGACTCACTAATTCATTCATTCATTGATTCATTGGTTGTGAATTGTTTATTTCATGTCATTTCATTAGCATCTTTTTTCTCAGTCGTTGATGCACCTCACAACTTCGACATTTCATTGCTTCTGCATCTCAAAAACTTTCCTATAGGCCATTGACCATTGATTCCTTATAGCTATTTACTTCTAATTTTTCGAAACTTCCGCCCCGGCACAGGCCGGGCACTACCTGGTAGACGAAAGGTTCCCACTGCCATGTTTGATTACCCGAGGGTAACTTACTCCAGAAGAACTAATTGGATACCAATGCCAATCCGAATCCCACAACAATACTTGGATACCCTGCAAACCCAAAAAGCTCGCCTGGGTATGAACTAGAACAACATCCATAGTGAGATCTTTAAAATCCATTCCAATACCAAACCAAGGGTTGCCCAGATTTATGATCGTATCATCAACAAGCTTGGGGAAGGGCTCAAAAAACATGGGTGCTGAGACACCAAAAACCTCATTGGAACAGGGTCAAAACTTTCCGGACCCTGCAGACCACACATTTTGGTCATTTTCAGTAGGGTTCTGAGTCTTTCTTCAACCCACTTGACCTCATAAAGGAGTCCATCCTCTCCAAAGGTTGCATGCCCTCGAAGAAAATTCACGTCCCACGATGGAATAGCAACCCCACGGCATGTTAGGCAGGTGATGTCATGACTCATCCCCATTGGGAGCATCAAAGGATTTGGCCATGGTCACAGGGATAATTGGTTGACTACATAGGAGCATAACTTAATGGTGTTAAACTCCAACAATGACCCAGAACTTCAGAACCAAGAGTACACTGTTGTAACATGTTGTAACATGTTGTAACATGTTGTAACATGTTGTAACATGTTGTAACGTGCTTTCATTAACCGGCAAGTCAACAAGTGAATCCGTAGAAGCAAGCGAGTTGTGCAGTTGTAGGTGTGGCTGATCTTAGAAACTCTGCAGGAAACAAAAATCACCAATGTTCACTGACCTTCACTAAGCTTGACGCAGTAGATAGGACAAAGCCAAATATTCACTGGGAATTCCAGGATCCTAAATTGGAGGTACGTTAGTACCATATAAGGCCATATTTTGTGGGGATATTCCCTTATATAGGCAGGTACCTCCAATTTAGGTTCCTGAAATGGCCATTGAAATATCATCTGATCCTATATTTTCCCATAGGGTAACTGTTCATGTCATAGTCCATCCCCCAAACAATGAACACGGCAGATACCCTGGCGTCTTACTTGATATGCATACCCAAAAACTATCAAAACATTGAAACATACTTAAAACATTAAGCTATTTTTTGAAAATTGAATTAATACTACAGTTACTACAGATACCAAGGGAACTCATTACCTTCATACTCACTCAAAGCTAGTGGAAGATAGTGGAAGTATGAAACTAGTGATAAGCTGATTCCCCATCAATCTATATGAGCTAAAAACTAATCTTGAAACAAAATGACTGATTTTACGCCCCATAGTGGTGACAAACAATCCACAATTGACAGTGGGCGTAAAATGTGTAGAATCTTGAACTTCTGGGATCTATATATGGTATCTCAGTCTAAGGCCTTATTAAGCGCTTCTGAACCACCACCAACAACAACTGAAACCAGCAAAAAAGGGGCTTATCAATCTATCAACAGTCTATTGTTGGGGAGGTCAAGCTGTAACTACAATGTGGGGCGCCTCACTTATAAGTCGGTTTATAAAAACCCATGAATACCATATCATAGTTATAAGTACCTATAAATCCGATAAACTGATAAACCATAGTTATTGGAGTTCTGCTCACCAACTTAGCGATTTCAAAAAGAAACGGGGCCCCACTGTGTAACCATTATTAACTTATGATTATTGATGATCCTATAATATAGCTAACAATTAAACTACAAAAGTGGGGCCTTTGTTTACGATAGCTAAGTTAGTGTAAATAACTCCAATGTCGGTTTATGATACAAAAATAACTTAAAAAAATAAGTCACTTTGGTTATTTAATGTTATTTATGATACCAAAATAACATCAAATAACCTGCTGGGCCCATGGGCTTTATAAACCAACGTTCACATTCCTGGGGCCCCACATTGTCGCCTTCTGCAGCATCATCTGCGCCAGATCTAAGGCCTTCGGCGACGCACCCGCCTGGCGTGGCGACGTGGCCGGAGAGCAATGGAGAAAAACCCAAAAAAATGGAAGTTTTCATCGTGTTAAAGGATGTGAAAGGAACATCCATCTATAAATGGTGAATTTTCCAATGCGAAAAAATAGCTTTCTTGGGTGGACACAAACAGAAGCCCGGAAGAATTTAGATATTCTTCAGCCCCAAACCAAGGAGAAACGTTGTTTCTTCGGCCGCAAAACCCCCAAACTCCGGGAGAAGTGCGGCATCAACACATGAGATTTGGCGATTTTGTTTGCCACAGAACTAGAAATTATACCTATGTCTAAAACACCGGTGATTTTGCGGAAAAACTTATGTTTTTAGCCAAGAAAAGTCTGGATTCAATCAAGAAAAATAGGAAGAATTACACAACACAAACAACAAAAACAAGAAAAACAAAAACAACAACAACGACGACGACGACGACAACAACAACAACAACCACCACAACCACAACCACAACAACAACAACAACAACAACCACAACCACAACAACGACAACAACAACCACAACCACAACCACAACAACAACAACACGATTAAAGACAACCACTGAACAAATTAAAATGGCAATTTTGACCAATGAACATACAGTAGAAATATGACAAAATAAACGTAAGAATATATGTCACTTCACCACTGAACATGGGATGTTAGCCAAGAACGTTAGCATGTCACAAGCAAAATGCGGGTTTCAGCAAGAATCATGGGGATTTCAACACGCATTTTGAACGATTTCAAGTTGGAACAACTTGGGTACAACTGATGGAATTTGGTATTTCAAAGCAAAACGCTGATAAGAAAGAATGACCTTGGTTTCAAGTGTGTATATATATATAATGCATATTTGTATATGCCAAAAAACGCATTTCATTATTGCTGTGTTGGTACTAACCCTCAGGTACCCCGTAAAATCGGAATTTGAGGATGCTATCGGATTCTGATTCTCTGCAAGAAGTCATTCTAAGTATCAATGAACTCCATCTCTGTCAAGGCTTCAGCAGTCTGCAACCTATCACCTCAACAAATAATGAAATAGCCCTGTGATGAATGGATAGGGCCCCATTTCCGACATTTTACGACCCACACGTTTGCCCAATCTTGTTGTTTGTACCACCATGATCCACCATGTTCATTCTGTTCTACAGGAAGAACCCCCCCAGTTATCACTTGATTTATAATCTGTTATAACCCCATCTAACTAGTTCGACATAACCACACATAAACCACATATAACCACATATAACCACATATAACCACATATAACCACAATATAACCACAATATAACCACATATAACCACATATAACCATATATATATATAACCACATATAACCATATAAATATATATAACCACCACAATTAAATGCAATCATTCGCCTCGTCATGTTCCCCAACCTATCCTTCCCAAGCCCCCTTAGCCATCAATACCTCTGTCCATTCGATCAAACAGGCAGGAAGTACACGGACCTGCAAGAGAATGGAGGCAATGACCTTACGTTGCCGCGGCCGTGGGATGTGGGGGTCTAGGGCAGTGCGCCGTGCGCATTCCAGGGGAGACCGGGAAACATGGTTTTCAACAGCATGTAGGCAGAGTCAGCAGCCTAATCTATCAATAACTAAATATTGTACAGTACACAACTAATTATAAATGTGATTGTATAATGAGATACAGAGAAAAAACAAAACCACAACATAGATATCCTATGATTTCCTGTATAATTGTTCCCTTTCTGTTTCCCCATTGGATTTTTCCTCCGAGTTTGGGAGTTCTTTGGTGGCCCAGCAAGTCCACCGGAGGATCAATCTGGTCATAGGAGAACCCCCACGGGTTTTCCCAACCATGGTTCTACCCCAAAATGGATGGATACCACCCACATGACTTGGTATTCGACCTATTCATGACTTGGGGGTCTCATACGGGGGGTATTTAGTATATACAAGGGGGATGGCATTGACCAATCCCAAGCGGGATGCAAATCCAAAGTACTAACATGAACCCTAGGCCCTAAGGCTTGTCAGTACCCAGATACTGGATATGTGACCTGCAAAATATAGACGACTATACACAAGCAAAGAATGCGCAAAATCAGCATCCGGTGCTACACCAAAATATAATTCAAAAGGGCAAACCCAAGATCGCCAACAAGTTCATGTTCAAGTTACCCTCCTGTCAACCAACAGTTCGATGTGGAAAACCCATGAAAACCCATCATTTCCCGAAACGGTTTCCCCATGGGTTTTCCACACCGGCCACACGGTCGGTCCAAGGCATCGCAAAAGGTCCCCTAATAGATTTGCTTTGTGCTTTCCAGAAAGTTTATATCATCATTAAAAAAAAAAATATTAAAGAACAACACTTCTGGAATTCGATGAAAAAGCATGCCCGTCCGGGATGGATTTTGTGGTTTGGTGGCTTCAGCCCTTGGGGATCCAATGAGGGGGCGCCTTAACTAGGACTCCGTCTCAGGCGTGCTTGTTAACCACGTCTGCTTAAGGGTCTTAACTCTGGCCCGCTTAGGGTCTTAACCCTGACCCTTTTGAACCAGGCCGTCTAGAGCTCCAAGCTCCGACAAGAGCCGGGTTCCATTTCCAAATGGAGCCGGGCCGCATTTTCCAAATAGAGCCGGGCTCCATTTCCAAGCAAAATTCCAAATAGAGCCGTGCTCCGTTTCTGGGTGGGGCCGGGCTCCATTTCCCCCGGCTCCATTTCCAAACAGCCGGGCTCCATTTCCAAATAAAGAGCCGGGCTCCATTTCCAAGCAAAGTTCCAAATAGAGCCGTGCTCCGTTTCTGGGTGGGGCCGGGCTCTATTTCCAAATAGAGCCGTGGGCTCCATTTCCAAACAGGCGGGCTCCATTTCCAAATGGGGCTCCTTTTCCAAATAGAGCCGGGCTCCATTTCCGAATGGAGGCGGGCTCCATGTCCAAATAAATTCATTCGATTGCAAGTGCCGCAACCTGACACGGGTTGAGCGGCAGCATCCCAGGAGGTACTGGTCTTGAAGAAGTAGAGCCACAAACCTAAGAGCATGACTCAGACTGTTGAAGAAAATTCACCAAAAATGGTGACATTAGATGTCGGACATTTGCTTTGTAATTAATGGCAACGCCTAGTTTGTTGGCTGCCAGGGCCAACTGCACTCGCACGTTAAAAGCGGATGCGGCTTGAAAAGTGATCCATCCCATATTTGGTGGTGCACCGCGGCTGCTGTCGCCACCAATTAGGAGAAATGCTATACTCAAGTTCCAGAGCAAGGCAAGGCGGTCTTGCGAGAATCTAGAGCATTCTGTGAAAAAATGTCTGGCGCTTGCTTGCGCATGCTTGCACCAAGGGCACATTTTCTTTTGTGGTGGTTCATCCGGACGGAAATACCTACGTGTTGGAGTCTTAATGGCGCCACAACGCCAAATCATTAGTATAGTGAAGTCAGCAGGGTTCAGCGAGTTGACCCACTTACTCCACTCTGATGCACTTGATATTTCAAGGTCAATTGCTGAGGTACCCTCCGCATCTAATCTGGAGCTTTGGATGCTGGAAAGCAGGATGCGCCGAGCGCGCATTCTGAAATTGTGCGCCCAGGCTGGGTCAGGACTCCGACCTGTGCGCAACGCAATGGGTTGCATGAAATCGGCAGCATGGTCACCAGATTACGCCCACAATGAACCGCATTGGAAGAAGTTCTAATGACCAAGTGATCATGATTAAACTCAACGATTTGAAGTTTCAAGGCTTGGGCATGCAAGAGCAGGACACTCCTGATTTTAGAACAAGCAGTAGGTAAAATTTTAAAGGCGTTTAGCAAACCACGGATGGCCACACCGAAAAGAGGATGGTTATCGACCTGCTGGGCCCAAAAACGAGCCTCACACTACCAACTAACGGTAGGTTTGCAAATGGCATTGAACAGTAACGAAGCATCTTGGAAAGTGCCTGGCGCCATGAGAGGACTGGCCCAGTCCAGGAGCGGACGCACAAAGGCCGTAGTTAAACGTGAACGGATTTGCGTGGTGCCAGGACAACCGTGAAGTCGCTGGACAACGTTCCGAACTTTGTCAGGATCCCTTGGCTGGATCGGCTTTGTTGGAGAATCAGGCTCATGGACTAAACCGAGATGCTCCATGGTACCATTAGATTCACCGGAAAACCAAATTTACGTTTTATCATTATTGATGGTGAAACCGATCTGAGCATCAAAGTGATTTGTTATTTGAAGCGCTTTTTGGAGCAAGGCTTTGTTACCCCTACTTACAACAGCAATGGTGCGATCATCCATGTAACACCAAGTACGAAGCGTATTGCTGAGGCCTTCAATGAGTTGGTTCCAAGGACACAAAGCAACACCTACACCTAATGCCAGTGGCGAGCAGGGATCACCTTGCGGCACTCCCCTGGAAGGGTGAAGCGGAGCAGCAACAATTCCGTGAACTGTGCAAACCCTGCATGCCGACCAAGCCTGGGCAAGTGTTGCAGTGATGGCATTATGAGCTCCAAAGTGGTGCAAGGCATGTTGCGCCAACACTGGCGACAAATGATCGAAAGCTTTTGTGAGGTCCGTTTCAGCAAAATCAATTGGAGGCGGGTTTCATGTCCAAATAAAGCCAGGCTTCATTTCCAAATGGAGGCGGGTTCCATGTCCAAATAAAGCCGTTGGCACCATTTCCAAATAGAGCCGGGTTTCATTTCCAAATAGAGCCGGGTTTCATTTCCAAATAGAGCCGGGCTCCATTTCCAAATGGAGCCGGGCTCCATGTCCAAATGGAGGCAGGCTTGATGTCCAAATTAGAGCCGGGTATCATTTCCAAAAAAAAGAGCTAAACTCATTTCCAAATAAGGCTCCATGTCCAAATAGAGCCGGGCCCCATGTCCAAATAGAGCCGGGCTCCATGTCCAAATAGAGCCGGAGAGACGTGATCCGGAGAGAGGTCTGCAGAGTTGGTTTCGACCAGCGAAACCCGAAACCCGAAACCCGAAACCCGAAACCGACTGTTAAAGTTGGTTTCGAACTGCGAAACCCGAAACCCGAAACCCGAAACCCGAAACCGACTCTGAAGACTTAACTTCCCCAGGACCGATCGCTAACCTAATCTAATCTAATCTAATCTAATCTACCTAATCTAATCCAATTCTAATCTAATCTAATCTAATCTACCTAATCTAATCTATTTCTAATCTTATCTATCTAATCTAATCTAATTTAATCTACCTAATCTAATCTAATTCTAATCTAGTTTAACCTATCTAATCTTATCTACTCTACCTAATCGAATCTAATTTTAATCTAATCTAATCTACCTAACCTAATCTAATCTACCTAATCTAACCTAATCTATCTATCTAAGTAATCTAATTCTAATCTAATCTTATCTACCTAATCAAATCAGATTCTAATCTAACCAAAACTAATCTAATCTAATCAATCTAATCTAATCTATCTAATCTAATCTAATCTACCTATTCTATAAAAATTCTTATTCCAATCAATCTAATCTAATCTACCTAGTCTAATCTAATCTAATCTAACCTAATCTACTTCTTCTAATCTTATATTTCTAATCGAACCTAATCTAATCTAATGATATCATATCATATCATATCATATCATATCTATCCAACTAATCTAATCTAACCTAATCTAATCTATCTAGATAACCTAATCTAATTTAATCTACCTAAACTAATCTAATCTAATCAAATATAATTCTAATCTCATCTCATCTATATAGTCTAACCTAATCTAATCTACCTAACCTACTCTAATTCTAATCTAGTTTAATCTATCTAATCTAATCTAATCTACCTAATCTAATCTAATCTAATCTACCTAATCTAATCTGATCTACTCTACCTAATCTAATCTAATCTAATCCAATTCTAATCTAATCTATTCTACCTAATCTAATCTGATCTACTCTACCTAATCTAATCTGATCTACTCTACCTAATCTAATCTAATCTAATCTAATCTAATCCACTCAGTGACAGCTAGTTTCCCCCAAACCGTTGCCGTTTTTCCTCTCTGACCTTTTCAGGCGCTTGTCACTCACCGCTCTTGTTTTTGACGACTGCATGGAGAACGACACTTGGGTGATGTGAGATCGGCATCGTACTGGTGAATCTAAAGGTGGTTTCGACCTACGAAACCCGAAACCCGAAACCCGAAACGGACGGCTAAAGTTAGCTTCAATCGACGAAACCCGAAACCCGAAACCCGAATCCCGAA
>CAMXCT020000351.1:250000-264428 GCA_947184155.2 Cladocopium goreaui | reverse complement strand
TACCGGGCTACCCTATGCATAGATGGAATCAGGCTTAGTGTTTAATTTTACTTTATGTACCCTTTGGTTTTCGCAAATGACAAAGGAACATCAACGTTTAAATCGTGTACTCAACGAATAAATCCTCAAGAAACGGATGCAAATACTGGATGTTCTCTGCCAAATATCATCACCCATCCCAAACAGTTGGTACCAAGTGTTTGATACTAGTCACTGAGCGTGTGTTTTGTTCACTCAGAATTGTGTCACTTGTCCATTTTCCCACGAAGTTCTTAGAGACGAGTGTGAAAAAGTCTCCTTGGATCAAGGAGATTATATGGATGTGGGTCAAAATGGAAGACCGATGTGGGACCACAGATGTGAATGTCTAGTTTAGTATTAACCATCCAATTATTGCGGTACCTAATTTTGACCCATCCCCATATAGGAACATTCTTCACCATAGCATCATGTTGTTGTTCAAGCCAATCAGCATAATCAGAGAGATCAGGGATGATGAGGCAATTTCTTCCTGAAGCCGTCACTTTACCCTCTGGCAAACTAACAGTTTGCGAACTGGAAAATCACCATATAGAATAGGTAAATCAACTATTTCTATGTGCCATGTTCACTAGCTATGTGAAATTACCAGAGGGTATATCCATCATATATCCTAATAAATCCCATTGAATCACCATTGAATCCCATTAAATCCCATTATATAAATCAATTGGGTATTTGAAGTTGGCATTGGGTTTCTTGGGATCCAAATGGGAGAAATCCTCCTCACCACTGAAGTTCTGAAAAAAAACACTTCTCCTTTTCGGTGAAGAGCTGTGCAAAATGGACCTGGTTTTCTCCTTCTCTACTTACCATTACTTACCCTCAAAGGCCGATTCTTGATCCACAAGCTGCTTCGCAGTTGCAAAGATGTTTTTCATTTTGCGATTCCTGTTGAAGTTTAGGTGATGCCCTCTCGAAATTCAACATAGCCATGGAAATCTATGGAACATGGTTCATTTATAGATGTCTGTATATATATATATATGCATATATATAATATATAATTATATGTATGTATATATATATATATGATTTACCTTTAAACAAATGGCCAATCTTCGATACTTATGCTGAATTATGGGTATTTGGGATGATTTTGGCCACATTTTTTAGGCGCCAGTTCCTCATTCTACGAGACTTTGGACAACGGTGATCGCAGGCGCGATTCGTCTGGACCGCAGGCTGATATTGGTATTAGGAAAATTGGTTTTAACCATGGGAAATTGATAAAAACTAATAGAACAATTGATAAAATTGATAAAACTGGTATATTACCAACAAGAAAAGTTTTAACCAACTAATACCATTATTGGAACATTGATATTTAACCAAAAAATGGGAAATATGAAAAATATCCTACTGGTAAATCCGCCCGCACCGAAGGTGCTGGGGCGTGATCTTCCGGATGGCACTCGTAAAAGGTTACAGGTTTACCTGGGGGGGGGGGTCCGTACGTTCGACACTTGGAGGCTATATCGCAAGCCAAGAGGCTATGGATCAATACTAATCAAAAGGCATCGAAGCAAACCACAGGCGCAAAATGGACGCAACTGATTCCGCATGCTTCAGGCTTCAGGACATATAATAGGCTTCCCAGAAAGACATGCCGATGCAGCCGCTGGAGCCGATGAGGCCGATGAGGCCGATGAGGCCGATGAGGCCGATGGAGCCGATGAGGCCGATGAGGCCGATGAGGCCGCTGAAGCCGATGAGGCCGATGAGGCCGATGAGGCCGCTGAGGTCGCTGAGGCCGATGAGGCCGATGGAGCCGATGAGGCCGATGAGGCCGATGAGGCCGATGAGGCCGATGGAGCCGATGAGGCCGACGAGGCCGATGAGGCCGATGAGGCCGATGAGCCGCTGGAGCCGATGGAGCCGCTGGAGCCGATGAGGCCGATGAGGCCGATGAGGCCGATGAGGCCGATGAGGCCGATGGGGCCGATGAGCCGCTGGAGCCGATGGAGCCGCTGGAGCCGATGAGGCCGATGAGGCCGATGAGGCCGATGAGGCCGATGAGGCCGATGAGGCCGCTGAGGTCGCTGAGGCCGATGAGGCCGATGAGGCCGATGAGGCCGATGAGGCCGATGAGGCCGATGGAGCCGATGAGGCCGATGAGGCCGATGAGGCCGATGATCCGCTGGAGCCGATGGAGCCGCTGGAGCCGATGAGGCCGATGAGGCCGATGAGGCCGATGAGGCCGATGGAGCCGATGAGGCCGATGAGGCCGATGAGGCCGATGAGGCTGATGAGCCGCTGGAGCCGATGGAGCCGCTGGAGCCGATGAGGCCGATGAGGCCGATGAGGCCGATGAGGCCGATGAGGCCGATGAGCCGCTGGAGCCGATGGAGCCGCTGGAGCCGATGAGGCCGATGAGGCCGATGAGGCCGATGAGGCCGATGAGGCCGATGAGGCTGATCAGGCCGATGAGGCCGATGGAGCCGATGAGGCCGATGAGGCCGATGGAGCCGATGAGGCCGATGAGGCCGATGAGGCCGATGGAGCCGATGAGGCCGCTGGAGCCGATGAGGCCGATGAGGCCGATGGAGCCGCTGAGGCCGCTGAGGCCGATGAGGCCGATGGAGCCGATGAGGCTGATGAGGCCGATGAGGCCGATGAGGCCGATGAGGCCGATGGAACCGATGGAGCCGATGAGGCCGATGAGGTCGATGAGGCCGATGCGGCCGATGAGGCCGATGAGGCCGATGAGGCCGATGAGGCCGATGAGGCCGATGAGGCCGATGGAGCCGCTGGAGCCGATGGAGCCGCTGGAGCCGATGAGGCCGATGAGGCCGATGAGGCCGATGAGGCCGATGAGGCCGATGAGGCCGATGGAGCCGATGGAGCCGATCAGGCCGATGAGGCCGATGGGGCCGATGAGGCCGATGAGGCCGATGAGGCCGATGGAGCCGATGAGGCCGATGAGGCCGATGAGGCCGATGAGGCCGATGAGGCCGATGAGGCCGATGAGGCCGATGAAGCCGATGAGGCCGATGAGGCCGATGGAGCCGATGAGGCCGATGAGGCCGATGGGGCCGATGAGGCCGATGAGGCCGATGGAGCCGATGAGGCCGATGAGGCCGATGAGGCCGATGGAGCCGATGAGGCCGATGAGGCCGATGAGGCCGATGAGGCCGATGAGGCCGATGGAGCCGCTGAGGCGGATGAAGCCGATGAGGCCGATGAGGCCGATGGAGCCGATGAGGCCGATGGAGCCGCTGGAGCCGATGAGGCCGATGAGGCCGATGGAGCCGCTGGAGCCGCTGGAGCCGATGAGGCCGATGAGGCCGATGGGGCCGATGAGGCCGATGAGGCCGATGAGGCCGATGGAGCCGATGAGGCCGATGAGGCCGATGAGGCCGATGGAGCCGATGAGGCCGATGAGGCCGATGAGGCCGATGAGGTCGATGGAGCCGCTGAGGCCGATGAAGCCGATGAGGCCGATGAGGCCGATGGAGCCGATGAGGCCGATGGAGCCGCTGGAGCCGATGAGGCCGATGGTGCCGCTGAGGCCGATGAGGCCGATGAAGAAGCCGATGGAGCCGCTGGGGCCGCTGAGGCCGCTGAGGCTGATGGAGTCGCTGGAGCCGATGAGGGTGCTGGAGCCGCTGGCGCCAGTGGGGCCGATGAGGCCGATGAGGCCGATGCGGCCGCTGGAGCCGATGAGGGTGCTGGAGCCGCTGGCGCCAGTGGGGCCGATGAGGCCGATGAGGCCGCTGCAGCTGATGAGGCCGATGAGGCTGATGAGGCCGGTGGAGCTGATGGAGCCGCTGGAGCCGATGGAGCCGATGAGGCCGATGAGGCCGATGGAGCCGATGAGGCCGATGGAGCCGCTGGAGCCGATGAGGCCGATGAGGCCGCTCAAGCCGCTGGAGCCGATCAGGCCGATGGAGCCGATGAGGAGTAAATGAATAAATTATGGTACATGGTGTTGTTTTGTATTGGTTTCTGTTGTTTTTTAAATGGAGTATAGTGAGGCGGGGGACCTTTTTAGTGCTATTTTCGATGTGCACAAGACCACCACTCTGCTGTCGGCTTCATGCCGCCAAAACAACCTTAAGCCTTTATAAATGCTTCTTGGCACAGAAGTGTGCGATTGAGAGGCTTCCCTAGGCCGAGAAATATACCCTATACAATAAAGTCACAATTTGCATTGTTCTTTGAATCAAAAAGCATATCTTATACTGTATCTATATGTTTTTCATGGATTAATCTGTTTGCACATATCGAAAGACACGCTACCATGACCACGGCCGGATTTCCTGCAATCATGGTGGTGACGACTTATTCTGCACTAGCTACCTCTTTTGTGCTCCCACTTGCCCGTGCACTATTCGCAGGGCGCATATTTTTGGATCAAACAGATCAACCAACATGAGAAGGCAAAGGATGCATAAAATAGTGTAATTAATCGAAGCGTGATAAGGGGAACGATGCATAAAACAATATATGATATTTCCCTTCACGAGTTGTAGAGAACACAGATCCGCTTCTCTACCATTGGCACAAAGCCGACTTAATTTACTGCCTTGAGACACCCGCAGCCTGCGCGGCGCATGCTGGGAGGCAAGGACGCTTCTGGGTCATGTCTACGCCCGTTTTTTTCAATGACCACAAAAATCAACACCACTGGTCCGCCTCCTATCCAAGCCAGAAGCTGATGTAATGTTCCAGGTTAACGCTAGCCTTTCACTTTCACAGATATGATTTCTGCACATGTACAATTTTCTGTTTCACGCATGACAGCCGGACTTATCGCCACAGATGTGGCTTCGCAGGTGGCCACTGCGACGCCTCTTCTTCTCAAGGTCCATTCTTGGCACCGCTTCGATGCTGTGGCCGTGCCACACATGTTTTGCTGCATGAACGCCTCAGAACCCTGGATATTATCCTTGTCATGAGCTGGATCTCTCTCTCTCTCTCTATGTACATTGGTATATATATATAGTTGTGATAGATAGATAGATAGATAGATAGATAGATAGATAGATAGATAGATATAGATAGATATAGATAGATAGGTAGATAGATAGATAGATAGACAGATAGATAGATAGATAGATATCATGTATATATGTAGAAATAGATATGGACATTTTAGGAAACGATCTTGCATCCAAAAAAGACCTTCTATTAAGGACCACAGCTCATGTGATTTGCATTTCCTGCGGCTGAGCTTCATGTCTTTACAGCATAAAGGATGTTACCTGCCTTACCTCAATACTTTTTCCCCTTTCTGATTGGAATCATGGGAAAAGTCATTGAAACCGCTTTCGGCATACGGCATACGCTTCGTTTCGAAATGATACATGTTCACATGTTCAGCAGCACAGCGCTGTGATTACATGGCATGCACCAAAAAAAAGTTCCTTACTCCTTCGCTGTTTGCTATACGGTGACTTTCAAACATTTTTGAAGCATAGCTGGGCGTCACTTTGCGGGTCGAACCATGTCAAACTTTCAGTCAAGTTAGGGCCACCACACGCTTTTTGCAAGGCCTCACCGAAGCGCTGTCCCAACTTGTTGCAGAGCACATGGCGCAAGCAGATGAAGGCGCGGATACAACCTTTCCGCATCAAGATGCCCCAACATAAAGAAATCGTATTTTTTTCTGCCACTCACCAGGCATTCCCGGAGAGGAAAGCGTGCGTGCACTTCCGGAAGACATGGAAAATTGGATGATGAAGCATGGACAAGCGCGAGCACTCCTCGACATCAATCCGCCCGAAATGCCCGACTTCCAGCAAGCACCTCCCAGTCAATGTCATTTCCATGCTGCATCGGTTCCGGCAGCAGTCTCACAGCATGGTCCTGATGAGCCATCTATTCTTCGGCATTGGAGCCCGGAATGGCTTCCACGACTGTTCGAAGATGCAAGCCATCTCAAAATCCAGAAAGATGTATGCCACCGCCCCGCCACAATGGCAGAAGAAACCATAGCATTCCGAGACCGAGTCGATCAATCCTTTGGTTGGAAAAGCAAAGTTCTGGACGACCAGCAGAAATCTTATAGAGCAGCAGCTCAGGCCACGCTTCTGCCACTTGCATGCATGCGGATTCTATCGGGTGGTGTTGCGTGTATCAACGGCTTCCCACGCCCAACGAAAACCCATAATTGTGCCCCGTAAAAACATGTCCCTAACAATGGGCCCATGTACGTCACAGCGAAGTATCGGAGCAAAACCGAAGGACCCACATAACTTTCATAAGCTGTGCTTTGGAGCTTCGGTGCTGGTGCTGCTGCAGGGTGCAGACTGCACGTTTGGAGCCTGGGTGCTGGTGCCGCTGCAGGTGGCTGCTGCTGCATCGCGACTGCGCGCTTTGGATGCTGTGTGCTGGTGCCAATGCTGCATGTGTCTGGCGATGATAAACGTCTATGCATATGCCAAAAACAAAGGTTTCGTTGCTCTTTGAGGTCTATCCTAACCAAAACACGTAAGTTGCAAGAACATGCAAGAACACAACCTGCTTGGAAATCCTCTGCGCAACTGCTAGGGCACCCCATTCTTAATGCGAGATTCAAACAAATTGGGCATGACAGGATTGGCGCAATGCATCCCTCTTGGACTGGCAGGGTAGGAAGCCATTGTACCAGAGACAAGCAACGGCAGCTATGGAACAGTAACAGGTGAGGTTAAGCATCATCGCAACTGCAGCAGCAGGACCTTCTATGTAGATCTGTAAAGAGGAGCTCACAAGATCTTCATACAAGAACTTCCTACGCGCACCCCAAGCCAATTCCAAAGCTTCGATAAACGACAGCCTACCGGTATCACCCACATTCCTTGTTTCGACAAGTCTAACGATTGAGCTAGATTTACCCTCCCAAAGAAGCTTCGCTGTAGAGGCCCATCATAGTCAAAGTCACATTGGTTCATGGCATGACGCAATTCTCACAAACAACCCTTCTGCCTTCCGCCAAGGTTGTTGGACACAAGCCCGGACGATGGCAAGTCGGAGCTACTCCACTGCAAACTCTTCGCCTTGGTTGCTGGGGATCTCTACCGCAGTCATGGGGGCCAACTCTTCGAATACAACAATGGCGCATGGGCGCCGGCCTCTCGTGGCCTGACATCTGTGAACCTTGAATTCGTCCTCCAGGCCCTTCGTAGAGCTCAGGCGTATTATTCCATAATGGCCCAGATGAAGCCGAAGAGATGTTATGATGACATTGTCTTCGAGATCAAAGCCATCCAGCAAGTGGGTATGGAGGAGGTTCTCTTGCAATGGCAACTTCAGGATATCATTCAGAGGAAACCTGAAGTCAGAGCACGTGAGTGGCTCTGTGGCCTGTCTGAGCTTTGTCGGACGCTCCGGCACCAATTTGCGGAGCATTCAAGGACATCAAGACTCCCCAAATCATCCCCACGAAGAAGAAATAGAACATGAACTGTTCAACCACTCGCAATTTTTGTCCTACTCCCCCTCGTCTAGTTGAGCTTCCCATCCTGTAAGCTTGGCGCCAGGACCATCGTGAAATGCTTCCAACGTTGGGGCGATGAAGAAATACGGGTCAAACAGCAACCAGGGCTCTGCTTCCAGGATGCATTCATCTCGACTGTGGATGGCAACCCGAAACAAATGCAGAAAGATGCCCGTCATGGTTGTTACATAGCCATCCCTACTCCCATCGCCTTTGTGCCCAGCATGGCCACCAGACAGCGATACGCCAGCATCCTCTTGTCTTCTTTTGCAGGCTCAGATGGATTGCAAGTGCTGCTCAACCAATGTGCTCTGGTTGTGGCCCGTGTCCGGCAGCCTGACATCTTGCACATTGTTGTTGGATGTGGACATGACGTAAAAACTTTGATTTTTGTCGATCACTTGCAAGCTGTCTTTGGCAGTGCCTTCAGTTGCGCTCCGTGCGGCATGCTGCAATCGGAGCGAGAATTCCAAGCCCAAGGTGCCAATTTCATACATGCAGCCTTCCTCACCTTTGATGAATGCAAAAGAGATTCAGGAATCATGGAGGATATCGTCAAAGTGTTCGTCGGAGGTGGCTGGCTACCCCTCCGCAGAAACCACGAAGCAGAGACTAGATACGGGAATTGGGCATGCACTGGCAAAGTCTGGGCAATGAATTCCGGTGACATCCCTCGTGTTCCAACGGCGGAAGAGGTTTCCCATCAAAGGCGGTTCCGCTGCACCTACATGCGGTCCACCTTCACAGCCTTGGAGGAGGAAGTTGACATCCCCAACAAAGTCTTCCATGCCGACCCTGGGGCCAAGTCCTTTATGTCTTCTGGCGAAGCAGTGTGGTGCTTCTTCCAAGATTTCCTTTTCCCTCATCTTCGGGCAAACGGGGCGCAAACATGCAGTGACAACCTGGAGTACATGAGGAAAGGCACGAGCATGCACAAAGATACCCACTGGTTGCTGAGGAAGATGAACCGCACCACTGACTGCATCCATCCAGACACAGCCCAAGGCCTTGAAGCCCAGAATGAAAGACCTGGTGAAGCTCCTGCAGCGACTTTGCCTGAGCGCATTGTCCGGGAGACTCACGCCTCCATCCACGCCCAATTCTTCTCCGCAGCGTCTGCCTTAGTACATCCGCCAATTTGCTGTCCATTGGTAGAACAATGTAAATTCTCTTCCAACAGTCAAACTCCTGGAGTACAGTTCTTTTTTTAACATACCCTTCGCCGCCCGGCCCATATCGAAGATTTTATTTGTTCGCTTTGCCTTAAAAGCATGCTATGCCATACTATGCCTTTCCTTTTGCCGAGGCAGACATCAACCGGATTGTTGTGCCTTCCAATCCGGGCTCTGCTCCTCCAAGACGGCCTGGGAAGAAACTACGGGTGGAATATTTGAAGGATTCTTTGCAGCAGTTTCCTCACTTGATCCGCTTGGTCGACGGTCTCCAACGTGCAGGAGCCCCCTTGGACCGCTTTGAGCGCCGGTGCCTCGATGCTGACAGTTGGCACCAGTGCCTCCAAACATGCCTAGAAAGCCAGAACATCCCGGAAGTGGTTGGAACATGGAATGATTGGCTCTGGCCCAGCGCTGCGGAAGCTTCAGCCTACAACACCGATGAGACACCAGGATTTCCCCGAGGAGACGCTTGGGAAATTTCCTGCCGGATGGATGTTGCTGGCTTGAAAGAGTTTGCGGAGATGGTCCCTGGTGATAAAGGAGAACACGCACGCCTACTTGCAGAGCTTTGTGAAAGAGAAGGCACAATCGAGGGTGACGTGACCATCCTTTCCACATTGGGGCACCAGAAGAAAGTCGCTGGCGCATCCTTGGGGCGTGTTTTCTTCCCCTGGATCAGCTTTCCAAATTTGTCCCGTTCCGCCCGGGACTTTGGAAGCCCGCCTGGAACCAAGGAGTTTGATATGCCCAATGCAGTGGTTCACTTCGCATTGGTCTGGGCAAAGGAATATGGGCTCGACCTGCCTTGCTTCCAACGCTATCATGCAAACAAAGGGACATGGCGGAAGATCGTCATGCAGTGGTTTGCCCTTGCCGAGCAGGATGCAAAGAAGGCCCTGTTGCAGGCTTGCTTTGGTTTTGCTTTCCCATCGCGTGCGAGTGGCAAACCTGTGATTTGCCCATTGCTTGAAGGCTTAGCAGCAGATGCCATGAGGCTGCGGGCCACCATGTGCGAAAGGCACCCTAGCTTGCTGGCAGCCATGCGGGCAGCTGGCCGACCGAGACCAGAGACTTCCACCATGGCTTTCCTGCTCTTTGACAAGGAAAACCAGACCATGCAAGCATTCTGCAAATTACTGCCAAAGTATGGGTTTGCTTTGGTTGCACCTGTCTTTGATGCAGTGCTGGCCGTGCCACAGAGCAGAACAGAGGAAGATGGCACCGAGAGGGCGCCAAATCAAGATGCTTTGCTCAATGATTTTCGCGACAGCACAGGAATCACGATGCAGGTCAAAACATTGAGCCGCACCAGGCCGCAGGCGACTGTGCCGAACATATTGCGCGAACTCTTGTCCAACAACATGGCCATCCGTATGGACCCGGTCCAGCGCCTACCTGGGCGCTTCTCATGCATTGGCACTGCTCTCCTGAACCTGTTTCCAGACGAAGCCAATGGTATCAAAGAAGCAACCTCCAATTTGAGCAGCCCGATCTCCTACCACCACACCATGGAGATTTGCCCCAATGTTCTCATTGAACCAACTTCGTTCGATCAAGCCACTCAAAGCGGTGACGGGACATGTTTCCTGGTCCATGCGTCAAACACTTGGGATGCTGACGTTGGTCATGCATATGGTGTGAAAATGGTGGAGGCTACCGCCCAGATCTACACCTCGACAGAGGAGGAGTACATCCAAACCAATACGCAATTGCTCTGGCAGAAGCTAGCAAAGACACCAGGCACGTACATCTTCAAAGTCTCCATTATCAGTCAGGATGGGGAACCGCAGGCCAAGCGTCGCAAAAAAGATGCGGCGTCGACGACTTCAGTTGAACTTCTTTTGAAAGCCGGTGTGGTGGAGGCTGAGGAGACTTTGCGCCCGGTCATGCCACAAGTTCGAGAGCGCATGTCTAGGGAGGTTTCCCAGGAACTTGCCCGTCCCAAGCTTAGTTACCACAGTTGCAAGGTCAACAGCATCCATGATACTCCATGATGTCAAATTTCTTGTTGTATATGACAAACTTTTCCTCTTTGCTAGTCGCTGGCCTTTCAGACGTTACCCCAAAAAGGCATCACGACAGCAGGAAGCGTCGAGGAAAGTATACGCCTGCCTGTGCAGGATTCATTTCAGAGACAATATGATAATACCAATATCAGCCACCGTAACCTCTAAGCATTTTTGATATCTTAAGTTTCTCAGGTTTGCAGCGCGAAGCTGGTCGATCGAATCCAGAAGCAGCGTATGCTTGTACCATGTGCCCCTTCCGTACATTCAGCCGAAGATCATCCCTCCTCACACATGTCGAAAAATACCACACGGCAGAAAAGGATTTTGTCACCAACAAGCAACAGTTCTATGTCGCATGTGCCATCTTTGAGCAGAAGCAGGCAGGTTCGAACCACATCTGTTGTAAATACACATGCGCACGTGGACATGCCATGCTTCGTTATCCGCCAGGCCTTACGACCTCTGATACCTGGCTGCCATGCAGAAGATAACCTACTTTCCCTGGCAGCAACCTGCATTCGATCTTGGGCAAAACTGGATGCAGACTCGCTCCGCTACCTCTCCACCCAAAATTTTGTGGACATGGCGTTGATTCTCACTGGCACTGGCCCACAATATGTTCTCAAGCAACAAACAGCACAAGCTCTGCGGATCAACAAGATGCTCTACATTAGCAATGATTTCGCAGATTTGGTGCTGGCCAAGGCAATCAAACACCGAGGCAAAGTCCACACGATGTTCAACGACATCACAAGTGATTGGGTCTCTCGAGGAAGCTCTTGCGCACTGCTTGGTTGCCGCAGAGGAGATACCCGCCAGGCGGTGTTTCAAGAAGTCATGGCCTTGAAGCCAGTGCGTGACTTGCATGCAGGCTTGGTTGAAGCTGCCACTGAGCGCCAAGAATGGCTTGTTTGCAGTCATGATGCAACATATCAAGTATTGTTCAGCGCCATTGGACAAGTGCCAATGCAACAGAAACAAGGTGAATTCCATGCCCTTCACACGTTTCTTGGCCGGTCGGGCGCTGTGCCTGGCTTCAGCCTTCAGCGCACGGAGGGTCCTGCTCAGTTTCGGGCGGCCATTGCTGAAGTCCTGCCTCAAGCTGCTCGGGACACGGTCAAGTACATCTTCTCTGATAGCCCTACCTCTGTAGAAGGCGCGGCCGAAGTCTTGCCAAACTTGGAAGCTGTCGCAGAAGATGCTTTGCATTTGGTGCTGCGCGTGGAAGCTTGTACTGGAGAGAAGCGCACTGCCTTGTCCTCATGCTTGCTCAAGATCCAAACCCGCTTCCGCCTGCCATACGCAGCTCCGTTCTTTCGTGGCCATGCTGTGGAAGACCCTCCTGATGCCGGCAACTGGTCGGACAATCTGATGGACAAAGAAGCTACCGAAACAGATTGGGATAAAAAAGCAACCAAACCATACTGCAACCACCAGGAGTATATCAATGACATCCAAGCCCTTTGCACTGCGTTTCCAGACAACATGGGCCACAAGGACAAGAAAGGGCGCACAATCCGCCAGATCTTGAAGGCCGGGGCTTCCTACACTCATTTTCGCTACTTGTGGAACGGATCGCACATCATCTCTGCACTCCACGACGTGCTGCCACCTGCGGAGCTCCAACTCCTGAGTTTTGGCACGTGCAGCAATGAAGCCTTGCACTTTCAATTGAAAGCTTGCCAAGAGCAAATCATCCAGCAGCACATCCAAACCTTCCCACCACAACTTGCAGCTTTCAGCTTGGCCAAGATGTTGGCCCACCATTCGGCCGCATACTTCCACACCTTGGCACAAAGAAAGGAGTCTGAGATTCTCAGCTTAATGCAAGGCTGCTTGAAAAAGGGTTTTCTGCCAGCTCTTGAGGAAGGGCAGGTACAACCCATTATCAGCAGGCAAGACTTGCGCAAGCCAGTGCGCAGGGTGAATCCTGGGAAGTTGGCCGCAAGAAAAGAAACGGCTGCAAAAAAGGCCGCACAATGGAAGAAGGAGACCCGCAACCGACAGCTGAAGAACAAGGAGAAAGTTCAACATAAAGGCGCCTTCAAGCGCACCGTCTTTACTCAACAGAAGTGCCTTGGCAGGCTTACATGCACAGACCCGCAATCCACACTTATCCGTCCTGCACAATGTGCTGTCACTATAGCTTTGTCACTGGTGCCTTTCCGTTGCATGCATTACTGCCTCATCCGCAATATCGGCCAAGTCTTCTTTAAATTCAATCGTCTGTCGCGTGCTCTCCCGAATAATTGCATGCCTGGCCAATGCGCAATGTGTTTCTTAAAACTTTTTTGTTGTGCTCCCACCAGTACGCACATAGTTTAGCAACAAACCATCCAGCTGCAGATGGTCCCTACCTTGATGTCGTGGCCCTTCTACACATTCAAATACCCCAAAGATAAATTGTACCTGCACCGCTAGCAGCCCCAATAGCATAGCCATTTTCATTAAACCGTAAACTCAATCTGCCCCGTCTGCCTACTTGATCACGTTCTCCTACCACGCCAACAGTAACTTTCCCTGCGCCCCATGTTGAAATAAATCAAAAACATGCGTTTTAATTTTACGGTAACCAATGGTAACCAAAGTACATCAAAGTCTGCAGCAACAAAAGGCCACGGGCCCCTACCGCGTATACCTCGGACAACGGAACTATAGCAAAAACTCGAGGCAGATGAAGGCATTCAAATCGTAGCGCGCATATGTTCGATGAGTGCAATTAAGACAACCTGAAAGGATCAGCCACTTTATCCTCCACGTGCGTGCCACTAAACAGCTTCTGATCCACTTGCCACTTCTGCCCCTGCGCTGCAGTAACAACATCAAGCCACAACAGGCCGGAGCTGGGCCGCTGTCCACCCTCGCCAGTGGCGGCGGCGCCCTTGAGAACTTTCCTTCCAGCGCCCGCCGTCCGGAGCTGGGGGTCAAGCCCTCGCCAGTGCCTGGGGTGGATAAATAAAGAGAAAAAGAAGAGAGAGAGAGAGAGAGAGAAAAAAAGAGAGAGAAAAAAAAAAGATACAGAAAGTGAGAAACAAACATCTTGCATGCCAGATCGCGATCGCGAGACCATTACGCCGAGATTCCGCATGTCCACTCCGTACCAGAACTTTGATGCGCAATGTCCAGCATGATTTTCGTGTTGTGATTGCAGGGTTTGATGTGCATTGTCAAGGCATATCTGCTCTTGTTGGCTGTCATTGGATATAGAAAGCTATATAAGATGCTGTGTCTTTGTTTGTTGTTGCTATCCGTGGATCTGTTCATATTTAATCTTTTGTTCGAACGCCATTCCTTTTTCAACAAATCAACAAGTGCGGTGCTGCGAGCCAGGCGGCCAAAACGCAGCGCTGCAGCTGAATCTTCGTCAGCTGCGGATGAACCGCGATGAGCTGCCAAGTGGAGTCAATTAATGTGGCATACCAACTTGAAAAAAAAAACAATTGTGCTTTTGGATATTTGGAGCTCTTTTCAACTAATTTGCAGGCGTGCCCACTTGCCAATTCCAAGCGGCTTTAATTAGTTTCCCGTGTGCAAAGTTAAATTAGTGCGAAAATCAGATCGAGGCGGCAAAAAATGAATATGATGCTCAAACACGCTCACACACGCTCACACCTGATACACAGCAGCCTTTGTACTTATTGCACATGCATGTACATGTGCATGAAGATTTGACGCTCCAAAATGTCTGTCCATGGAATTATCAATGCTTATACGTGTTTTGGGTCAGAAATTTCGGCGTGAATGCAAGCATCAGGGAAAGAAAGAAAGAGAAGGACGCAAAT
>CAMXCT020000351.1:225000-245000 GCA_947184155.2 Cladocopium goreaui | reverse complement strand
AAAGTCAGCACGACAATGTTCAAGTTTCATGAGTCAATTTTCAGTGAAAATCAAAAGTCATACTATAACGAAACTGACCTTAAAGCACTGGATGAATGCAGAACCATTGTTCCTAATGGAAGGTTGTTAAAGGCAAAAAACTATGATAGCAAGGGCTATGAACTTGTCCTTGCCCCTGAAGATATGTGTAGCATCGACACACGGAAAGCCTACTCATACCAAGCAACAAAGATTACAGTACACACATTCCAGTGTTCAAAGATTTTGATGTATGGAAACTATACACCAAAAAAATGATTTTAACAAATTCAATAACTACACCTTGTTCATAGTGAAGGCGTGTCAGGGCAACATTTGTTTTTAAACAAACATATAATTTGGTGTATGGGAAGCACCTGAAGAAATTGATTAAGAGAGGGGTGGCAATGAAGATGCTATTTTACTAAGCACCTTCATACATTCACAGAGTGAAGTATAAGAAAGCGGTTGAAAATTTATATAAAACAATGATTAGTGATGACAAGTTTGAGAATCAAACAATCTTGAAAACTATTGCTAATGTAGCCTTTGGTTTGCTTGAGAAGTTTTACAATAGAAAAACGGTCAGTAGGATTTTTGATAATCTAAAGGAGGCGTTACAGCACCAGAAAAAATATGATGGGAGGATTTGCGCAATGAACGAAGAAGAGTATGAGGAATGATTGGACTATCGAAGTTGATGAGAACAACAAACCTTTTTTTAGACATGTGAATGGCGGTGCGTGTTTTACAGATTTTGATTATAACGTCGAGGGTGGCAAAACCTACTACTGTGAAAATGATTCATTCAACCAAAAGATAGAGAAAAAAAACGAGACCGCCAAATATTATATAGTCAGTGTCAGTGACCAAAGGCAGTTGATGAACGGATTTAGGTTTATCAAAGAGCTACTGTTACAAAATCATAACTTTCATATGTATGATGCATATAAGAAGTTGAAGGAGGCAAACATCAATGTTTAAGACTGATGTCTTTCACATAGCAAAGAGGGATTTAAAGAAAACTAAAAAAATATTGAATTTTCATAATGACATAGGAGGCTGAAGAGTGGAAGATAAGAAAGTTGTTCCTGTTCCCGAAGTCTATGGATGGAAACACAATGAGATTCCAAAAATACCAATTTACAAAAGCGAAAGGATTGAGGTTCAAGATGAATGGGACACAGAAGCAATTAAAAAAAAACAGCGATAAGGAAGAAGAGAGTCATGATTTGGGCAAAATTTGCAGGAAGTAGTAAGAGTTTCATTGGAAACCATTTCGACGACCTAAGTTTACAATACACATTTTGTTGTTCCCCAAAATATGCTAAAGCAAAATGTTCGATTCCATGCGATGCAGTCACCCAAAATACATTCTTCAGTGTTCCTGTGTGTAAGGGGGAAAGCAGGCTACCAAAGTATGATTAGAACGGCTATGATGCAATCTTTTTTGATGAAATCTATATGTCAAGTCCTTATATTTTGAATAAGATAAGAGTCTTCTGCAATGAAAACCGTCATTTGATTGTAATAGGTGCAGGTGATGTCAAACAGTTTCCAAGCACAGTGACAGAGCCCTTCACCAACAGCCAAAATGGAGAGGAGTATGTTGACAATTGCATTGACATAATTTTCAAATACAATATCTTTTTGCAGATACGCAAAAGAGTAGGAGGTAAAGATACAGAAGAGGGAAAGGAATAGAACATGATAAATGAAATCTATGATGATTTTTGGGAAAAGATTTGGATGATTTTTTATGATAAGGAAATCCACTTAAAAGGATAATACCTTATAATAGTATGGAGAGTAGAACGTGCACAAAGTGTAAGAAAAATAAAAATGGTGACGAGTTCAATGGACTGAATAGAATGTGTATTGAATGCTTGGACAAAGAAAAGGAGAGTAACACAGTATATTATAATCAAAAGGAAGTATTCTGCGACATTTGCCAGCGGAATGTGAAACAATGCAGGTTGTCCAAACATCTTAAAACCGACAGGCATATCAACAAGGAAAAACTCAAAAAGGAAGAGAAAAAACAAACAAAATATGGAGGCATACTTAAAAGATGATGAAACCGGAATTGCAAAATTGAAACAAATCTGGAAAACCATTACACCCAAAAACTTTTAAAAACTTTAACCCCATAATTTGTCATATCATAATATATGAAAACTATGATACGAACATAGGAATGTTAGAGATGGATGATTTAGATTTATGATATTATGTTATGATATTATATTATGATAGCATATTGTGATGAAATTTACGATGAAATATTATGATGAAACATTATGATTTGAATTTATGTGATGATGGATGATGATGATGAAATGATGTGGGATGATGATGTATGAAATGATGTGGTTTTATTTGCCCTGTTTGTTTCGAGGATATCCTAGTACCAGTCGCCCCATATGAAGAAGTCTCTCCTGCAATCATTGTTTTGGATTTTCCAGGTCACTTCTCCGGCACGAAGTTTCCACACAACGCACAGCAGCTCAAATCATCCTCCTGGGCCAAGTTGGTACACGGATGCGCACCACAAGTTTGGTACTTTGGCCGAGTGTCTGGGGTGCTGAGGGATGCTAAATTAATTTGGTTGGCGCAACAGCCCAAATATGATGAATACATTGTACCAGTTATACCGGATACCAGCATGCCTTCTTCCGTCGGAAGAACATTGGCCATAGATGATAGGTCCTGATATAGATGGATATTGATTTTGGGGATAATGGGAAGTAGATGACTAAGTAGATTGATTATCATTCTGCAATTCCGGACGGAATTCCATCACCTCTGCAATTCCATAACAGCCCAAATGCGGAACCGCAGCCGTGAAAAGCACAAGCAAAGCCCTGTCTCGCCGTACCCGCCCCGGACAGAACCATGCCCGGCCCGTCCCAGCTGGAATGCCTTCGCCTGAAAGTGGTGCTCGGGAGCGACTTGGAGGTCCGGCAAGCCCTGCGGACCAAGGGCTTCAGGCCCGCGAGAATCAGCCAGCTGAGGCCCAGGACAAAAAAAAGCAATCAGTCTGCCTCGAAAATTACTTAAATAGCACGAATGATGCACCATCAACTATATATATATATCCTGATTCTATCATAGATTGCTTGAGCAGGTAGGTTGATCACCGATGACCCGATACATTTCCTCGAACAACGACTTGAGAACAGAATTTATCAGGTCTAAAAACACAACATCCAATTTTCATAAATAGACATGATAACGATCGGCCACTCAGGATTGAGACATCGCTTAGTTCAGAAAGATCAATGGATGCAATAGAACAGAAAACATCGGAAAAAAAAGGAAAAGGTTGCGCACCTACAGTAATTAGATATACTGTTTATGTAAATATCAACACACACACACATATATATATATATTTATTTATATATTTTTATGTGTGTGTATGTTTCTACGATCTAGCTATGCCTATCTGTATAATTCTAGGCCCCTTAAATTGGACCCGCCCTGATCTGATTCGCATCGAAGGAGATCGCGGGTGGCACTGCCCGCGAGCTCCTCAGGGTGCGGCAGCTGAAGCGGACTCTCCGCAAAGCCGCGCGCCGGTGCCGGCTGAACGTCCGCCGGCACAACCACCCAAGGGCGTTTCCACGGAGGATGGCACGGCTGGTTGCCGAACTCCGCAACCGCCTCTTCCGTCTGAGAGAGAACGAAGAGGAAGCCTAGGCCGGGGAGTGCAGCTGGGGCCCGGGATGACCACCAGCCAGCATAGGAAAATAACTATTCGCTAAAGGCAACTTTCCATCTTCCATCTAACGACATTTCAAACCATTATACTTAATTATAAGCAATGGTGTGCAACTTCAAGATTGCCCATTCGAAATTCATACTTGGCATTTTATTTTGTGTTGATACCGTGATGAAATGATATGACATGTTGTGAAAATGAGTAGTAAATGATGAAATGATGGAGGTGGATGGTATGAACTTAGGTGTGTTTGTGTCTAGCTATGCATATATATATATAATTTCCTTAATAACATACGTATATGAAAACATTGGAACTATAACCAAATGTCTCATTCCTTTCACCATGATGATCCGCAGAGACCCACAGAGCGAACCCCTTTAACACAAATGGCTAATGACTTCTTTCTCACAACCCTTGAACACAGATGTTTGCATAAAATTCCATTCCATCCATAAGAATATATGCCCTCACTTGAAAAACTACCCAGACCTAAGAAAAATTAGGTCTGGGTAATACTGCTTACACTCCATTGGCTAACTGAGACATTCTGCCAGAGTGGCTGGAGCAGCCACTCTGCCGCAGCCACTCAGCCACTCAGCCATCAGCCACTCAGACGCTCTGGTAAGAGTGGCTGGTCCAGCCGCTCTGCCAGAGTGGCTGAGTGGCTGGTCCAGCCACTCTGGCAGAGTGGCTGAGTGGCTGAGTGGCTGCTTCGATTTCGCGAGCCGTGTTGCACATCCACTCGTTTTTTAATAAGGGTTTAATAAGGCATCTAATTATTTGGAAAACCTTGCATTTTAAATCGTTAACGCAAACATGGCTTTCTAAAGTAAATGGACCAGCTTTACTCAAAGAAAGGTGGCGAAGGTTTTTGATTTTTTCAACCCCAAAAGTTGTTGGCCACAATAGGGTGCCATCCAAACATTGATATTATTGAGTAACTGAGCCACTCATGAGGTACCCCCTTGAAAAATTGTTTGGATGTTTTTTAATGAGGGTTTAATAAGGCATCTAATTATTTGGAAACCTTGCATTTGAAAGCTTTAATATAAAAAAATACAAAAAAATAAAAATGAAAAAAAATGAAAAACATTCTTAATTATATAATTCAAAAATAAATTCAAACAATAGGAAAAATAATCAAAAAACAAAAAAATGTGAATCAAAAAAAATGCCACAAAAAATCTGAAAAAAAACTTGCCACAATAGAGGCCCCCCCCCAAACATCATGGAACTGAATAAGGAAGAGAAAAATTGCAACAATAGGGTACCATCCTACTAATCGGGTGCCAACATTATATCAATTTATATCATATTAGGCCATATTATGCCATATTAAGATATTGTGACAACATGTTTGTCCTTTTCAGTCTTCACACATTCTTCCTGCTCAATGGAAGTGGGCCAGGACCCTGCTGCGCTGTCCTTTTCGACGTTTCAAACGAACAAAGCTTTCCTGATTCGTTGTGCGAAGGGCGGCTGCTACTCCACCTTGGATTTTGCCGATAGAGGCAGAGAGTTGAGAGCTGTTGTTGCATACAGTTGCTAACATTTGGATCATTTGGACATGCTTGACCAAAAGTGGAACAAGATGAAAGCCAGTCTAGTTGTAGAGGGGAGAAAGGACAAACAAAACATAACAAAACAATGTGACCAGTTCTGAAGTCAAGACAAAACTTGCTAGAGAAAGCAACGCCTTTTGTGATCCAATGCATTGAATCCTTAGAAAGCAGGCCTTACATCGGACAAAAACTTTGCCCTGTCGTTGCTCTCTGTGGACCGGGCTTTGATTTTGCACATGTCCAGCTCGAGGAACTAGCCAGCGTATCATCTTACAGCTCCACGTTGCCACTAGTCTCATTCCATTGCTTTGTTAAAATCTTCAAAGTTGCTCTGGTTTTCTCTTGCCCCAAACTCTGAGACATCAGACATCCATTGGCCTTCGCAACGATTCCAGAGGACGTTGCCACTCTGCAGCATCTCAGCGAAGGGCTCCGCAACGACTGCGAGATTCTCTTGCACGCCGCGGCCCTCAGTGAGCAAGACTTTGGAGGACAAGATTGAAGATTGAGTTGAAGTAGAGACGGGGGGGAGTTGAAGATTTGAAATAATATATAGAATCACCAATAGATTTCATACATTTGAATACATTTTACATATGTATGTGTGTGTATATATATATTGATATGTCTATGTATTCATAGTTGCTAAGCTACTTTGGTGTCTGGTTGCTCAGTTGGTTTACTACGGCGCTGTCCGTCAGGAGACAAGGACTTCTGTGACCAGGCCCGACGGCTGCGCAGCGCCTTGGCTATGGTGAGACGCCATCCCAACAGCAGGACCGCTGCAAAGCTGTGCTGTTCAATGAAGGTCATTGAAAGACTTGCTGGTGCTTAGCAGGGAATGGGGGAATGATCAATAATAATCGATATTAGCTATCAATAGTCATCCCACTCCCCCATTCCCTACTAAGCACCAGCAAGAAGATACTTAAAGCGTTTTGCCCAAGATTTGTTGAAGTAACTTGAGTATTTGTTGGAGTCACTTGAGTATTTTTGGGATCATGGTGACATGGCCGACAGTACATCACTGAATGTGGAATTGCTTTGACTTTTGCCCGTGAGTCTTCCTTCAATAGAAACAAAGACTTGAAACCCAATTTGAAGAAATGCTTGAGGCAAAGGGTCTTCCGTGACTTGAATTCCAGCGCTCCTTCGGAGCACTACTGTATCGAACGAACAGTTTCTGTTTGTTCGATTTGTTCTTGGTGTGCAGGAACATTGTTCTTCGAGCAGTCGGCTGGCATCCTTTGTCTTTGTGGTTTCTTGGCCCAAGAGGAGCAAGAACTTCAGTGCCCAGTTTCTGGAAACTGCAATGTAGTGAGTCCGCACAATGAAGTGCTATGCAGTTTTCCGATTGAGGTGCGAGGGCACCCCTGTGTACTGCACCAAGGTATGCATCATCTGAACTGCAAGAGGATCCTTGGCCACTGGCAGGATGAGATAGGCCATGCTGGACTGATGTGGGAGACGAAGAAAATCATGTTCTGAAGTCGTTCCTTTGAACGTGGACAGTGTGAAGAGTTGTACGAGCATCGTAGAAGCTCAGGATCCTGACTTTCAAGAACAGGCAGCTTGGCTGATTGCCAGCAAAGACGGCCAAGGTGCGAACAGGGTGTCAGCCGGTGTCAGCCAGGGAAAAGAGTTAAGTTAGTTATGTAGTATAGTTCAATGTGGTTGTAGAATAGAGCTCCTGATGTTTCGAGTGGCCAGGACTGGATGTGGTCTCTGTTGCACAATGAACAGAACGCAAGGCACTTGGCCACTTGGCCAAGGCACTTGGCCGCAACAACTGAGTAATTTGCTTTGTCGAGAGAATTCCCAACAACCTGGCTTTGCAGGAACAACTTGTTCCACGAGCCATTTCGTTTGGCATCTTTTTCACCTTACTGTAGCATCAGTACTTTCGCGCGGAAGAACTGCTTGAGACGTGCTGAGGCTAAAAAAGTTGATTGCATGTAAGATAGTGTGAGTGGACGGCAGGGTACTTGACCCAAAACAGGGGCTTTCGGTTTGGATGTTTGACCCGCATGAAACTCTGGCCTTGTTGAATCAACAAGCTCAACTTTTTTGAACTTGTTCACTATCAGAGCTGTCAGGTCTGCTTGGCATTTTCCCCGGATCATCTCTCATGGCCTTGAAGTTGGCACCTGAGGATGTAGCAGCCAAGCAATGCCAAGCATCTCAAAGATCCCCTTGAGGCGTGGTTATCCTCTGGAGCTTTTGCTGAATTCAACTGCCCGGCACAGAGTTGCGATGTGCTGCGATCGCAAAGGAAAACATGTGGAAAGTATTGGAGCCGCAGTGCTATCAATCACTGAGGCACTGGGACAGCTTGCCACTGGGCTAGCAAGCCAAGGCCTGCGTGAAAAAGGCAGGTCACAAGCCATGCTGGTTGGAGGGAGCGATTAGTATATACAGATACATGAAGTATAAAGCTGAGTAGGGGCTAGGAATGCCTCATTTCAAGTCTGCCGATTTCGCTATGCACATACTGTCACATACTCATACAACTCCCATGCATTACTACACCTCGCCTTTGCGCCCAGGCGTTTCGGAGTTTCGCTCTATCCGTGGTACTGATTCCGGCAGGGAGCCAAGCGCCATCACCGAATCACTGCAAAGACAACCCTGGAGCATCGTTGACGATCGTTGATCACTTCATGAATGAAACCAAATTGCTCTTGGATACTTTTTTCAGATGTCGCTCCATTACTCCAGTAAATTACACTCCATTTTTCATCCATTTTCTAGTGGAATTTCTTCTTTGTCCGAGGCGCTGCTCTTGCAACCTTCCGGGATCCATCCGGAAATGCCAAGGCTTGTGTCATGGGCATTGGATGTTTCATTGGTGGAAATCAGTTGCAGTATGATCTTGGACACTTTTGGAGCCTTTTGGACACCATGCACTGGCAGCAACTTTCCACTTAGCAGATGCCAGCAAATGTTAGCAGATGCCAGCAGGAAATTTGTCTGGTTGCTGGAACGTCGGAGCCTTGAAACCCATCAAATGATGGTGTCAGAAGTATCGATCACTCTCAGCAAAGATAATTTTGCAGATAGCGAGTCTTTCAGCTCCTGAAAGTAGACCAGTATGGTAAAACCATGTAAAACCCGACTAGATAGGACATATCAGACAGACATGTCATTCCATTTTCCTTCAGATGCAGCAGATCAGGGCAGACCTGACATCGAGTTTGGATCAGCTGGCACCTGTGCAGAAACAACTTGTCCTACTGGCTGCTTGAAGTGTCATGTTTTTTGCGATTTTTTTTGCGACTTTTAAGATATAGAGATTAGATGAGATTAGTACATAGAAATTACACATATATTTTTTTTCGTCCAAAAACCGCAGTGGACTCAGTGGAGATGTCCCAGCCAGGTCACCAGCATGATGCACGATCATGCTGCTGACATAGACATGTGTCTAGTGGGCGAGAAGGTCACGCAAGTTCGGCAGAGCTTCCCATGTCAAACTTACTGTAGTGTCTATGTTGAAGGTGGAAGGATGGCTTGGCATCTGAATTTGAGATCGCCCAAAAGTTGCATTGGAATGTAGCAATTGAAGTCCTGTTTTACAAGCACTTCCATAATTACAATGTGCTGCCACACTTGTAGAAAGGCGATAGTTGTCTGCAAACTTCCATATGGCAGTGATGCAATGCTCTCACAGGGAGTGGGCAAGACGATGATTCTTCAAGCCTTTGCAGAGATGTTGGGCTACCGTCGCATGACGGTCTTCTGCTTCAAGGAACGGATCACGATCCGCAAAGCAAAACCAGGGAGCCCACCAGCAAAGGTGGTCATTCATCAGCAAACAAAGAAGTGGATTAAGTAGATTTTGTCATGGATTTCATCAGCAAAGCCATGCAACAACCCAATTTATGGCACCTTTAATGAGAAACTATTCCAACATGGGGAGAATCCATTGGATTTTAGTGATTTTCAGGATGACAACATTGGACCGACATTGTTTTTGCCCATATTTACCAATATTTTCCTCCACCCTGAGGACCTTATGGCGCGCGACTTGCTCCAGAGTCGTTGCACTGATGCCATGGGACAGACAGAATGGAGAGATTCTGCCATCGTGGAGGCTGGGATGCGGCATCCACCATTGACATAAGAATGCATGACGTGTGTATATATATATACATTATAATACATACATTATAATATATACATTATAATATATACATTATAATATATACATTAAAATATATACATTACAATATGTACATGATAATATATACATTATAATATATATACAGTTTACATTATATATATACACAAAATTATATGCATTATATATGTATTATCTAGATACATACACAGTATATATATATACACATTATATATAAATATATATTATAATATAAATATATATTATATAAAATGTATATACATATAACACATATATACATGTAGTATGTATATATTATATATGTATCTTGTTACACATATAAGGTGTGAATATATAATATATATATATACATATTGTATACACATATACATATTGTATACACATATATCAAGTGTGTATATATAATATGTGTATATATAATATATGTATATATAGTATATGTGTATATACATTATATGTGTATGTATCTATATATATACATACATACAATGTATATATATACATACAATGTATATATATACAATATATATATATATATTGTGTATTTATATGATGTGCACACATATATACATAATGTGTATGTATATATATATATATATGTAATATAATGTGTATATTTATATACTTAATGTGTATATATATATATATAATGTGTATATATATATATATGTATAATGTGTGTATAAAAATAATTTGTATATATATATATATATGTATGTATGAACGGGGATGGAATTCAGACTTGAACACATGTTGAACACGTCTCAGCATGTCTTAAAATATGTAATACATCTTTCTACAATTAGATATCACTTACACATATATATATATATGTATACATACATCATATTTATCAATATAATTAGTTACCAATGTATCAATACACACACATGTATATACATACTACACTGATGCTACCAAGAATGACATCACCCGCTATCCATTGAAACATCCTGGCAGTTTGAGGCAGCTGTGGCTGGGCACCTTGTAGTGCTGGATGGGCTGCAACGCTTAGCGCCCGGCAACCTCTATGCAGCACTCGGTGGGACCAGTTTCGACAGCCAGTTTGATGCTGTGAACTGTTGGAATCCATTAGAATTTCCGCTTAATCTTAGATAATTGGAATCTATTGGAATCTATATCAGTTTTTTTTTAAAAACCAATCTCCAAGTGAGATATTTGATGCTGCTTGTGCAGGTCCACTTCTTTTGGATCGAGAGACTGCTTTGCCTGATGGCAGCCGTTTGGCCAGGACTTCCAGTTTTTTTAAAGTCATTTGCAACATCTGCATTCCTTGGGGCGACCAGCCACGATCCACAAGTTTGCAGATGAAAGCGGAACCACTTTAGTCAACTACGGGACACTCTAGCTGCACATGGGAACCGCAAGTCTTGACCAGGTCTCAGCAAAGCGCTGGCCAAAACTGCTAGCCCTCCGTGGTCTTCCTGACCACAGTACGGCATCCAATGAATTTCACAGAGGCATAGCCCAGTGGTGTTTCCAGGAAGATCTGATCCGTATTTCAAGGGGGGCAGATGGCAACTCTCTTGTTGAGGCCAGGAGTTTCAAGATGAGGGTGTTCGGTTCAGACCTGTGCCCAGTGTGACTTGATGCTTGCAGTTTTGACTTGGCACCCTGCACTGTTCAATTTGCCAAAGCAGTTGAGTCGATTCAATGACTCATTGATACCGATTGATACCAACTTTTTTGCAGTATACCGACCTTTTACATGCATCATGCATCCATACACGATGATTTTCAAACATTTCAAACAGCGTGCATGGTATTATGACCCAGAGGTACATCCAGCCTTTCGTTGCATTGGGACTGCCGAGCTACCAACAGCTCAAGGATGGGGTTTGGCCATGAAAATGTGTGTGAGAGGCTGCCTTGCTCTGATCAGAAGCCATACCGAACCAGACAATTCTTTGTTCATGTGCCTTTGGACTCCCAAGAATTCTTCAATGGGACTAGAGCAAGCTCCACCTCTTTTGTCCTGTTTGCGCCTGCATTATGAGACAAGCTAAACCAAAAGGAGCAGGAGGACGCACAGCAACAGTCCCATGTGACTCTCTTCATTTTTGACTATGCTCACGAGGCTGCCAGGGTTTCTGAAGCAGACATTGAAGCCTGGCCAGGACGCAGCCCGATATGGTTGGATGATGAGGCCGGAACAGAAAGGTCAGATGTCTAAAACAAGACATGAAGTGGCACAGGAATGGAAAGGAACGACACATCCAAAAAAAAGATAATTAAGCTCTCCAGACAAAGCTTCATGTCAGTTGGCTGCAATGCTTGAACCATGTTGACATACTGTGACATACTTTAATAAATCTGCGAAACATCATCCATTTCTGCAGCCTGGCTCAAAATACGTGGAGCCCTGGGGCTCAGCTCAGAGCCTCTGTAAGGAAGCCGATGTGCAAGGACACTGGAGAGCGGGGCTCTCGGTCATGGAATGCACTGCGACCCTTTAAGTCTTACCGCAAAATTGCATAAAATTGCCATACATACAGTGTCAAAAATATCTGATCAAGAGCAAACTGATGTGTGCATCTGAAATCAACAAACTTTGAATAGGAGGCAACTCTCGATTGGAATTCATTTAGCAATACATCCTTGTTTGACACTTAGGCCTGGAGATGTTCATGCCAAGTATACAGCCCTGGGCGATGCCTTCGTCGTTTCTGTTCGATTTGGCCCCCCGGATCCGCTTGGTAGCAACAGTTCAAACTGACGAGACGGTGTGGACTTGAAAGATGCATTGTATACATCCATTGCCATCTATGATCATCCATCATCATCCATCATTTTAATTCCATTTTAATGATGTTTCATCCACGTCCTTCCTCCATCCATTGCACACTTCATTTTGTACTCTCCCATTCATTTTCGTTCAAGTACCAGTACAAGTGTGTCACACTTGAGATTCTCAAACAGGGCCACTAGACCGGGCAGCATGGGGTGAAGCCCTATTTCGAGGTAGTGAACATCCAGCAAGGAAGCGCACTCCAGCCACGCGCTTTCACTTCGCGCCTTGGCAACAGAGAACCATAGCAGCTTTGCTTGCGCAGTGAATTTGAAGACCTAGGGATGTACGTACAACAAAGTGCAGATCGGACTGTGAATCTGTTCTACAATGTCTGATATGATCTCTTTTGGGAGTTCAATGAGTTGTTCTGTTCCTTGCATCAGTGGGAAGACTCTGGGCTTGGAACTGGAGAGAACCAGATGAGGAAAACAAGCAGAGGCTGGCAAGTTGCAGTTTAAGAGAAACAGACAGAACTGATTAAGAAGCTGCCCACCCAAAAAATATCCAAAAACCAGCATATCATTGACCTTTCTGAGGTGTTGGACAACAGCGGAAGTATGGGTCGAAACTCCCAAGCTGCAAAGGACCTGGGGGAGCTGTGTTTGTTTTTCCTTTTCACAGCCCTCAAAACTTCTGACAGCCAAAGCCTCTTAGGTAAATCAGAACCCCATAGAATCCCCCAAAAAAGAAACCGAACTTTTCGATACATCTCAAACATTAGTGGCATCTCGAATCATGAAGTAGAAGTGCCGGGCTGGAGGTCCAGCAGGAGCTTGCTACTTCAGCAGGTTAAGTGATGGTGTCCCTTTGCGTGCCAGAAGAACTAAATGGAATGTATAACTTATACTTATAACTACATACATACATACATACATACATACATACATACATACATACATACATACATACATACATACATACATACATACATACATACATACATACATACTACATACATACATACATACATACATACATACATACATACATACATACATACATACATACATACATACATACATACATACATACATACATACATACATACATACATACATGCATGCATCATGCATCCATGCATCCATGCATCCATGCATCCATGCATCCATGCATCCATGCATCCATGCATGCATGCATGCATGCATGCATGCATGCATGCATACATGCATACATGCATGCATCCATGCATGCATGCATGCATGCATGCATGCATACATACATACATACATATGTATGCATTGTATATACATATATACACATCTAATATACATATAAGGTACATATATGATATATATATATTGTTCTATGTAGCGGCAAATGCAATGTACAGCAATATACATGTGAATGTGAATCTAATGTGATGTAATGCAATGCAATACGTATTTGTCAACCTGATGCGGGATATGAATTTACAACAACATGTTCATGATCAGAAACTTAGGCTCAATCCGGCCTTTGCCATTTGCTGATGGCGTTGACTCCCGCTTTTTGTTCCATTGTCGTAGTATCATTTGCTGGGCTTGGGCTTGCAACCCATTGCTGTACATATGGCGCTGGTCTATTTTCTAAGCTGCAACGCCTCTTGCATGAGATGCAATGTTCAAAGCCTGCAGCGGTTCAAGCAGCAGCTTGGGAGATGCGTTCGCGGAACTACTTGAACTTTTGTCAGTACCTGGTGCATTTCGCAGCAATTTCCATGCTGTGGTACGCATGGGACACTGTTCGGAATCCCAGCTACTCAAAGTCCTGGCTACTTATGCAGTTCTTAGCTGCATGGACACAGCACCATGCCTGCTTGGAAGGGTGGATACCCCTTGATTGTCGGAGCTTGAGAACCATCAGTATTGCCCAGTATGGAGCCTTTGCGACTTTCAATTTGGGCTGCTTGGACAATATGCAGGCTGATGCAGCTACTGCACTCAGCTTCAACACCTTTCAGATTGTAATGCGCTGTTTGATGGCCCTGATCTTCTCTGACACACCAGTTGCCATTCCCGGGCAATTCTTCCTTTCCTTGACAGAGACTTGTATTTTTCTGCAGTGTCACGGGTATGACGAGGCCTTTTTTGGTTTCGCAGTGGTTCAAGCCATCACTTTGGGAAGCATTTACATGATCTCAGGCCTATCAGAGTTTTGGATCAATTCCCAAACGGAGGCATTGCTTGAATCCAAGGCGACAGTCCACAGTTTTCGCAAGATGCTCCGTGGTCTCTGTGATGGTGAAGTTGTTCTGGACAGTGAACTGCGCGTTTGTGACGGGCTCGATTGCTTGCAGCGTCTCCTCATGGTGTCCAGCTTCGACAACGATAACTTCGCGGAGCTGCTGGTCCCAGAGCAACTGGAGAGTTTCCGATCTTTCTTGTCAGCAGAGGAAAACCAAGATGCTAGCATGCCAGCTTGTTTGAGGGTGTCCCTCCGTGACAAACCCAGAAGTGATTGGATCAGTGTGGACTTGTTTCACGTAAAGATGCCCCACATTGGAGACGAAGGGCAGCATTTGATTGCGTTGAGGGAAGACGGAGATGCCAGAAAGGAGCGAGAGATGCGAGAGGGTTCTGCAAGAAGTGGGGAAAGAGACAGCCCCGTGAGCTCAGGAAACGTTGAGCCGGGAATGCAGGCATTTTATGGTGCTCAGTACCCTCAGTACAGCCCTTCTATCGCTATGACCTTGGCCCCTTCGACCTTGCCTCTTTGCACTGAACTTTCGGACATGACCTTGTTGGTGGATGCCAGCACTCCGCAACTGGAGATCGATCAGGCACATCTGAGCTTTGTGCGACACCCTGGTGAGGAGTCCACAATCCCATGTCTCAGAAGCATGGTGCGTCCCACTGACTGGGAACGAGTGCGTGGAAGGCTACAACACATTGCAAGTGGAGGTTCCGGTGTTTGGAGCATGTCCATGCATTTGCAAGATGGTGCGGCCAAGAGATACATCCGAGCAGAGGAGGTTCATGTGTCCAGCTTCTCACCACCGGGAGGAAAAGGCGAGGCAAATTTTAAGCTACGGATGAATTTTACGGGGTTGAGGGATGAAACTCCTGGAAGACCGCCGTCATTAGGATCCCTTGAGAGAATCAAGGAGTGTGGAGAAGACCCTGACAGTGGGACAGATTGAACGGGTTTGGCAAAGACTCAGACTCGTGCTGTGATTGCAGAATGCACAGGCAATTTAAATCAATTTTCCAGTTTCCTGCTGAGCAGGTGGGAACTGCCGTCCTTTGCAGCATCACACAATGAGCTTCGGTGGCTAGTTTGGGTGGGATTGATCAGACAACTCATTTCTGTGCAAGAAGCACCGCGGGAGCACCTATATAGAAGTTAGAAGTCCTGTAGTCATTGTATGTCATTGTCCTTCAACAATCCAATCCACCTGCCTGCAACAATCAGTGCGTCTCCATGATGTAATCGAACCTCATCAGGAGTGCTTTGCAGATCTAGCAGCGGTTGCAACGCTTCTTGGTGACTGTCAAGAGAGTGCCAGCATCTGCGATGATTGCTTTTCCTGATCACATACTCTGCTTAGAGATGCATCAAGAGAGTCCTATAGCTTGATTGCCTGCGTTTTGTAGTTCAAACGGAAAGCATGGCGTGACATCATGAATTCATCGGTTGAAAAGTGCATCTCGGAAGCTATTTACTTGGCAGATCAGGTTGGGAGTTTCTTTGGTTTCCTTTGAAACCACTGCACAGCTGTTGGGGGAAGCCTTCAAAACTCCTCAAGAGATGCGGGATGTGCGACTCCCGCGCCAGGGAGGCGCGAAAGGGACAGCCGTTTGTAGCTGCATGCTGCAACTGAATAGCTCCCTGGTCTCCCTTTGTGCATTGCCAATACCAATGCTTCATTCAGCGAGCATTTTGAGTTTGGGAAAGGAATTTGAATAATTTGATTTGATTTCGGTTGTCAAATCGATTTTGCTTGGAGAAAACTTTTGCCCGCTCAATGTGGGTCTCTGCCGTGTTTGCAAAACAATTGGAAGCCCTCTCGGTGTGGTTCAGGTACCAACATTACGGCTGGCATTCAGGCCTCTATAGACCTCATTCGAAAGATTGCCAAGCAGGACGCTTTGCATGTCAAGCATAGACTAGTTGGGATAGCATGAACCAGCTAAGACGTTACCCTGGAAATGGAAGGAAGATTCTCATCATCTTCTGGTCTTGCTGAGCCAGAAGCTTAGCACTAGTGGCTTCACTAGGCGTCTACACAATGTCGTTGAAGCAGACATTCAATTGCACTATTCCGATATGACAAACACGCATACAGAATTATTCAGACATAAAAATCAAATATATCAAATGAACGCAGGAGTGAGTGTCCTGCCACATTGATCATTTTTAGCCTAAGATTTACATCTTGCTTTGTCAACTGATCCGAGGTGATGGAATGCATGGCTCTGGCCCTCCACCTTCTGCTGTTTTGCCGCAGATGGGAGCGAGTCTGAAGAAGGACTTTCCTAAGCTTCGCCTCTCTGTGGTTGTGGTTGGAGTGACCCGAAGTTGCCTGGGCCGCACCGTGCTGAGCCAATAGTGTTGTCAGCTCCTCTGAATCCTCCAGTGGCTGATCATCACTAAAAAATATGTATGTAAAACATCATTAAAAGAACATATACATACACATCATACACAACGGTTGAGACTTCTTCCGACTTTTGCGACCTATGCATCAATATGATAGTATCTGATAGTAATTGAAATTTCAATGGCGACTCTGTTGGTTTTTTCCATTCTTCGCCGAGACTCTGACACCTCCATGGGTATGTTGCTCAAAGAGACCTTAGAGACCGTTCCACTGGATTTGCAACCCATCTATTTCGCCGACTCGTTGCTCGGCGAGAGCCGCATTGGATGCTGGATTGGATGTTGGATGGTTTAACCAACTCCTGCTGGTTGCAATTCAATTTCACTCAGTTTTCATCAATTCAGACCAATTTCCATGAATTTACATCAAGTTGGTTTTAGATGTTTCTTTTGATTGGATGAGTTTAGTGTACTTTTCTGGCTTCACAAGTTAGCTGACAGCTGGCATCCCTGACCTGATGGTCACCTGAGGCCACAGCAGATGACTGAGACACTGCAGCACATGAACTTGGGCCTGGCATCCCTCCAAGGATCTTTGGTCTCTGCAGCATGGCTTACTGTACGCTGAACTATGGCATTGGGCCACCAGAATTTGCGTGGAGATTTCATGATATTTCATGATAGTTTTGGTTTTGATGGATACTTTTGATGGACATTTGCTTCTGATAATGGTGGCCTGGAAGTCCAGCATCAGGTAAGCCTCGACCATGGCCGCTTCATCCGATTGGTGGGAGAGGCTAGCGGATGTCTGCTGCAGTGCCACTTCCCAGCCCTTGAGTTGCTATGGGATGATAGATGGTCCAAATCCTCACAATGAGACACATCGCATGATTTCCACTTTCATTTGAGTCGGAATTTGAGTCATTTACAATCATTGACAGCAGACGTGATGATGATGATGATGATGTGCGAAATTGACCGCCGCAGTGGAGGATGGAGACGCCACTGCAGAGGTGCTGGCAAACAATCACGAGCAGGCCGGATGGCACAGTTTCAGCGACGACGGAAGACGTGCTTGTACATTTGTAGAAATCGATGCAGAGGACCGGATCGTGATCTCGATACTTAAGGGATGAACATCGTTTTATTGGGGTGACCTTGGTTGGGTATGTGAATGGCTTAAGTTTAACGTTTCTTCGTAAATATAGATAACACCCAGAATATATGTGTGTGCAGATTTGAGAGTAGCCATGTGTGTGGCCAATGTGCGAAATATAGCCAGAAAACGCCCTTGGCTTTCCCTACCCCTTGGCAGGTTCTTCTTTGCCAGGGAGAAGCACCCAAGACCCTAAAAGTGGATGGCGTTGCCTATGACTGTCAGGTGGGCGATTTGTTGGTTGCTTTGCATGCTTCAGATGTAGTGTGAATGGTGCCGAGATTCAGTAGTAAAGAACTTCTAACATTTGTCAAAATGCACAAGTATATAGCATAGCCAGAAACTGAAACTCCAAGGCCTCAGTTTCTGAGATGGTTTATCAGTTTCTCACATATGGTGTATCAGTTTCCAACAGAGCCTGCCTTGCCCAGTGAGGCCTTGCCCAGCTTGGATGGTGATCTTGTGATCAAAGCTTTAGAGAAGCAGTTCGATGCTGCGCGCGTTCGACGTGTTGCTGCTGGCACAGAGAGCACTCGTCGCTGGGCTGGGCTTGGCTACGCTTGGCTACGCTTGGCTGATTTGAAAAGATCAGTGAATCCAGTGAAACATCCAACTTTGTCCCCTACTGTGGATTACTGTGGAAGGTTTGTTTGATGGTTTTGACAAATCCTTTCAAATCCGCCCAAATCCATCCAATGGAGCACAAAGAAAAAAAGGTCGCTTCACTGTGGCACCCAAGGTCCGGCTGTGAAGCAGTTGGGAGAGTGGATTGCCATCCTTGAAGCTGCCAGCGAGAAAACTGGAACAAAGTTGGAGCTTGCCAAGGCCCGGGGGATGGAGACAGATCAATCGAAATTCCTTTCTGTGATGGGGGTGTCATGCTACGATTTACACGGATTTGGCATGATTTGGGTCAGAACTGAACATGTGAAATTGGACAGGCAAACATCCCAAGACAATCTAATTCTTAATTAATAGTTGTTGATATTCACCACGCTACTAGGCTCTACGGTTTGGCCTTGACACAAAGAGCCCTAAGCATCAAAAAACGCAGTCCCTGTTCCAGCAGTGCTATCTATTGTTTGGGAGATTCGCTAGCAGTTTATTGTGATCATGACGCATGGGTGCTGGCGAGGAGTTCCCAGGCTAGTGAAATCCCAGCCCTTGAGGCTAGTCCAAAGATGCGCTTGGCTCAGCATCGTGCATTGAAGACTGCTGTGAGCGGCTTCCGTTCATTGCGCAACTGGGCTCCTGACGACCTGAAACAACACATGTGACACAACTGACACAACTGACACAAGGTGCTAAACGCAGGGAATTTTCGGGAATGATCCATAATCACTAGTAATGTCATCATCCCAGCACCCCAGCAACCCATCCATTCCCTACGTTTAGCACCAGTAAGACAAGTGACACACATAAATAGCAACGAGGCAATCAGTTGGCCGAGCTGGATGCATACGCCGCCAACGACTCTGCGAGCCAGGCTGCCTTTCTGACCGGTGCGACTCGAAAGTACGGCGCCAAGGCTGGACAGATGACTCATGCCATCATTCTCCCCATTCATTTATGGTATTTGGATGTATTTGGGAGTTGGAATGATTTGGATATCGCCGGATAAGAGGAGTATTTGAAGTATTTGAGGATATATAATGATATATTATATATATATAAATATTGAATTCTATAGCAGTATAGCAGTATATGGATCTACATCTAAACATGATAAACATCATAAACATGATCTTGGCCATACATAGGGCACATACTTCAGGCCTTGCGTCGTGCCGCTGCCCATGGCGAAGTGGATCCGGAAGAGCGCCGCAAAGAGCTGATTGCCGAGGTGCAAACTCTCAGGAGGTGTTAAAAAAGGAACACAGGTCCCACAGAATATATAGTATACACACATATGTATGTATGCAGATACAAAATATAGGTATCTAATGATCTAATGATGTCTACAATTATCTAAAGATGAAATCTATAGATGATATAGATTCACTTCGACGAAACCATAGAACACATTTGATATCTACAGCCAATGAATCTGAAAACAAAGACGTCAT
>CAMXCT020000351.1:202500-222500 GCA_947184155.2 Cladocopium goreaui | reverse complement strand
TTATACACCTACCAGTACCTAATTATCTGCAAATTCCGTTCGAAAACCACAATTTTTGGTTCCCGAAACTACTTCTGCAAGTAACTCCTACTTGATGAAGTCGATGGCAAGTTGTGTTCTTGCCAGGATGTCCTTATCTTGGTCGACCCTGAAGCACCCACTGTGTGGACACCCAGGCATACTTTGGCCATGTTGATCGCTGTTGATCGGAACTGTGTCGAACTTCGCTTGGGGAGCGATGCTAAGGCCAGCAAACTCGCTGTTTCCAGTTTGTTGCTGCGCGAGACCTATACCTCGGTGGTACTTTGCCGCGATTTGCACATGTTCACAGGTGGGGATTGCCAACATTTTCCAACTGAAGCAACTGAAGCATTGCCCATGAAGTTGGTTTGCTTCATGAAGCATCCGAAGTCATACTGCTTCTATCAAAGACTGCCTTGTATACTTGGTGGGCACACCATGGTGCCATATCGTGTCATATCGTGTCATATCGAGCCAATCATGTGTGTTTTCTCCATGTTTTTTGGCCCGGTGACTCCGGATGCCTTGGAAATCCTTGGAATGCAGGCAATTCCATGGTCATGGCGTTGCACGCGCATGCTCTGTTGGCAACTCTGCAGCCTCCAGGGCAGAGGAGGGCAAAGTGAGAACAGGTTTGTCCGTATCGACGCAGGGAACCTAAATAGTTATATTAATAATTAATCAGATTAATCTTTTCAGATTATATAATCTTTTTCGTTCTTTTATGTTTAAGCAAATTAAGATACTAATCAATCTTGGCCCATCTAATTCATTTTAATTCCACATCTCGCTATGCCGCTATGATGTTCAAAAATTGCGACCCCTACTGCAAAGCCCAACAAAGGGGAAGCACTTGCTTTGGGGGGAGTTTTGAACACAGCCAGAAGAGTGGCAACTGTCTGCCGATTCCTCATGGGGGGGGGAAGAACAGGATATACGCAGAATTTCAATGCGAAGACCCTGGCAGGACAGATGATGTCGTGCAGCACCTGCGTCGACAGTTCCTAGGTCGTGCGTACCAGTGCGCTGGCTGTGGCTATGGCCCCATTGATCACTTTGCATGCGGAGACCTGGAGGTGGGAGGGGTGCTGACGATTCAGCGCAGGTCGCACCGGTTGGGCTGCATGCTTAGTTCAAACGTGCCACATTGGCTTGGCTCGTGCATGGCTTCACATTTCCTCGCGGACTGAAGTCTGTTGTCAGGCTCATCACGGTGAGCAGATTGGGAGCAGTGAAATCAACAACTCCTGCCCGCGTTGCCAGTGGTTTTCACCAGACATTGGAGCTGCTGGGATCAGAAAGTATGGATCACTCACACAGGCGTGTCTGAAAATTGGGTACTGCATCCCAGTTCTATCCAGTTCTACAATATTCTCATCCTTATCCCCATACGTAAACATTGAGAACAGTTCGTTTTTTTCCACGTTTTTTTGGGTAAAGCTGCGCCTGGTTTGGCCACAGCCATCAGCTGAGGACTGGCAGCCATGGGATGGCAAGGTGCCAGAGGAAGCCCTGCCCCAGGGTCTCTTGGCAAAGCTATAAGGAATGAGGGAGGACGGTAGGGCTGGCCTTCGCTTCTTTTGCTTGCAGATGACCGAGACAGCAAAAACTTCTTTGCCTTTGCCTTGTAGGATCACGCATTTCATGTCCTGCGTCGCTTGTGTTTTCATAACCCTTTTCCATCCTTTTCCATCCTTTTCCTGGCTCTTTTTGGTCCACAGATTTGATGCTCACGCACCTTGGGGTAAATTTCCTGGATGGTTTGCCAAGGTTCTGAGGTTGAGGCCACCTGTGCCACTGCAGCAGCTTTAGAGGCCTATGCAGCCTATGCATGATCTGTGGCAAGTTATGGTTGTCTTCAGGCCAACTAGCAAATCAGGAAACGATGCCAGACTTTCTATCAAACAGCAAGGGCTTTGGTCCCCAGTTCATCACTTGGACCAGTGCAATATTGGTGGAGAATCGGATTGTTTTCTGACATTTTCTGACCATCAATTTCCATTATGCCATTGACACTGGCCATCAATGACTGTTATCGGCCATTAATGGCCATCAGCATGGCCATCAGCAGGCCATCAGCATGGCCATCAGCAGGCCATCAGCAGCCAGGTCTTTCTCCGAATCTGCTACTCTGCTCGCAAGCTCTGGAAGACCCACGACCAGAGCGACCTCTACCAGCTATGCCAGAAGTTGGCCAATTGGGAGACTCACGAGTAACACAGGGATGGAGCATGCAATATTATTAATATCATGATATCATGCACCTCACAGCACCTCACATCATGACTTGTATGTAGTTGGCTGGGCGTGTGCAGAAGGCCGCGTCACGAAACAGTGTTTTTGCTAGTTCACTGCACTGGCGCCACAGCGAGAGCGCATTTTTTCCTTTTTTGCTGTTTCTCGCCTCAGTGAAACACTTTTTTTTCGTTTTTTTTTTTTGGCATGGTGTTGGGTGGGGGGTGGGGGGGGTGTAATAACGTTCTTTGGACTTGAACACATCTGGGATGTTACGTCATGAGATCTTTTCTTGGAATTCAAAACATCTGGCATGTTACGTCATGAGATCTTTTCTTGGAATTGAACACATCTGGGATGTTACGTCATGAGATCTTTTCTTGGAATTGAACACATCTGGGATGTTACGTCATGAGATCTTTTCTTGGAATTGAACACATCTGGGATGTTACGTCATGAGATCTTTTCTTGGAATTCAACACATCTGGGATGTTACGTCATGAGATCTTTTCTTGGAATTGAACACATCTGGGATGTTATGTCATGAGATCTTTTCTTGGAATTCAACACATCTGGGGTGTTACGTCATGAGATCTTTTCTTGGAATTGAACACATCTGGGATGTTATGTCATGAGATCTTTTCTTGGAATTGAACGCATCTGGGATGTTACGTTATGAGATCTTTTCTTGGAATTCAAGACATCTGGGATGGTACGTCTTGAGATCTTTTCTTGGAATTGAACACATCTGGGATGTTACGTCATGAGATCTTTTCTTGGAATTGAACACATCTGGGGGGGTTACGTCATGAGATCTTTTCTTGGAATTGAACGCATCTGGGATGTTACGTTATGAGATCTTTTCTTGGAATTCAAGACATCTGGGATGGTACGTCTTGAGATCTTTTCTTGGAATTGAACACATCTGGGATGTTACGTCATGAGATCTTTTCTTGAAAATACACCTGAAAGTGTCTCAACTGAAGTAGTTTTTTTCGACGTCAAAATATGACACACCAAGATATAAACATGGACATGTGAAGTTGCACATGCATTTCGAATGGCCAGCGTGGAGGATTTGCCATATCATCATTCATACATTTGTATCAAAACTGAGATGAAAGTGCACGAAACCATACGGCCGTCTATGAGCGCCCGACCATGTAGTTGGATATTTGCAGATTTGCAACCAAATTGCCAACTTCTCAAATGTTCCGCCTTCATCCTCTTTCCATGTTCATGGCAGCACATTCCAGTTTTAGAGACAATCAGGAGAGCATCACTGCTGCAGATGACGTGGATCACCCAGTGAAGTCCCTCCGTACGAATTTTAGCCGGCCCAGACTTGAGCACGTTGAGACGAAACGGCAAGTGGTTTACTATAGTTTACTATGTACTTTCTAGTTCAATCTAGTTCACTAGGCAGGCCATTGAGTACGTGGTACGTAGAAATTGAGTGAAACAACGAAGGGAATCTGTGGCTACTTTCGGCCCTTGCATGGTGATAAGATTTCGTGGTCCTGTATACACTGTATACCAGGCAGTCATTTATAAGATTTATATGGTTACCCAATGTTACCCATATGTTTCTTGGGACACCACCGGCATCCACCGGCACCGAAACATTCTTCGAGGCTCTTGTTGGCTTTGGCCATTGTGGATGACCTCCCGGAAGCTGCCTTGGAGCAGGTAGGGCAACGCTTTTTGGCGATGATCCATCAAGATTCCATCAAGACTCCAATAAAAACAAGTAGAAACTACACCATAATTTATGTAATTTGTGGGTCTCTCTGAAAATGGTGATCCCTAAATCCACTGGTTTTCGTATTGATGAATTATCAGATTATCATTTTCCCTTCCATCTTCTTCCCATGGTGCCATTTTATGATATTTCAAGATATTTTGAGTACCGTGTACCCCATTTTCAGACAGATTTATGACAGGATGCCTGGCCTGGCCCATCCTTGCCAGGTGCCTGCGTTGTCGCTCCTCAACGAGCAATGTGCTCGTCGGGCGCACGATGAACTGAAGGCCATGGGTCACAAGGAGGACCGGAAGGCGCTGAACATTTGGAGAAAAGCTGAAGTTGAAATACACATGTTGTAAAACATATGTAAACCTGTAAACATGAAGGTTGACAAAATTTTACACAGTTTCAATTGTTGTAGTTCTTGGAGTATTCTGGCTGATATGGATGGAAGCAATGGCTGCTGTTTTTCAGGAGCCACAAATCATGAATGCGGCTCGCAAGCGTGTTGCAACATTCTTGAGTCGCCTGGCAAGTTGGAGGAAGAGCTCACACCAGTGCACACATATGCAAACCTTCCAAAGCTTCCAGAGGAAAGCTCCAGCAATGGAGTCAAAGTTGGACAGCACACACGGTTTACAGTACTTCTTATATTAGTGTTGTTGAAATTTGTTGAACAAGCTTGATACGACCATTGAATGCCCTTTGATTATTTAACATATGTAGCTATGGAAAATGGCCGTTTTATAGATGATGTATGATGATTTAGGTATCAAGATGCATTGAAATTATTTAGACATAATAAACCGTGGTGTCTTTCCATAGTTGTTTGTATGCAGCCAGCACCCAACGGCACCAGGTATTTCGAGCAGTTCCGCACCAAAAACCCAGGAGCTGATGACCCCTGAGCCATCGCGCCCGTGCGTCCGTGAAGAGTGCTGCGCTGAGTTCACCCTCAGCGATGAGGACTGGGGGGATCCCATGAGGGTCTCTGGGCACAGCTTGAGATAAGTTATTTGAGGTATCTATTGTTTTCAGTATTACTATGTAGTACTATTATATTGTATATGATTGTATATGGTTATTGAATATTTTTGTTATTCTTGTTATTGTTTACTTCATCCATCTTTGTCCCATATGGTACCAGTAGTGGTTCCAAATCACACTTTGAGAGATCTTTTTTTGTGGGGAAGTTCAGCTCTGGGTGCTTGACGAGGGTCTTACTCTACTGTTGCTGGATGGCCAAGCGATTTTGCATCTGCAGTTTTGAGGGGTGATTGGAGGAAAGGAGAGAAGGTATTGCAATCAGGTAGGGATGGACTGTTTTCCTGTTGGCACTCCTGGAGGAGTTTGACTACAAGAAGTGGGCGTCTTTGATGCAATCAGAGAATTCTCGGATACTGTTGCTCTAGGTATAAAGCAAAGTGCGTAGACTCTGTTCCCTTTGCAGGGTATTTCGATCCTTGTAAACAAGCCTGTCACCGTCTGCCACCCATTGAGCTTTCAATTTCTCTTCAGAAACACACTGCTGCCCAGGTCAAGGACAGTGCTCTTCCCATGGTCCATGCACTGCGAACCATTCGCACATTGCGTGCGCTGCTCCAGAGCCGTGGTGGTTGGAAGCAGCTGGAGAAAGACATGGAGAAGGGACCGCAGGCGCAAAGGATAAATCTTGTGACAATTCTGAGAATTTCTGACTTGTTCCTTCCAAAGCCTATCTGAACCTATCTGAACCTATCTTAACCTATCTTAACCTATCTTAACGAACCTATCTTAACCTGTTCATCTTCCTTCTCATTGAGGCCTACATCGATGTGGTGCAGGCGTTGCAAACCACAAAAAAGCCCCAGCTGGACCTGGCAAAGTGGCTGGACGTGAAGGGGCCATATGAGGCCGGGAGCTGTCCAGCCCCAATGGCACTGCGGCACTGCACATCGCACCATCGAAAGATCCTGTTGAATCCTCTAAATATTGTAGATGGCAGCTTCCTCCCGATTGAATACAAGCTGCCAAAACATCAAACACGTTTGTCAACTGGAAAATCACCCATTTATAGATTATTGTCATCCATCAAAACCCTCCATGTTTAGGGGATTTTCCATTGCAACGTTTGATTACCAGATGGCCAGATGGTATTCAAAGATTGGGAGACTTGTGCTTCACAGGCGAATCGCGTGCTTGCGACCATGGCAGCACAGGCGTTCCTTCATCAGCAATTTGGTTGCAAGTGGACCGACATGACATATTAGCATATACTGTGTATATATATATACGTATATATATATATATAAATAAATATATATATATATATAATTATATATATATATTAGCAAACCAATCTGATTATACCTGATCATGATGTTACTACATGTTACTCATATATTATAAAACCATAAATAATACCATAAATAATACCATATAAAACCAATTAGATATTACTATAAATCATTATGAAGATTTCAAACATATCAGCTCGGATTTTTTCCGATGTCAGGTCCTCCAAGCTCCGTCGCACTGTGGATGCGGGTGGCGCTCTCGCAGAGCCACTGCCGGACGTCCGCGACGGAGAGACCCTGCGAAACCTGGCGGTGCTTCGACCCAGATCCAGAGATTGGATTATCCAATATGGCCATTTCCAGATATTGGATTATCCAGATATAATACCATATAAATTGGGGATATCATCCAATATCATCCAATATTGGGATATGACAGCTTGTTGTGTTGGGACAATTAGGCTTGAGATGGCGCAGATTAGATGAAGAACCTGGCAAAATTGAAGGTGGACATTCGAATGGCCATTTACGACGAGCGTGTGGCGCGAAAGAACGAGGCCTTGGGGTACCTTATGGATCCTTCTGGTACCTTTCATGGACATTTCATCGAGCTTTTCATGAGCGATTGCGATATGTTCATTCTGCTTACTGTGCCAAGATCCATAGTTGATGGGAGTTGAAGCGACTGTTGTGAACCAAACACAGTTGGCATCAGTTGGCTAGTGTTGATTTGTCAATAAGTGCCATGAAGTGGATGCAACAGGAGTGGGCCAGTAAGGGTCGCATGCTCACCTTACGTTTGGCCGCAACTGCTGGCGTTGCCGAATACGAGGCCATGGATTCAGCCCGGGAAGGGCTGAGCACCGGTGGTGGGCGGAATTCTCTCTGGATTGCAGCCATGTTGATAGTATGATAATCAATGAATATCAATATATAATATAGATTAAATTAGATTAATATAGTATGTCATAATGAAAGGCTATGACATCTAGACTATGTACCGCAGTCAATGTTCAACTCGCGAGAGCCGCGATGAATCGATTTGGGTCACCAATCGTATCAAACTCATCTTGAGGAACCAGCATCGTTGATACATTCTTCCAGGCAATGTTGGGCCGAGCCACCCACGTGCATGGCCTGGACAAGTACACTTTCTGGGGCCTTTGGGATGCCAGCAAAAGGGACAAGGCGAAGGCTTGGAGAAGCTTTCAACCATTTTCAGAAACATGCGAAGATTACAGATGGATACAGCAGGGTTTCAATTTATTCCAATGTTTCTTTGAAGATGCGCACTTTTATGCCCCAATGTTTTCTCCTACCCCTACTCGCATCCTGAGAAAACGAGTTTCCAGCTATTTTTCCTGGCGGTGAGAACAAAACTCGAACTGGACAAGGCTCCATGACCCGAAGATAACCGCATCTGTTTTCTTGCAGCGATATCTGCTTCCGAGATCTTGCCAGCTCTGATAGATGCTGATGATTGGTGATGTTTCCCTGCCTGCCAGATGTCTGCATTCCTGCGCACTGCAAACCACGGTAACTTGCCTCAGTTTCAGTGCCGAGATTCCGGAGTTGCCAGGAGTTGAGGTTCGCATTAGCCCGTTGCTGAAGCGGTAATGGGTCTTCCACCCAGGGTTCATTTACAAACAGTGTACTGAAATGCTACTAACATGTCTACAATCAACAAGTCTTATGTTGTGGGTGTCTACCTGGACTTGTTGCTGAAGTCGCTGGAAATAGGTGAAATAGATTGAAATAGGTCAGCAGGAGGGGGAGCAGGGAGCAGGGAGCAGGAGAAGGGAGCAGTCGACTCGATTATTTCCTCCTCACATTTGTGAAGCCAAGTCAGTTCATGTTAGCAAATGTCGTTGAATCTAGAACCTAGAGGAGCATCGACTGACAACAGGCGCCCTTTTTCGCTCCCGCGTCTTGACTCAGGTTTTTCTTACAAGCACCAGCCCTGAGAGAAATTATTCGTGGGGAATGGCGGGCAGCTCTCATTCTACAGCTGTACAGCTCAGCCCGTTCATTGCCATAAGCGATGGTTCTGCCTGGTATTTTGCCATTGAACCAGAGCTTGTGCACTATTGTCATATAGTGCATATAGTGCATCCTTGGTGTTCACACTGGATGCTTTTACTTCGTACTTGGGAGATGTCTCCTGACTTGATGTACAGCATTTGACAACCCAATAAAATCAGCGGCTTGAATTTGGCTTGAATGTGCCTGGACCTATCCATTTGGACACGACTTTTTCATGTTTGTCATGAGAGGGACTTCAAATTATTATTCAATGTGACTGCTGGCAGGTGATGACTTTATTCCACTTTCACCATGTGAAGCCACTTCCAGCAGAGGAGATGCGGGTTGTTGTTTTTCCAACCTGGATCATCTGGGAAAAGAGGGATGAGACTTCTTGATCGACTACTTGAATCAACCTGGCAATTGCTTTGTTCATTTCTGGTCGACATACCAGACGGAATTGCAAGGAGCAACTGAATCTCGCACAGTCGTTGTCAACCAAGTGGCGCTCCCAGAATTTGGGATGGACTTCAGAATGCCTTTGAAACTACTCTAACTTCAAGTAGAAGCCCGGTCTGAACTCCACTACAGTATTGATGCCCTCCAAGAAGTGTCAAAAAGCATGAGAGGATGAAATATGATGAAACAATTCGCCCTTGGCGAAGAGTGTCAAGGATAAACCTTGCATCAATCCTGTCCAGTGGACCACACTGCTGTGTGCTTAGGACCCAGCCAGAAAGCCACGTGAAGGCAGGGCCCAAAGTTGAGCAGCCAACATTTCACAGATTCGGAAAGAATGAGAAGATCATGGAAGACACCTTTCAGTTTATTTTCATACTTCGTTAAATCAAAAAATAAAACAGCTTTTCATTTTGTGGTTTCATCATGTTTCATCCCTTTTTCATCACTTTTTTCACCTTGCCACAGGTGTTTCGTGGACTCCTGGCATATGGTGAGAAACTTCGAAAAGCGCTGCTTGACGAGCCTGGTCTTGAGCCACTAAGGCCCAAGGGGCCATTGACCTGGAACGGCCAACAAAAACGGATAAATAGATGATAGATGACCCTGTTTACTCTGCTCGTTTTTTGTGATTGGTCATTCTTTCTACAGTATCTCGCAGGTTGCTTTTTAATGTGGGGTAGAACTGTGCTGGATATGGTTTCCTTACTCAGCTGTGCTTTGGAATGATGACATTTCTGGTGTCTTGGCAGGTTGAGTCTTCGCGTCTTGCTTCGAATTGCAAAGCACCTGCAAAAGCGACCAGATGACGTTCATGGCGCTTTGTCGCTTGTCAAGATATTGGACAAGTTTCCCAAAATGAAGACCTGCCCCAATATTTGAATCAAGAAATCTCTCAGCTAAGGAATCGTGCCTTCTCGGCATGCCTGCGTTTCCTTCCGAAGTCCTCTCAAGAGGCAGTGAGCAAATGGGGTTTCCAAAAATGGAGGTAACCCAACAGCTGCTGGATGGTTTAGCTGGGGGTACTGGTGTCGTACCCCTATTTTGGGACCCCCCCAATTGTTGTTTCAGTCGAAGGAAGACCTGAATCGCTGGAGCAGTGTGTCAGCGGTGGATCTTTTTGAGGCAGTTCTGGCCATGCTGCAAACGACACTTCGATCTGCAGGCATGGACCAACAGACCCGCTTCTTCTAAAACAACAGCCAGGAAGGATAGGAATGAATTTAGTTGTGTCTTTTACTTGTTGACTGTATTCCAAGTTTCTCAAATGTTTTCCCTTTTTCCTCTTTTGGTGATAGCATCATCAATTTTCCCAGCCCTTCTGGACCTTATGAACCTCGCAAAAACAACACCTTAAACCATCTTAAACCAATAGATAGATGATGCTGGGGAACAAACCAATCTACGGCCTGGACAGCCACCTGAAACCAACCTGCCAGGCTGCCACACATCCCCTGTCGACCTTGCAAAGCCTTGGGAACATCTCAAACCAACCTGCTTTGCAGCCGCAAGAACCAGCAACATGAGCCTTCCCACCCCCAGTGGACATGTTGTAGCCCTCTACGAGCAGCCGCAAAAGCGGATTGTTTGCGTGCCACCATGCATCAAAAGCATTCAAAAGCCGCTTCAGGCGCACAGACACTTCCCTGGACCTGGACCATCTCTGTCGATACTGCGGAGTCGCGCACTCGCCGCGAGGTGCAATCCATCTGGGTCGGCCGAAAATGCACCCCAAAAGACCTCTGATGGTTGAGATAGGATCTCATATTATCACTCATATTATCACTCATACTATCTCATATTTTTCACCATAAAATGAGGTATGTCCAAATTTTCAGATAAAATGATAACTCCATTTGGTTGTCGAAATCACGAGCCAAGTGGACCCACATCGTTTCGATATCGTTTTGTGTATCAATCATATTTGATCGCTAGATGTTTCATGATTTTTGATGATTCTTGATATGTTTTTCCTTTCAATGGTTTTTGATGTTTTTTGGATACCCAATCTCAACCCAGGACCTTCGTGACCTGGAGAACATGGCCATTCAGGTGGGTGGATTAAAACTGGGGTATATCGTGGAGAATGTAATTTTGACGATTTTTGACGTAATATGATGTAATTTGCAAAACCACATTTTTTTTGACGACGCAAACGCGCACAAAGTCTTACTCTTCTCGATCTGACACTGAAGATTCAAAGTGTTTTGGACTTTTGACGCTGCGGGCCTTGGAGGCTCGTATGATGGGAGGAGGAGAATTTGTGGATGAAGCAAGGGAACAGGCAGATGCCGACAGGACCAAAGCCTTATGAAGGGCCTCAATTCTTAGCTCCAACGGTATGAAGCAGTCATTGTCGTCATTGTCACTGAATACCTTTTCCGGTTTTGCCAGACCCAGACAGACAGGCCATCCCAGGCCACGTCTGCTGGACTGTGCTCGCGCAGGAAGAAGCAGCGTGAAGAATGGCTACGAGGTCTAAGGAAGTTGGGACAAGAAGGTTTTTCCAGGAGCCATGCGAGAAGAATTCAGAGGTACAGCTTCACCATGACTCATAGTTTTGCAGTATTTTACAATCCATATTTTTCATTCCTTTCCAAGCACTATGCTAAATCATGCTAAATCCGACAACATTGAGCACCAAAGAATTCAAGCAGATGACATGTCTCGCCCTTCGCAGGAAGGCCCCAGATGCTGCGGTAGTGCGCGATGGGCATCTGCACATAGGAGATGTTCGTTGCCCATTGCGCAAGCCGACTAGGCGAAGCCAACAATATACACATCCTCTCCACTGACATCCTCAACAGACCCAAAAACCTTGAAAAGAGATGTTAAAACTTAAAACAACCAGTGCCTGTTATACCGTAATGCTTCCGCATAGCCGTTAATGTTTCTATGCATGTCTCATGTATTCTCATGTCATGTTGAAGAGGCCGGAGCTGGTTCCACACGTCTCTTTTGTGGACATCCCGCAGCAGATGGAGATTCTGAAGGACTGGCAGGGTCGCAGCATGTCGCAGCACAATCTTTGAGCAACGGCTCGAACAGTGGAGACAAGCCTCGTAAGCCTCGTCCTGTGCTCGTGAGGACATGCTATTGGATTGGTCCTTGGGTTGCTCCCTGAGAATCAGTGCTGTCACATTTTGCTACCTCATTGATCTGACTTTTAAGAAATATCTTTCTCATTTGGTCAATTTTTGCCCTATTCGTGCGTGATCCTAGAAACTTGGTCTTTGTTTTGCAGACAATTGAGGTCATCACTTGCTTCTCGTTGGCAATCAGGGAGTTGGGAAGAACAAACTCACTGACCGCTTGCTCGGTCTGTTGCAGTGTGAGCGCGTGCCTCTGCAGCATCTCAGGCTTTGATTCCTGCCTGGGTTGAACCACTGCGATGCATCGAGTGCAGTGATTTTATCAAACCATCAAGCCTACTCAACTGAACGTTCTCCCAAAAGTTAATGATGTGGCATGATGTGGCGTTGTGTCAGAACAATCAAAGCTGACAGCATGATTTGATTCCAACTCCAAACTGATTCGCCCAACTACACGTTTCACATCGTTTCACTAGGGCTCGAGACGCACGGAGACTGGCATTTGTTCTTGCCACTTTCATTGGCCCTACTTCTCTACCAAGGAGTATGTCCAACTGCATCGGGACACCACATTCCAAAGTTTGACCCTAGCTCCAAGCTTCAAATCTGGTGTGGTGGTGTGGGAGGATTCGCCCTTGCTTCGAGCTGTCAAGTATGGGCGTTGTTTGGTAGTTGATGAAGCCGATAAGGCTCCAGTGGACACTTGGATTTGCTGAAGATGAGCTGAACATTTTCCCCATTTGGGGCATTTGGGAACATCTGGGAATATGTTCGAATCTGTTCGGGTTTTCGTTTTGTTTTAATGACCTCCTGTGGCACCAAGGAAGTGGTCTGTGTTCTAAAGGCCCTGTCTGAAGATGGTGAGCTAAGCCTCTCTGATGGCCGGACCATCGTAAGACCGGACAGCCCCGCAAAACATGGAAACGTAGTGCGGATGTCACCAGATTTCCGGCTCGTGGTCTTGGCGAATCGACCAGGATATCCATTTATGGGTGTCTTTTCCTTGATTCAGTTCGCACGTCTTAATTTCAGTCTATTTCCTGTTTCTGTCATTTTTCCCGAGAGCGTCTGAGCTAAGGGTTCTTCTAATAGTGGGGGGGGAATATCCATTTTCATGGGTTGTCTTTTCCCTTGATTTCACGTGTCTAACAACCATTTTCACATCTCACGTCTTCAGCTTCACATCTTCACATTCTAAAGGGGCGGCACAGCGGCACAGGGCCAGCGGGCACAGACGCAGCAGCGGCACAGCGGCCACAAGCATCTTCACTCTCGGAGGAGCGCAAGAAGGCCAAGAGTAGCGTGCAGTACAACGCTGAGGAGAAAGCTACAGCGGGCGAGAGAGGGAAAAGGAGCAGCGGAATGCTTCCAGGACACAGGTATACAGCGGCAGTGCAAATGAGCAGCGGACGGCAAGGCCAGGAGATAGAGGCAAAAGCCACAGAGGACACAGTGATACAGCGGGCAGAAATGAGCGAAGAGAAAAAGAGGGGTACTCATGAGAAGAGGGAAAAGGAGGCACAGTCGCGTCTCGTTTTTTGCCTTTCTTCGCTTTTGAAACAAGCCAGGATAGAGAGGAAGAGAGGAAAAATTTAAGAACAGGAATAAAAGAGGCGAAGTACAAGAGGAAAAAGAGGGAAGAAGAGGAAGAAGAGGAAAAGACGGAGCGGAAAGACGGGAAAAAGAGGAGCAAAGAGGTAAAAGTAGGAGGATGAGGAAAAGAGGAAAAGAGGAAACCCGATGAGAGAAGCTAGGAACAGCAGGAGAAGATGGCGAAGAGGGCACAAGCGGCGCGGCGAGCACAGAAAATAAGAGGAATAAAAAGCAATCAAGAAGCATATAAGCGGCACAGCGGCGGCAGGGCGGCACAGTAAAAGAGGCAGACAGAGGAACAGAGGAGGAAGAGGCACAGAGGGAGCAGGAGGAGAATGAGGAAAGAGGATCAAAGAGGCGCAGAAAAGCGGAAAGAGGAGGAAGACGGAAAAAGGGCGTAAGAGGAAAAGAGGGAAAAAAGCGGAAAAGCGGAAAAGAGGCAAAGAGGAGCAGAGGAAAGCGAGGAGTCAGAGGCGAAGAGGAAAGAGAGGAAAAGAGGCGAACAGAAAGGCAGGAAGAGGAGAAGGGAAAGGGAAAAGGGAACAGGAGAAAAAGAGGAGAAGCAGGAAATAGAGGCCGAAGAGGAAAGCGGAGAAGCGGAGGAATAAAGAGGAGAACAGGAGAATATAGATGGAAAGGTGGAATAAGAGCGAGAAGAGGGAGAAGTTTAGGAAAACGAAGCGGGAAAAGAAAGGAGCGAACATTGTTTTTCCTTTATCTCACTAAGTTATGGTTAATACAGAGGCAAGAGGTTAGGAAGCGGAAATAAGGAGAAGTAGGATAAGAGGAGATAGGAGAAATAGGGAGGAGAAGACGGAGATAGAGGAGCAAGGAGAAGCAGCGAGCGATAGTAGGAGAAGAGGAAAAGAGGGAAAAAGTGGAGGAAAAGTAGGAAAAGTAGGAAATAGAGGAACAGAGTAGGGCCAAAGAGGGCAGAAGAGGGAAAGCGGAAGGGAGAAGCGGCAGAAGAGGAAACAGGCGGAAAAGAGAATAAGCGAAGAAGCCAAAGCGGAAAAGGCAGGAAAAGAGGAAAAAGGTGAGAAAGAGGTAAATATAGCACAGGAACAAGGTAGGAGACAGAGCGCACGAAGAGGCAAAAGGGAGGAGAAGGCAAATGAGGCAATACGGAACCAGCAGGAAAAGAGGAGGAATCAGATGGAAAAGAAGGAATCAGAGGAGATAGAGGAAAAGGAGGAAAACAGAGGAAAAGAGGAAGAGGAGGAAATTAGAGGAACGCAACAGAATAAGGGAGAAGGGAGATAGAGAAGGAGGAAGAGGAAACAAGACATAAGGGAAAGAGGAAAAGAGGTAAAAGAGGAAAAAGCGAGACACAGCGGGAAAAGAGGAAACAGAGGAGTAAGTCCAGGAACAAGAGGAATAGTAGAGGAGAAAGAAGGAAGCATAGAGGAAAAATGATTCTCCTTTGGCCACTCCTCCTCGCGGAGGAAGAAGGAGGCTTAGAAGAGGAGGTAAGTAGGGAAAAGTAGGGAAGGGAGAACAAGGACGGAGGAGGAAAGAGGAAACAGAGGAAAAAGGTGAGGGCATACAGGAAAGAGGAAAACGAGGCCAAAGAGGAGAAGAGGCCAGAAAAGGGCGGGCAGACAGGAATCAGAGGCGATAAGAGAGGATAGCATAGAGGCAAAAGCCCAGGAAAAGAGTAAAAAGAGGAGAAGAGGAAACGCAGGAGGAAAAGATAGGAAAGAGGCAAGAAGCAGGAAATAGAGGAGAAGCAGTGACAGAGGAAATAAGAGGAGGAAATAGGAGCAGCACGAAGCCAGCACAGCGGAAAAGCGGAAAAGGAACAGCGGCACAGGGAGAAGAGGAAAAGGGGAGAATGTAGGAAAAAGAGGGAGGAATTAAGAGGAAAAGGGAGAAGCGAATGGAGTGTAATAAGAGTGAAAAGACAGGCGACGGACAAGGAGGAAAAAGGAAAAGGGAGGAGAGGAAAAGCGGAAAAGAGGAAAAGGAGGGAATAGAACGATGAAGAAGGGAAGAAGATTGGAGGAAAGAGGAATAAAGAGGCAAAAGCAGGAGAAGAGGTAAAAGAGAAAATGGAGAGAAAAGAGGGAACATATTTGAGGATAAAGAGGAGGAAGAGGCAAAGAGAAAAAGGGAGGGAGGAGGAGAAGAGGAAACAGAGGAGAGAGAAAAGATGGTAGTAAGAGGTGAAAAGGGAGGAAAATGAGGAAAATGGAGGAAAATGTTTAGGAGAAGAGGACAAAGAGGAAAAGAGGCAAAGAGGACAAAGAGGCGAAGCGGAGAGGCAAAAGACGGATACCGCCCAAGGGAATTAATGCTTTCAGGGGAAAGCGGAGGATAAAGGAGGAAAAAAAAGGCAGGAACAGCGGAACTACAGGAGGAAAAGCAAAGGAAAGAGCGGGAATTAAGAGAGAAGGAGGAAAAAGGCAAAAAGAGGAAAAGTAGGAAAAGAGGGAACATGAGGAAAAGCCGGAACGTACAGCAGGGCAGAAGAGGAAAAGAGGAACAGCACGAGGAACGAGGGAAGAGGCAAAAGAGGAGCACTTTGAGATAAAGGCGGAACAGAGGAGTATCACGAGAAACGCGACTGAAAACAGAATGATGAGAAGGAGGAAAAGGCGCAGAGTAAAGAGGGAAAGGGAGTAAAAGAGGAAAAGAGGTGAACAGAGGGAGGAAGGCGGAACAGGCCTGACGAAGGGAAAAGAGCGGTGGCAAAGAGGCAAAGGAGGAACAAGAGGCAACAGTAGGACAGTCGTAAAATTGGAGAAGAGGAACATGAGCAGATGAACAGGCAAAAGAGTAACGGCACGTGTAGAAGGAGGAAGCGGCAGGCTAAGTCTTAACATGTAGGCAATCGGAACAGGAAAAGGCGGCACAGGAGGAACAGGCCAGTGCAACACATGGAACAGATTCAATCTTCACAATATTCCTAATCTTCACATATTCACATCTTGTCATCCTTCAACATCTTCACATCTTCTCATCTTCACATCTTCACATCTTCTCATCTTCACATCTTCACATCTTCACATCTTCACATCTTCACATCTTCACATACTATTGAAGGCGCGGGGCAGTGCCCTCTTGCTCTCTCCTTCTTTTCTATTTCTCTCTTGAAGGGGCGGGGCAGTGCCAACGAGAGGGCACGAAACGCAACCCTTTCGCACGAAACGAGGTTGCACGAAATGAGGTTCGATCGCCAAAAACTGCGGTAAAATTGCATTTCACAACTTCCGCGGCAACCCTTTCGCACGACATGTGAGTTCGATCGCTAAAAACTGAGGTAAAATTGCGATTTTGAAAGCTTCTGTATGTAAAAGGGTCTGTGTGTAAAAGCTTCTGTGTGTAAAAGCTTCCGAGTGTAAAAGCGTCTGTGTGTAAAAGCTTCTTTGTGTAAAAGCGTCTTTGTCTACTTTTGCTCAGAATCTGACATAGCATATCTATCTCCTTTCTGCTGATCATCTGCATCATCTTCAATGAAGCGTTCACCTACAATGTCTTTGATACTACTTACAAGAGAGTAACATGCTCTTCTACGCTCTCGGGCCATCCGTCGTCTAGTTTTCAAGGTTGGATTCTATATGGTGGATTTCAACTCATGACACATTTCTATCTTTAGATCGCCCCTTGTAGCGTTGTTTTTCAGATCAAGCGGTGCCACGGCCAGGTCACGACTTTTTCAAGCTCTGCGGCGATGTCTTCAGCTGCCACGTGGTCGACAATCCAGATATCGCCAGCGAAGTGGCGCTGCTGCGGAGCGTTGGTCCTGACGTCCCCAAAGACAAAGTGCTGCAGCTCTCTGTCCTCTTTGCCGAATTGAGAGATCCATGGCGTTTAGAATAAATGGAGCTGGCGCCCCCATGCCGCCGACCCCTGGGACCAATTGGCTCAAACAGTGTCTTCTGAACCGAACAAAAAAAAACAGTGTCCAAGCGCCCGGGGGCTCTGTCTTCAACCAGTGCCGCTGCGCTCAATCCCCCCTACCAGCACAGCTCGGGTCCAAGGACGGTGCCGCAGGGCCAAAACACCATGGCAGTGAAGGACGGATCGGGCTCACCTCCTTCAATTATATTGTGCAGCGGGCAGCGGGTTTATCAGACCCTTGATAGACATCTTAGCCATGCATCTTTAACGGCAAGCCAACAACGTTTGCAAGCAAATTTGTGTTGCCAGTTGATGACGGGCTTCTCTGCATCAGGTGACTTTGATGGGGACCTCGACATGATCTCCTTTGACCCCATGCTTATCGACCTCGTCAAAGCCACCGAAATTGGCATTGCCGCGATGGGCATGGAGGAGCACTTCCAAGCCGTGGACGCGAGGCGGGGCCAATGGCTTTTATTCATATTCACGCGTGTTTTTGAAATATGTTGAACCAAAGGCGTCAAAAGGCTTTTCTTGGAGGGAAAAAACCCTTCGGAAGGTTGTGGGAGGTGGTCGAAGAACTGAAGCAGAAGAAGAAAGCAGAGGCTGAAGCAGCGGGCCAGGAGGTTGCACCCGAAGAAGACCTGGTCGGCGCCACAACAACGGCCGAAGAAGCAGCGGAGGTGTACATCAGGCACGTGGCCCGGGTCCCCACCCCAGCCGTCCGGGGCCGGGCTTGTGCATCTGCTGAGAGGGTGACCGAGGCAGTTTTACAGGACGTAGATGTAGCCACCCAGCTTCCAAATTGCTTGCTGGGTCTTGCAGGTGGCTTTCGTCTGGCACAGCTCGGGTCCAAGGACGGTGCCGCAGCACTAAAAAAATATGGCAGTGAAGGACGGATCGGGCCCGCGGCCGGCAGCCCAGAGTGCCAAACGTTGCTTTCTGAACGCCTAGAAACTAGCTTCAAACCTTGCCTTTACTGGCTTTCGTCTGGCACAGCTCGGGTCCAAGGACGGTGCCGCAGCACTAAAACACCATGGCCGCGGCCGGGAGGCCAGAGTGCCAAACGTTGCTTTCTGAACGCCTAGAAACTATAGCTGCAAACCTTGCCTTTACCTGCCGTCCTGCACTGCCAGCTTGCAAACTGCTTGCTGTGTGATCGGGCTCGCGGCCGGCAGCCCAGAGTGCCAAATGTTGCTTTCTGAACGCTTTGCCTTTACCTGCCGTTCTGCACTGCCAGCTGCCAAATTGCTTGCTGCGTCTTGCTCGGGTCCAAGCACGGTCCCGCAGGACTAAAACACCATGGCAGTGAAGGACGGATGGCCGGCAGCCCAGAGTGCCAAACGTTGCTTTCTGAACGCCTAGAAACTAGCTGCAAACCTTGCCTTTACCTGCCGTTCTGCATTGCCAGCTTCCAAATTGCTCGCTTTGTCTTGCAGGTGGCTTTCGTCTGGCACAGCTCGGGCCCAAGGACGGCGCCGCAGCACTAAAACACCATGGCAGTGAAGGACGGATCGGGCCCGCGGCCGGCAGCCCATAGTGCCAAACGTTGCTTTCTGAACTGCCTAGAGGCTAGCTTCAAACCCAACATGTCTTTTCGATTTGCTTGACAAAAGTTGCTTCTCTCACGCGCTCCCCCGCTACAGCAGGGGTCGGCGGATATTTGGAATGAAACCAGACTGCAGAATACAAAAATCAGGAGCAGGCACTGTCAGTGCAAAACTGATGCTTCGAGTAATATATTTAGATTCGGACAGACACATGGACATATTATGACATATTCACGCTCCAGGATCAGGACCTTGCGTCTATTCAGCCTGCGGTTTCTCACCGGATCTGACATTTGAATTGCTGGCTTGAACGTTGCCGTCCGTCCGTTTTCTTGATAGCCTTCCTTCAGTTTTGTCAGGAGATGGTGGAGTCGGGTCAATTGGCCTATCCCTACTCCACCCGAGAATTGGTGAAATTGGTGGCGCATGCGCAGCGCTTTCCGCGCGATCCCACGGAGGAGTTGGCTGCCACCGTGTTTGCCTTTGATCTGGCGGATCAGAAGAAACGGACGCCACTGCTGGAGGTTCTGCAACGCCATGGGATCGCTACCACAGAGGCCGAAAAGATGGGGAGAAGACAAGGGGAGACAAGGGCAGGGGCAGGGGGTAGATTTCTTTTGGAACTTTAGTACCCGTGATTTGAAGGAGATGACATGTTTAGTTTGGCATCATACTTCTCGATGCTCATTGTGTCACGGGGCAAAACATGCCATGACATGTTACCAACATGTACTAGCAAGGTTTCATAGGCAGTAATCACTCATAGTCCAAAAGTCGTCTGAAAGATGTTTCCTATTCTTGGCCTCCCTGAAAGGCAGGCATTCAGCTCCTGGATGGCTACGGTCCGTCAACCGGAGACATGCGCCTTCGTTTGGATGACGGTCGAGACAAGTCCAAGGATGTGGTCAACCAGGATAATCCTGATGGTCAACGCCCCCCAGAAATGGCACCTGGAGGTCCGACACACGGAAAGTGGGATGGACAAGAACACATTGGAGGCAATCAATTTGCAGGGGGAAGTGGTGGCACTGGAACCGCAGGACGCCATCAACGTTTGGATTTCATGATTTCCATGTCGGTTTCTCTGTCGATGATTTTGATGATACGATATAGTGTCAATGCACCGTTTCTTGATCTTGAGGTTACTGCAGCCGGCTTAGAA
>CAMXCT020000351.1:7500-197500 GCA_947184155.2 Cladocopium goreaui | reverse complement strand
AATGAATAAATTAAATGCATGCATGAATGAATGAATGAATGAATGAACGAATGAACAAATGAATGAATGAGAATTGATAATTGCAGCTACTTCCTCGTGGAGCTACCCATTTCCGCCAAGTTTTCTCTAAGTGGCCTCTTCGCTGAGCTACCTCTTCCCTGACCCTTCCTCTCTCAGCTACTTCTTCTTTGAGTTTCCTTTTTGCGTAACCAAATTCTTCTCTTACAGCCATTACACTGCGTCTAGCAATCTCCAACTGAAACACAGACTCTGCCTTGGCGAGTCGCCGGGAGCTGCTCCGGGAGCCAGCATAACATCGAATTTCACGGTATTAATGAATAATTATTTTTCCTGAGTTGCAAAGGTACTATGTCCTATGAGTTCCGGTTCTGGCCGGTTCTTATTGTAAATCCGATTCATATTTTTACCGGTTCGGTTCGACCGGTTCTAAATTGTTCCGGTTCTGACCAGTTCGGTTCCACGGTTCCGAAGCGGTTCCGGAAGCATCATGATACCTTTAGAAACAATGATTCGCAAAGCAAATTCACACACTCACGAAATGTTACTGTGATTTATTTCCACATGCCAACTACTTTTGCAACCTTTTGTAGTTTACATGATGATGTGAATACTGGTGATGATCATTTCATCTGTAATTATATATAACTGGAAATTTGCAAACCAAACTTCCTTTGATTCCTTTGGCAATTAGATACACAATGATACACATATATTTTGGCTATATAAAGTATTGGAGACGCAGTTCGAGTGTCTTTAGGTCATGCTCTGGTGATGGTTGATGCTCTCCATACCTTCACCAAGGCAATGGAACCAGATTTTGCACAGAGATCCTTCTGTGAAAGGATATGTGATCCTGATCTCCAACAATGTGGACGAGGCGCTACAAATCTTCCATTGTGGTTGCCTTTCTGTCCCCCTTTTGTAATTTGACCTTGCAAAAATCAGGAATGAGTTGATATTTTCGTGCGACATTATGGGTGGCAGATCACATGATATCACATGCAGATGTTGATTTAGAAGAGTTTTGACACCTTTGATATCTTTTGATAGTATATTTGGATATATTTGGATTGATGCTTGGTGATTCACGCAACTGCCGACTAATACAGTTGAGGCTGAACGCATTAAAGCCACATTGGCACCTGGGCGAGCTCATATTTGCGCTGAAACAACGAGTCTCGCTATCACCTTCAAGCAGATCTTCAGAGATAGCATGTACCTTCACAAAAATATGGGTATGGATCAATACCTATTAATACCATTTTTAGTGGGATGAACATCCATTTACCAGCTATTTTGATGTTCACCAGGGGTACAAGGTTTTGACACACTGCCATATGACTCATTCTGGTAGACGTTTCACTTTCACCCCCAACCCCGCCCCAGCAGTCTTTAAAGTTCAACCCCTACCCCACGAACAGCCATCAACAACCCATAGCAACATCACAACATGAAGTTTTTTTGGGTCAACATGTCCCACAAATACCTGTTCCCAACTTCCCATCAGCATACGGGTATCCCGTGTGTGCATCCAAGGTTGCGAGATCATTGAAAAGTCTATTCCAGCAACAACGGTCGGTGATCATCAGGTTGAAGAGCCATGGTGGTGTGTCATAGCAGCCCGAACCAGGGTCGTCATCAGAGGATAGATTCGTTGTGAAGGCAATCCAAACTGTGGACACGGTGATCCGATGGAATCCGATGGAATCCGATGGAATCCGATGGAACATGGTGCTCTTCCAGCCGACTGCAAGGCGATGTGCCAGTGGCCCTTGGAAGTTGTAGATTCGATGAGAGAACCTCGACACGAAAGTCATCGAAAGTCCACCGTGGCGCCAAAGTGTTTGGCTGAGCAACTGAACAGCTAAATGTAACGGGGGACCTGAGGGCACCTGAAGTCACATGGATGACAGCAGAAAAACAGGAGAAGGGCACTCTGAACGCAAAGATGTGAAGAAGTGCAGGTTACAATATGTTCCAGTCGTTTCAGCTTCAAACGCGGCTGCAACAATTCTTGTTTGGGTCCCCTCTCAGTCAGATGCTTCACCGGAGCATGCTGCAGTTTGCAAAAAACCTTTGGACTCTTTGGACTTGCAGACTCTTTGACAGGACGCACTTGGGTGTGGAAAGAAACGCAGAATCATTGACATAGTGTCTCTCACCCACGCCAGGTCGCAAATCATGAAACCACAGGACTTGCCAGAGTTTTTTTCTCAAGCTGCACGGGCTCTTTTTTGGCAAACGCCTGTACATTTAGTGACATGTACACGTTCTGACACCAGCAGCTGTGGCCAGTATGTCATCCAAGCGAATTCTATTGCTGCCATCTCAACCTTTGACGTAACTCAGCTGCGCGGCTGTGCCATGGGCGACGTTTGCAGTGCTCCCTACGATGAACCGCAGGCAAGTCTGATAATCCAGCCATACAGGTAACAGGGCAGACATGGACAGATTTTCAAGATTTGCTGAATGAAGGGATATGTCTTCAAAAGTTCCAGTTGCCCTTGACGTTTCTGAAGTTTGGGCGGAATTCAGGACGACTTTAGGAAATGGTCCGTGGTTTTTGAGGACATGGAAATGAATGCAGTTGGATGCCATGCGATGCCATATGATGCCATAGCCTAGCCACATTTTCTTGCGCATCTTGCTGCTGAGGAGTTGCTAGCTGTGGATACCGCAGAGGCTGTGCTCCCATTGCTACAAAAGGAGATTCAATGAGCATGAAACATATGAAACATACCAACCATATCCAACCATGCAGATCAATGTGTGATGTGCAATCGGACAAGACCAAATTGGGGAACGAGAACCACTCGGAGTCCACTGCAGGAGACATTCTCAGTATCTCTCAGAGCATTGCGCGATGCCTTTGATCAGTGTAACTTGGCGAGGAAGAGGCGGAAGAGGCCAGGCAACAGGTGGATAGAACAAGCTGAGTTGATAGGTTGGTGGTTCTATTTTTAAACTATTTTTATTGCATAGCCATGCATTGCCTCAGTCTCATATCAAAGTAGCATTAAACTTATTTGGGAAACTCCTTTGGATCCGGATGCTGCCGGACTCTGAAAATGCCTTGCTTTTCGTTCAGCTGCCGCTTCGATCATTCTTAGGTGATGCAAACAAAGACAACTTCGCAACTTGGTCTGCCAGATTAGAGCCTCAGATGTTTCACACCTGTTTCCGTAGTTTGCGCCACTGGAGTGATCGCTTGACGTCACCTCTTCCAGGTGACAAAGATCGAGCTCATCAAAGCCTGCCGCAGCCACCCAAACATTGCGCAGCTTTTTGGCATTCCTGAACATCTCCGAGAGAATGCTCGGGAACAGTTTGAACAGGTGTTTCATGGCAGCACCGAGCGCAGAGATGCTAGTAATCTTCGGGCAATTTTGTGGATGCAAGCGAACACGCAATCGTAAGTGACACAAGAAATATAAATACACTTTGGTGAAGTATAATATGATATGCCGAAAGCTTGTCACGCCCACGGTGGCTAACATTTGCTATGCTATTTCGTGACTAATCTGAAAGCCATCTATATGATAGCCATTAGTAGCCTTTACAAGCAAATGACTTAAAGCCGTCTTTTTTTTTCCCCCTAAATTGAGGAATTTACTTGCGGGAGAACAACTCTGGAAAGTCGTCTCTTTTCTTCTTTCTGCAAGCTGAATGCAGGTATATCAAACGCAGCGTTTACATGTGGAACTGAGGATCTCACAGAGTTACCTAGATGTTTTTAAATGTTGCGTTTAGTTGGGGACGGATATTTTTGAAATCATTTATCAAAGGCAGTTTAGAAGTCTATACTTCGGTCTTACGGAATTTTGATAGCATTGACATCAACAGTCACTGCAAAGAACAGTCACTGTAAGCTTGCTGCAATTCGACTACAACCCCACCATCATCTACCTGTAATTCATTATTGTGTGATGCAGTGATCCAGCCAACAAACTTCCGTGTTTTGTTTCGCAGTTTATGGAACATGCCAGCAATAAAAAACCCTTGTGCCTGAGCATGATCCAGCAGAGTCCAGTGATAATGAACTGGCATCCTCAGAACCAGGGGTCAAAGTAATGACAAACTGTAACCGTGAAGCAAGAAGCTTTAGGATCTTTGATCCATTTTGATCCCTTAGTTCAGAAACCCGCTAAAACCATTTTAAACTATCCCCCTTCCAGCGGCACGTGAGGTTCCAAGCCATGGATAGAGACGGTGTCCTGGACGCAGTTGTGCCTGGCAAGGGCCCAATGGTGACATTGGAAGGTATGAAACTGGCATTTAACTCTTCCAACAACACATCTGCTGTTTGACTCCATGATGTGCTTATGGTATCGTATAGTCCTGTGTGCTATACGCAGGACTTGGAAATGGTTGCGGATGTTGTGAAAGGCCAGCTGGGGCAGCTAAGGCGATCGAAGGTTGACGTTCGATGAGCTGAAAGCCTACTTTGTGCGTGGCGGAGTTTTACTTCAGCCAGATGAGAACCCAGCTACAGAAACTTCCTTTCCACTGAGCAAAGTCATCAGTCCCAAAACATGCTGAACTACCCAAAGTTCGAGTAGCTGTCAATTGCTGTCAGATTGTTCTGGCAGGATCATGCTGGATCATGCCAAGTCAAAAACAGAGTAAGCTCAAACTAGCTTTGCCCTGCTACCTGGACATAGCTTGAGCATGCTAGAGCATGCTGGAGCATCCTGGACCCTATTGGCAAGTTCAAACATCTTCGGTGCGGTTTTGCCATAGAAAGTTGGGAGATACTGTAAGAGGACTAAGAATTCAAACTGGTTCGCTCGACCATATTTTGCCACTTTCTTGAAAGCTTGGCCTCACAAATTGATGATATAGGCGGAGCTTCCCACTTTGCAAGAGATGGAACGTGGAGTAAACGAACACACGAGAGCTGATGCACACGCTGCTTGGACCTGTTTGCTCTGTGTTTTTTTGGGTTCAGGCCTTCAGCCTCCATGGCATTGCTACCAATCTCATCAGCCGCTTGAAATTAAGCTTTTGATCCCCATCTTCACACTTTATACTTTATACTGATAATTGATAATCATTTATACTGATCATCATTGTCTTTTTTTTTAAATCAACATGGTACAGCATGAAACCCTGCATTGATTCACACACACGTACGCAAAGTTGCTGCACCGTCTCTAATGTAGGGAGCACCTAGTGACCGTTGCTGGATTTGTACCAAAACTTGGGATCCCAGCCTAAACTGAGCCAATGCGCTGCAGTGGTGCTGGTCCATGGCCTGGAACTTGCAGGCGAGACGATTTGAGAAGCCACATTGTTGTTTGGTCGCAATGGTGAGTTTCACCCCTATTTCACCACTTTTTTTTTTTTACATTCCACATTCCACATCATTCCACCATTTTACCACCACACTCAGTGGATGTCTCCTCCATCTGTAGGGCTGCCTGCAGGTGAACGTGGCCTGAGCCATGGCCACTGGGCCAAGTTCTTCTTTTTTGGATGCCATAGGTCCATGGCCAAGCTTTCCCTTCAGCGTGTCTGGCCACAGTTCTTGGATGATCTAAAATGATCTGAAGAATCATGACCAATGTCAATGCAATCAATACCCTCTGGTAATTTAACATGGCTATTGAACATGGCCATTTATAGTGGATTTTCCCATAAAAAATGGTGATTTTCCATAGCTATGTTAGTTTACCAGAGGGTACCACACATCAACATAAATTCCAACCTGTTTCATGGATCGAAAGGAACAAACGAAACACATGGATCAAGGGCATCCAATGCCACACAACGTTGTTATCAATCTATTGGCATGTCGAGATCAAGGTCAGAGCATTCTCGATTCGGCAAGCTCCATTGATGCGCACATTGATGCGAGTGCATTGATTGATCGGATTTCAGGACCGAATGCCGAATGCCGATTGAATCATTGGATGCCGACTGAAGTGGTTCTTGGTACATGCGCAGAGCCACGCTTTTGGCTGTGATCATGTGAAGTGTGAACACGTGGGACTAAGCATGTTGGCAGACATGGATTGAACACAACAGAGGAAACTGACTTTCGGGGCCATTTCGTCTCAAGCTGTTGGACTCTTCACTTCCCTTTTCCTGAAGTTGCCTCCGCAGCAGCAGAGCGGCCTAGCAATGAGTCTTCCGTGGCTCACCGAGGACGCTCAGGAGATGCTGCATCGGATGAGTTGCAGCACCGATCACATCTTGAGTATGGGTGCCCAATGTGCCCAAGCTGAGAATGTCAAGTTCCCGGAGCAGATCTGGAGAGGAGCAGTCGGAGAACTCTGTCAGATTTTGAGCGGAGTCAGGGTGGATGGCCAAAGACTTCGTCATGACATTTTCGATAGTCTTCTATTTTCTTCCAGTGCCATCCTGCAGGCAATCCTCTCAGACCTGGGGGTTGTCCCTTGGCTTCTGAAGGCATGGTCCGGAACACTGACAGGAGTGGTCAGCTTGGCAGTGAAGAACTACGACCCGCTGCTTCACATGCGGTTCAACCTTGCTGGACTAGATCCTGTGCTGGAGATGAAGTTGTTTGGGCTTGCTGGGTTCCAACTGCAACCTTCGGCAGAGCAATTTCTATCCATCTATGGATCACGAGTGATGATCTTGAAAGCATCATCTCATGGCCCAGGCAGTGTGAGCCTTGGGACGTCGCTCTATGAGAGGAGCCTGCAGACCGCAAGGGCTGCAATCTTGAAAGGAGCTCCGGGCAGCGCCAGACGCTTTGCCTCAAGCCACTTTGCCCTCAGCTGCTCTGAGGCTGGGAAGAGCGGCTTGCACCTGGAAGTTGATGAGTTGGTCTGGGTTCTTGGCTTTGCCAGCGAGTCTGACCTCTCTGATCTTCAAGATGACATCCAGCGCGCCCATCAGGTTGCAGAAGAAGCAGATGCAGCTGTGCAAAAAGAGATGAGATCCATTTCAACAACTCTTGTGGAAGTTGTGCATGTCTGAGACTAGTTAGGACCAGTTTGTCCTCATGGTGCATGACGGCCAACTGCCGTATTCAATAAGTCAGCGTCTTGCTCGTGAATATGGGTATATGATGATATGATATATTTACATGTATTCACGACCGTATTTTGTGGAACCTGCAAACTACAGGACCAACTTTGCAACAACACCCTTTTGGCATTTTCTCCGAGCAAGACGTGTCGTCCTGATATGATGTCGAGAATGCAAAGTCACTACAATTATATATATAGTTTAGATTAGTTTAATGTAATTGAATTCTATGTAACCCTGCCCAGAAGTTGGAGAGATTTCTTGAAACAATGGACATCAAACACAACAAGTTAAAGACATTTTCACTGGGATGATCTGATACAAATGTGAATCCCGACCCAGAGTGTCTTCTTTCTTCTTGAGGGCTCCAACCTCGGATACATGCATGTGGCAGCTCGAGGGCAGCCGCCTGTCTGTCGCTGCGGTCGTGCTGTCCTAGTGTTCCCGGCGCAGCCAATCCGGCGCAGCCAATTCTGCTGGAGTTCTTGGATGGTAGTGTGAATCATCAATTTAGCTACACGCAAGATAGGACTCAAGGAGCAGATCAGTCTCAAAAGCAATCATTTGCTTTAGTCCGCGTTGCAAGCTTTGGTGGCCAATAACCATCTGAGAACGCCTGGGGCATCATTGAGCATGCACACGACCGGAATCTCCAGAACTATAAATTGTAGAATGTGTTCTACCCAAGTGCTTGCTATACTGTAGTTTGCTATTGAAAGGGGTTGGGTCATATTAAGCCATTGCAGGAAGAATCGCTCTTGTGATCAGTTTTGTGTAGAAGCAGGATTCAGCTAAATGACTGGAGATTCTAGTGCGACCTGCAGATATGATATGCAGTTGGTTGCTGGGAGTCTCCTGCAGGCTCCATTCAATTTTTTGGAGGTGCACAACGCAGGTGTTTGGCGAATTTTGTGTCTAAAGGCCAACGGCCAACAGACCTGTTTTGTGTGCTTCATGTTCAGGCTGGTTAATAACGAATCGTTCAGAAATTGCCAGGCAAGGGCAAAGATAATGATCATGCACGTCCGACAGCCAGTATAGGCCCAAAGCAAAGAGGAGCAGATTCGAGACAGTAAGTAGGATCTTGTTCATTCTAATTCAGGTTCAAACCACTGGTCACCCAAAGATATCCACACGGCATGCGAAAATGTGCTAAACACTGGAAACCCAGTTGCTAGATGTTGCTAGGGGCCAAGGGATACAGACGCTGTGCGGAACAGCTGGCACATTGCACAAGACTCAATTGCGCTGCCTAAATAGAAAGGTACCTAAGCATACCTAAGCAGCTTTGCATGTGCATGAGCTTGGCCGCATTCCATGGTTTCAACATGCTTCGACCTTTGAGATCATTTCCCAGGTACTTTTATACTTAAGGACTCTGCAACTGATGGCCCACTACGGACTGAAAGCAAAGGAAAGCTACAAGAACAACCGAAAAGTGCCATATTGAAACCATGCAAGTTTGCAGGCCCGCACTTAGCACAGCTCGTGACGTGCAAGTTTTGACGAATTGTGCGGTTCACTTTCACAAGCACTGCTTGCCGTAGAACTCACTAGTCACTAGTCTAGTCAATCTTCACAACTTTAGACTGTAGGGACCAGAGAAGGGTTGAGGATGTGTCGTCTATTGACGTCCATGCTTGGATCCAAGATTGCTCAAAAAGGCGATGCACTGCACAATTCTAGGCCTACGAGCACAGTTGTTGGGGTTCAGAGCCTGTGCATGACTTTGATTTGTTGGCCTCAGAGCTTAGTCGCAATTTAGAGTACATGAGAAATCAAGACTAGACGCCCAACAAACAAATTTCATTCAAAGAGGATGGACATTCACGCAAAGACATGCTGATGTTCTCTGTTCGGATGCCAACTTTGTGAATGCAGGGACCTGTCCCATCGTGCAAATATAGTACTTAGTCAGTGCATAGTGCATGAAAGGATCTGGACACCTTTCTGCATACAATACCCTGAAGTATGAAACGGCGCGGAAAAAGAAGCTGCCCTTGCCCCTGGCCAGCAATGGACTTGTGGGTGTGCATCTCTGGTGTTGCACCATTCTTGCACCATCCCTAGGCTCTGATAGGCTTCGCGGCTGCACACTGATTGTGACGTTGCCTCTAGGAGACGCAGAAGCTTCCTCCAGTGCACATCGTGCCAGACAATTTGCCTTAGCAGAGCTGAAAGCATTGGCAAAACGAGCGCCTGGTGCAGTAGTGGCAACTGAAGGTCTGGACGTTGCAGAATTGCGGCACCTCTGCGTCGTCTTTTTTTTGGATGAGGGGTAACCCTTCACTGCTTTGTTGAATGATCAGCATGCGGCATATTATTTTGGAAGACCACCAATTCAGCTCTTGTCAGCTCTTGTCAGCTCTTGTCAGGTGCAGTGGTTGCCATCCTCCGAGTCGTGGAGAAGCTCTCTCCCAGGGGGGATGAGGAAATCGAGGATGACAACGTGGAGTCTTTGCAGGCGAGTCAAAGGGTCGCCAGCGCCTAGAAATTGGTCCAGTCTAAAGATGACTGTGATTTCCATATATTTCCATGACAACTCCAGTTGCCAGATCCTGCAACCTGATTTTCTATGATTTTCTGCTTATCCTGTTGAGGAAGCCCTCGAGTGCTTGGGGTGTTTGATGGATGATGGAACAAGCAAAGTCGGCAAGGGTGAAGTGAAGGAGGCGTTACATGGGAGACTTAAAGGATCGATTCGGACAGGGGTTGATAAAGGCAATATTCTGACTACTGCTGATCCCTTTAGATGCTTGTTGGAGACAATCCCTCCAATGAACTACCACCGCATGATTTTGCTTCGAGAGAAATGGAGAGGAGTGGAAAAAGGCAAATTGGAACGCAGCAAAATCAAAGACAACTCAGACCAGCCGACACTGACCTGGTCCCACGACGTCAAAATGTACCAAGAAACCCCAGGAACATGGATTTGAGATGACTTTATGCACTTTTAGATGTTTCAGAGGTTGGTTGGGGCAGCATTAACATCATCTATTTCCGCAGGTTTACTCATGAAACATTGTGAACCATTATATACATAATATATATATATATATGTATAATGAGAGTGCAACCAAAGGAGAACTGGAGATCCATCAGGCCTCTGTTTTGCCATCCAGCCTCCAACTGCTTAGAACTTGAGGATACATCGCGTGCCCAGCTGGTGGCAGAGCTCATCGTGTGCCTTGGCCACTGAATTGCTACATGACCTGATTTCTGCCATCCGAAGATGCAGCATGATGCAGCTCATTGACCTCATTGCAACTCCATCATTTGCTTTGGAAATACGGAATATTTTATGAAAATTCCACAGAAACAACTAGTTTTTCAAGCGCTGAATCGACCCTGGATTACTTCTTCTTTGGACACGCTGAGGAAACATTCAGAAAACGGCAAGCAGCTGCTGCGGTTGCTTTGTGTCAGTGACCAGCTCAGCATTGTCCAATGCTGTCCAGGATGTTTCCAAATGGGCCCCATTCATCTATGGTGTCCCATATTTTGAATGGAACAGCCAGCGTTGCATGGGGACATACACGAGTTTTTCCCCTGTACTTTGGCCTCCCATTGGAACTCCAGGTAAATGATGTGAATGCGCTCGTAAATGCCGTGATTAGACGACTGGCAAGGTGAAACTTCCACACAGTACGATGCCATGGTGCTGCTGCAGAAGATTTATCAACGTCTACCAGAGCCAGTGAACTCTGCAATTCTTGCTGATCCAAGGTAGTGGGATTCCCGGGACATCAGGGGACTAGTGTACCAGGCTCAAGAGGTCAAAAGGATTCAAAAGGACATGTTTCCCAAGTTCATGTGCTTAAAGGTGCGTGTGCCCGAATTCTGTTCAACTCAACAAGGGAGACAATTTTGACCGTCCTTCAGCTCTTGGGAAGGTCTCTTGGACATTTGATGCATGTTTTGCAGAGCTCGCCCATTGACTACGTGCGCAATGAATCCTTGGGATTGCTTCTGCTAATCACTGCCGGCAACGCCGACATCCAGATCCTTTGTTTGACCTGAAACATGTGGATTTCACATTGTCGTTTGTTGCAGTTGGGAAATTTGTTTGCCATTGTTTGCCAGCAATCGCTGACTCGGCTGCTATCAACCGAGAACCTGAGAGTTTCTGATAATTTTTCTTAAAGGAAAACTGTGTCTTATGTTTCTTCACTTCAAGCTTGACTTGACAAGTGCCAACCTAAGGACTATTGTCACAGTTCAAGGTTTCATTGAGACCATCTTTTCCATCTTGGAAGACGAAGACTTGACAGCAGGGGGCAAAGTGGCTCGAGACCTGCTCCAATGCTTGATTAACGTGGTGGGGAATGCAACCTGCCAAAAATATCTGCGGGAAACGGATGCTCGGCCATGTACAAAACATAATTGGAAGCAGCCAATTAAGCATTTCCGAGCTATATTTGGATGTATTTGGTGTGTAACGGCCAGCTTGCGATATTCTCTGGCACATCTGTAAAGTGCACACACCCACACATATGACAGCAAGTACCTTGCAAGGGTTTCGTGGCAAGCAGATTTTCTAGGGAGTTCAACTGCTTCACAATCTCCGCCCAGAACGGTGCAGCCTCCATCGTTTCAGCCATCTCCATGGCAGTGACCGGGAAATCAGAGGAAGAGGACGACGAGTATGAAAAGCCCAGAGCCCAGTCATGCCCAGTCGATCCAGAAGATGGTATCTGATGGTATCTGTAAATGTCTATAGCATTCTATATCTCTGCAGGAATGGATCAGGAGTTTTTTTCGGATCTTTTGGGTCACTCAAACCTGGTGATTTTGCAGCTGCAGTTTGAGGCGGGAGGGCGAACACCGCTGGTCCTGCCTTTCGATGCTGGTGGATGCATCCTTGGCCCTAGCACAAAGTGACCAGGCAGAGGCAAATCGCAACCTGGCTGGAAATGGTGAGCTGACTTGCAAATCTCACAGATCAACAAGAACTAGCTCACTGACTGAGACTAGCAAGTACAGTTCCAACAGGTCCAACTTGCTAAAAGAAGACAATCTCTGCACAAAAGCTATCAAACACTTCAAGATCCAGGAATTTTATGGAATTGTCTTACAACATGTGCAGGATGTCCTGCCGTGAAACCCGCACCAGACCATGGTTTTTGCTCATTGCAATGATATTGCAATGATCGCTATCATATCGCTATCATATCGCCCAAGGGCCCTCTTGGGATCCCCCTTGGGATCCCAAGGGCAGTTGAAATCAGAGGGACCATGGTGAATCGGAATCGGCACATCTTAGGCCTCGCCTTGGTGAAGGCTGGAGCCTTGGAACTACTGCAACATTTGGCGGATCCCATGGCAGAGGTGGGGATGACTGTGTCGCCTTCGGGGGTGCTCGTTGAGGTAGACACGGGACCATGATCTGAAGATATCTCAAGGATTCTCGAACTGATTTGAAGATACACTGGTCCCCAATCACGATTTGATTTTGGTTACTATAACTTGAATTTCAAGCGTGGTTTGGATCAATAAGTTTAAATCGTGGCGTCGTACCCGTCTCGATTTGATGATGATTGAACATTTTGCTGCTGTCAACATGGTCTTCGATAGTGGTACGCACTTTTGGCCCCAGCTGAATTCAGAAATCACATTTATATTCAGTCTGCACCATCCAATATCATTAATGGTGGTCTTGAACCATCCATAAACATAAACATATTAAACATCACACAACATAACATATATAAGGTTTGTCATCCCCAACTTTGGTCATGAAAACATCATTTTCGGTGCGCAAGTTCAATATGCCACGGTGGCCTTTTTCTGACTGGCAGGTGCCCCAACTTCGATTGGTGCAACTCTTTGAGGCGTTGGAACCCTGCCCACAGGCCATACGTCCAGTGGGAGATCATGCCTGGTTGATGGATGTTGTTGGAGATCATGAACCATATGAACCATACAGCATGGGGGTGCTGGCGATGGTGCAAACAAACATCAACAAACGGATCTGGACATTCGGATCTGGCGATGTGTCCGAAATGTGTTTCCAGCAGTGCCATACCATGGGCCGTTGGCAATTCAACATGTTCAATGATTGCACTGCTCTCAGGCAGCAGAGCGACTGCAGAGCTTTGCGCGGCGAAGAGCGCCGTTGCTTTTCGCACCTTGGACTGGCGAAAACACATTTTGTTGCACAAAAATCTCAGTGCAGATTCGGTATTTGCATACAGGAACTTTTGTGTCAAGTGTTTCCTTTACCGCAAAAAACAGACACCTTCTTGAACTTCTTGCACTTTCTGCTGCAGATGAAGGTCAAGTAGACCTAGACAATCCTAGACAATCCTAGACAATCCTAGACAATCCTAGACACGTAAATTGAGTTTGCAGCATCTCATTCTAAAAGCTTTCTGACTGCGGTCAGCACTCCTCTGAGGATTTGGTGGCAGTGTTGCTTGGTGCCCACCCCAGATGGCCCAGTTTTCATCCAGCTAAGGCACTAAGTCACTAAGTTTTCCGTAACTTTTGAGTCGCACCCACGAGTGCACGAGCTCTAGCTGTGTGCTGAGATTGGTCAGCTTGGCAACTCCCGAGGTCCAGTCACTCCACTCACCTTGCGGAATGCGTTGGGCAAGCTCCTCAAACGCCTTGGCAAACCGGGTGTGTTGCTTGCCCTGGACAGGGGAAACTTCGCCCGAGGTCGTGTCTTGTGCCGTTGCATTGCGAGACACTCATCATTGCAGCCTCGCACTTAGTAACACACGAAACAATCAAAGGATGTATGGCTCCTTATGGCTTGCATTGTGTCTGTTTGAGTACAGGATAGTACAGGTACCTCGCAAGTCCAGATAGTCATAATTCAATCGCACCACTGTTGGTTTCTGCACTGCATGCGATCTTTGCAGATCTCGAAGGTCTTTCTTTTGCTCTTCGCTTGGTCCAGAACTTCAGGAGGAGCCCAATGAGGATCGGATAGAGGACATACGATGACATGGCATGCCATTGCACTTTTGGCAGCGTCGGACACAGCAGTCTCCAATTGCCTGTGAAGGCAACCCCTGCAGGGCGCTTGGTGGTGGACCTTCTAGAGGCCAAGATGATCCAAGACGGATGTTTCGGAGATCAAAAGTGGGACAATGTTGGACAAGCTGATTGTGATTATGAATCTGCCTTATGATGATTATGCCTGATTGTTGCCCATATTTTTTCAGCCCCAACTTGAGCTCACTTGAATCTCTAGAGTGCAACTTCCAACAAATAGCCTCGACCATCCTCAACTGAGAAACAGCACTTCAGGTGGCTGCACGTGGAGGCCTGGCATAGCCGCATAGCCGTGACCAGCTGTAGCCAAATGGTCCATACATACTCCAGTTCTGTCCATTTATTGGCAATCCAGTTTCAAATCATGAGAAATACATAGAAATACTATGAGGTAGCTCATCTCATTGAATCTGCTCAGATTGACATGAGAGGATGGAGTGATGTAGTGCAGTGTGGTTGGTTGAAGATGTTGAAGGTACTTGGACATTTTCTGGACATTTTTTGGTTATGGAAAATCGCTTGCCAAAGGAGGCGCCTCCCCCGAAGCGCTATGGTTTGCGCCCAGCTCTGAGACTTCAGTGCACGTGCTAGCTGCTAGTTGGCCTTGGTAGCAGGGCTGTGTCAAGGTAAGATGCGCTTTACATATGATATGATGCCTTTACTGTGTGCACAATATAACAATATGTGAGTAGTTTGATCGATGGCATTAATAGAACAGTTTGTTAATGTTTGATATACAATGCCTGATGCTTTTTGCTTAGTTCATTCTACAAGGGTTCAGCCTGGTGCAGCCACATGAAGCCCACGTTCTCAAGGCTGCAGCTGCTGCTGGCTACGCTTATTGGCAATGCCAGCGTTTGCGACCCGGTCCTCATACGAAACATGACGCCTGTGCACACTATTATAGGTTTGATTAATATACAAAATCTGATTTACATTGATTTACTCCAATATGATTGCTGTTTGGTTGTGCCTCACAGATAGTGATCAGTGATAGCACACTTTCATCAATTTTCATCACCTGAATTGCATCCTTCCAAGGTTCAAAGCGCTTGTATGGCAATGCCCGTGTCCATTCCCAGCGATGCTGGACCCGCAGAGACTTTCCAGGAGTTGTTGTTTGGGGCCTCAGCCTTCCATGACACGAGCATCAGCATGTTTTTAGGGGTGAAGTTTTTGAGTTTATCAATGGGGAACAACGGGAATACCTATGGAATACCTATGGTAGTAACCTCCATCAGTGATCATAAGTTGGGATATAACATGATATAACCCCGTTTTTTACCCCTACGACTCTTGTTAAACAACCCACAAAAATTGGTGGAACTGCACCCCACTTGGTGGAAGCTTCCAGCAGTTCCCAGCCCGAGGTTTCGGGCGTTCTCGGCCATGGCCAGGACGGTTGCGGCCCACGATGAGGCGAAACCTATGGACGTCGTTAGGGAAATGTTACGGACATGTTACGGAAATGTTGCACCGCACTGCACTGTCTATTTACCCTCTGGTACTTTAACATAGCTATTGAACATGGCCATTTGTAGTGGATTTTTCCATTAAAAATGGTGATTTTCAATAGCTATGTTAGTTTACCAGAGGGTACCATCATTTACCCGAAAATCGTCTGATCCGTCGATCCGTGAAGATTCCAACTTGTACAAAAGGGTTGATGGCTGCCTCGTCCACTGAGGCAGAGCCCGATATGACTCGGCCCAACGAAGCTGTCGATCGGCCGAAGAGAACCTCTCCATTCCTTCCTGTGGTTTGAAACGTTTTAACATGTTTTAACACCAGATGCTCCGAAGTGAATTGCCATGCACAAAATGTTGATGGTGTTCCATGCCCAGCATTATTCCAAAAGGCAACATTGAATGCAAGTTTCCTGTTGACCCCATTTATTTCACTTCCAACCCTGCTTGTAGATCTGGGCTGGTTGTTATGTTTGGTTGAGCCAAGGCTAGCCTGGTGGGTTTTCTGAAGCTCGTGCTCTATTGGTTGGCCGGGCACTTTGGCCACAGGTATTCTTTAAACAGGACCAGAAATAACCAGAATGGCATAGAAATGGCAATCTCAGTGCGGCAGTCCAAACCTCGAGGCCAACTGTCCTTCAGTGCTTTCAAACTTCGCGATGTCACCTGTGATGATTCCAGTAGCCTGGGACCTCAGGGACCTCACATCTTGAAATCATGGACAAACCAGGGAAGGTTGTACTTGCTTTGTTACATACTAATTACATACCTCAAATGAGTATAATAAGTGGCCACATGAAGCATACCTTAGTTTGACATAGTTTGACCGGATGATTCAGGTTTGGCAGTCAGCATTCCTGCTGAGATGTCATGCAGTATCCAACAGAGATGGGATTTTTTCAGGGGCCAACATTGCTCGCAAGAGATGGAGCGATGACAATGGAGTCTTCCCTAATCTTCCCATTGAGGTCATGGATCTGACTGCCTTCAGCTGGAGTCCCAGAGCTGTTCAGCGGTCACAGCCTTCCAACATCTTCCAACGCATCTTTGCCCGCCGAGGCTGCGCGGCTGCCTTCTATACTGTGCAAGTGCAAGGCCTGGTGAAAGGTTTAACGTGTGCGTGTGGTTGTCTCTGAAAACATTATTAGGATATATATATATATAATCGTATATAATATTCATAGTTTAATATATACATATACTCATATAGTATAAGCTGCTTTCTTGGGACCTGCCAAACGATGAAGCCCCGCATCATCATCTCACAAGAATTGGTAGAATAGCACATCATATAGTATCTTCAATCTTCGTGGATACTTCCAGATCCCTCACATCTCTGAGAGCAGACATTCCACTAGCTTCGGACCTCAGGCCTTGCTTGCCTGGTCATGGGCGCGTGTATCATGTCCGAACGGGAGGTGGGCAGATTGCGAACGTGATGACCATGTCAATACAATGTCAGCTGTTCGGCATCATTCAAAATCCTACATCAGGCTGCTCTTCATGCTTGACCATGGACTGGCCACAAATGTCATATTGCATCTCGTTGCCAAAATCACAATTGGAAGCACTTCAACTCAAATCACTTTTTGAATACTAGGGTGAGCCTGGTGAGCGCCAAGCGAAGCTTTTTGGCCGTAAGATCCCCTTGTTACATCACTTCAGTTAGAGCATGCTAGAGCAGTGCATCCTGTGAGGCAGCAGAAGATTCTATGACCTTAATTTCCCAGCGTCAGGATCCCCAAAGGCTTTATCGTTGTTGGTGCTTCAGCGAGGTAAAAAAGAAACTGGTCGCTTGTGCTTTCTTTGCAATTGTGAAGACTTGTGACATGACAAAGGAGCCTGTTGAAATTCAGACCTGAACACAGTGGACCCAACAGCTATGTAAGATTTTGCCACCCAGCGCATCTTCAGCGAAACTTGAGGTATCGGCATTGAGACTTTCCAACAAAAGGCCGGACCACTTTTGTGGAGGTGACGAAAGGCATCGAGAGATGCTATGAATAGCTTTATTGTTTCTCTCAACTTTGGCCGTAGTTGTTCAACGCACTGCAAACAGCATCAGTGGATAGTTTTGTCAAGACATCAAAGTGTGCTGGTCCAAGTGCTGTCCAGGTTGAATGCCTGTGGCGATCTGAGGCCTTACAGTGGGAAGCTCAGAATTCTGGCCCTCTGGGTGCCATAACAATCATTTAAACTGCATCAATCTCTGTAGATCTCACTAAACAACCCGGGAAATACCTGAGTCGTAGGCTATTTGACATAGACTTACCATGACTTACCTACCTCTTACAACCTCGGACAACCTTTGACAAGCCAAGCAGGGTCTGCAGTTGTAAGGCGGCCCGCACGATCTTTGGGCGATTTTCGCAAGGGGCTTACTGCTGGGACGCCATGCACAAGAATGTCTTATCACACTGCAGCTGTTGCACCACCACATTCAAAATGGACATATATAGCTTAGTCCAAAATCGGGTATATAACCGACACGTGGCAATTCAAACAGGGAAACTTGGGAAACCTGATTTTTCGGGGTATTCCATTCTTGGACAAAGCAAACTAGTGTATTGCAAGAGAAGCCTGCTCGACATGGCTTTTGATCTGGAGGCTGGTTCAATGGCCACTATCGGCAATTTGTTAGAGGGCATCAGCGTGTGGGGGACCTTGGACTACAAAGCGAGCACTGCTTTGCACGACGTGCACGACGTGGATCTCTGAATTGAATGCCTTGAGGCAGTTCAGCGACGAATGGTGCAGCTCTATGTATCTCAAGGCAGCAACTTCAGATAGAGACTTGCTGCTACAGTATCTTGCTGCTACTGTTTTGCTTTTGACTTCTTATCAAACATGAACAGGCTTGGTCTTGATCTGAAACATTAATCAGAATGTGGAAGGGAGTGGGAGTCCAGTGAGAGCAACAGATCATGTACAAGGAGATGATTCATGAGGGCTGCAGTCAGCCAATTTTCACTCAAGTAAACGCGGTGCAACCGAACCGCAGCGGAAGTTTTTTTCAGGGTTATTTCCGTGTGTTACTCTTGAAAGCGAGATGCACTGCAAGCCGGAGATGACTGGCGCACGGATGTGCAGGGTTTGACAAACCCAGGTTTTGACGCCATTGTTTGACACATTTGATATCATTTGAATGGAATTGAAGCAGCCTGCTGAATTTGCGACGTGATGTTGGCAACATCCTTGCGTCGTGTTCTATCGTTTTCCTGTTGTGGCCGCATAAAGGATTGCAGTACAACAAGGCTGGCCAGAGCGTTTTACTTCAGTACAGATAGTACACTGGCAAGTAGTACAGATAGTACAGGTTCTTACAACAGGCAACAGCTTCATCGTATTTTAGATTTTGCTCGTAATGACAAGGAGATTTCCAGCCAGGATGCTGAACTTCTGTTTCAGGCGACTGGATCAGATTTGTTGGCCCTTGCTTTGACAGCTGATGAGATGAGATCTCGATCCGCTGGTCCAGAAGTAACCTATGTTGTGAACAGAAACATCAACTTCACAAATGTTTGTGTGAAGCGTTGTGGGTTCTGTGCCTTCAGCAGAACAGGCGTTGATCATGAAGGTTATTTCCTTCCTCTTGATGAGATTTTGCGGCGAGCAGATGAGGCAAGGAGCCTTGGAGCTACTGAGGTCTGTATACAGGCAGGATTGCCTCCAAACATGCCAGGCTCGCTCTACGAATCCATTGCAAGATCTATCAAAGAACGGCATCCTGACATGCATATTCATGCTTTTTCACCGGAAGAGGTGATGTGGGGAGCAAAATGTTCCGGTACCACCGTGCTTGATTTCTTGCTGAGATTGAAAGATGCTGGTGTGGATAGCCTGCCAGGAACAAGTGCTGAGATTCTTGATAATGATTTGCGAAAAGCAGTGGCCAAGGGGCGTTTGTCAGTTGAGGAGTGGACACACGTAGTGTCCACTGCTCACAGCCTTGGCTTTCCAACGACCGCCACAATGATGTTTGGATTTTGCGAGTCACCTCACCATTTGGCCAAGCATTTGGTGTTGCTCCGAGACATTCAAAAAAAGGCTCAGGAGTCACAGCAGATTGGATTCACTGAATTTGTGCCGCTTGGATTCGTTGCAGCAGAAGCTCCGATGTGGAAGAAGGCTGGATCACTTCCAGTGCGTTCGGGTCCAACGGGTGCAGAAGTCTTGAGAGCTCATGCAGTGGCTAGGTTGGTTTTGAATCCAAAGCTACCTGGAGGTATCCGAAATGTCCAGGTGAGTTGGGTGAAGGAAGGCTTCAAAACCGCTCAACTCATGCTGCTGGCGGGGGCCAACGACTTGGGTGGTACCCTGATGAACGAGAGCATTTCAACTGCTGCAGGAGCTCAGCATGGTCAGTTGGCGAAACCTGCGGATCTGCGGCGACTCGTTTGGGACTTGGAGCGGCCAGTGGCCCAGAGGACAACTTCCTACGGCATTCTTCATCGATTTGACAGTCCAGTTTCGGCCTCCTGGGATGCCATCTTGGAAGCTGAGAAGAAGGCGAGTGCAATGACCTCAATTGGCACGACGGAGGCACTGGATTCACTGGATACAGTATCTCCACGTCAATTTGGCTCATTTCATCAGTTGATTGCCTCATCTGAGTATCGTTTTTTGGAGGCGACAAAGCCTTTGCGCAAAGCAACTCGAGAGCCTTCGCCAGCTTCGGCGTCCCCTGGTCACCCTGGCCACCCTGGCCACCCTGGTTCTCGGAATTTCAGCTCATGGGCGGGCCCAAAGCCGGGAGGTGGTGAACAAGACGTCGTTAGAGCGCGAGAGCCAGCTAGATGTCAAACCATTACGTATTCTCCTTCATATACGCTGGTGCCCACGTATGAATGCTTCAACGTTTGCAGCTACTGCAATTTTCGTAAGAATCTGACCAAGCAGGGTGATTGGATGTCAGATGAACGTGCCAAGCAGAAACTGACCGCTCTTTGGGGTCAAGGAGTGGATGAAATCCTGGTCATGGCTGGAGAAGTTCACCCCCTGGCATCCAACCGCCAGGCTTGGATCCAACGAGCCGTGTCAATCTGCTCAGCAGCTTTGGACCATGGATTTCTCCCGCATACCAACGTGGGTCCATTGAGTCGCCAGGAAATGCAGCAACTCTTTGCTGTGAACGCATCCATGGGTCTGATGCTGGAGACCACAAAGGCTCTAAATGGACCGGGAGCTGTGCACCAGTTTGCTCCCAGTAAGAAGCCGTCTCTTCGAATCGCTCAACTTAGGCAAGCAGGAGAGCTTGGAGTGCCATTCACCACGGGTTTGTTGATCGGAATTGGTGAAACTCACTCCGACCGGCTGCACGCTTTGGAGACCATTGCTGGCTTGGCACAGGAGTTCAAACATATCCAGGAGGTGATTCTGCAGCCTCATTCACTGGGAAGCAACCAAAAGTTGAAGCCAGGAGTCCAAAACACTCAGTCCTCAGGTTCCGAGCGCATTCTGTTTGGAAGTGCTTCGATTGCAGAATTGCCCCAACTAGTGAAAGCTGCAAGGTCGATCTTACCACCTGAGGTTCAGATTCAAGTGCCTCCCAATTTGATTCTCGATAATTTTGATTTCTTTGACAGGGGCTGGCAGACTTTGTTGCAATGTCTGGACAACGGAGCTGGAGATCTAGGTGGAATCTCACCTAGAGATGAAGTGAATCCAGACTTCAGCTTTCCCATCATCCCACAATTGCGAGCAGCGCTTGCCAAGGAGGGCTATCGCCTTGAAGCGCGTCTTCCGGTTTATCCACAGCACCTCTCCTGGCTTTCCCCGAGAGTGCAAGACATTGTGTATCAACGCAGCAAGAAGCTTCCTGACAAAATATCAGAGTCCGAACGATCTTGTGACGTCAGACTTCACACGTCGGACCGCTGAGATGCCTCACTGCAGCTGCGATCAGAAGATATCAGAAGTTCGGGCTCGACAGGCCATTTCAACGGTGCACAATTGGAAGCAACTGTCGGCTGACGCAGATGGCATGGGATGATTGGGATGAGCGATTGTCAGGTGAGCCCGGCTTTGATAAAGGATGACATAGGATGACGATGATCCGGATGACTTGATAGCAATGATGCCATCGACTCTTGTCGCAGCACGCCTGATGCAAAAAAAGGTGACCCGGGCATCTCTTTTGGATTTTTGATTGTTGACTTCCAGGAGAGTTCCACGAATGCAGGAAATCAAGACTGTACTAGCCCAAGGCTGAAGATACACAACATATATCAACATATCACAACATAGAATAATAACAAATTTCATCAAAATTTACTTTGCCAAGATTATTTCTACATATTTCTATTTGAAGTTCAGGTGTCGGTGGCAGTGGACTCAGCGAAGATGTGGCGGAGCACTACAAGCAGCTGATCCGAGTGCAGGTGGGGCTGTGGTTGCTGATCGTTTGTGGCCACTCCTGCCCACCGTGTTACAATTCAAACATATTTAGCAAGATGTTGACGTGTTCTTTATGTTTTGTTTCTTTTTTGGTTCAGTCAATGCGCACTGCCAATATTCCTTGTTTCGCCATGTTGTCCAACCAGCTGAAACTTACAGGTTGAGGCTGTTAATGCTTGAATCTCGAACGCTGCCTGTGAACGGATTTTGTGCGGCTCAAAGCTGGAAGACGTACTGAGAGTACGATTCTAATCGATACTGGACATGGGACTTCATTATTAGACACGTTCCTATCATTTCCTATCGACATCTATCTACCTATTTGTCCATCTTCGCCCTTTCAACGTCTGATTCCTGTCACTTGCTTTCTTTGAACTTGGACCTAAGATGGAAATGCGAGGTCTCAGGCGAAAGCATTTGCTTATATAGGAGGCTCATGCAGGCTCTAGGATATTCCTGGACTAGGATATTCCTGGAAGAATTCTAGCACACCAAGACTGTGCATTGACATTCCTTTCATGTTGAGATGGTGGATACATTGCTGAAAACCTTCAATCTGGGCAGGGAATCTTGTCGAAACATTGGTGACTTGCTGAATGCTGTTCTGGGAGGAGCCCACTGCCTGAATTACAGTGGATTACTGACACATACTGACACAAACCCTACATAGCAACGGTACCGAGGATGCCTGCTCCATCTTTGATGCTGGCATCGGCAAATTCGATGTCGCAGTTGTTTGTCATGAGGCCTGGGAAAACTTCAGACACCATGACGGTACAAGGCTATATGAAGGCAAATGACAGGTTCCGGTTTTCCGGGGCATGTATTTTCCTGACACCACCCCAAGAGATTGAAACCCAACAGAATTGCTGTTGGAAATTTCCTGCATTTACATGGGGGACTGCGTATTGAATTTTCTGCTGTGCAAAGATTCAATGCACCATTGAAGCGCAGCCTAAATGCATATTGCCTAAAATCGGCGCCAGAAAACGCTCAAGATTTTGTGGCGTTTACAACAGGCGGAACACATCAAGCAATCAAGCACCATTTCGGAGTTTTTCCATGATACCAATCATCATCATCATACACCCAACGCATCGATAGCTCATAGGACTCATAGGTAATATCTACAGAATCTACAGTGACGTTCTGATACTTTTTTCCCAATAGGTACGTTCCGTGAATACGCAGCCTGGGGAGACGATTTGCATGACGCTTTGAGCTGAGCTATTGTGAGAAACAGACAGTGGTACTAAATGGATCTAAATGGTACTAGTAAAGGTGAGAGAAGCTCGAATGGTAGATGATTTATGATGATTTTGCTTCAAACATTGATCGAATTGAAGATGACCACACACAGCCTTCACACATCGAAACAAATCTCAGAGTGGAATCACTGAAATGATTTCTTTCAGACCTCAACATCCAAAAGCGAGCAGAAAAGTGCAAGGATTCATGGATGCAGACAATGTTAGGGACGCCTGTGGACTTTGTCCCAAGGCTGGCTGATGCTGAGCATCGGGTTGCTGGTGAAGACTTCATCAGCCTCAAGTCGGTTGGCATAGCAAAGCCTCTTGACTCGAAGCCTCGGCGAAGGATGAAGTTCATCCAACTCCAGACAAACCAACATAAAACATCAAAAAAACACGATTTATATGATTGACAATGACAATAATCTGCAACAATCAATGACATGCTATTTTAGCTTTGACCATGTTTTGGAATTCTAAATGTCACTTTCGATGAATTTGACGCGTCAGCAAAAGTCAGAAACGGTGCGCAAAGGCCAGAAAAGTTTGGGCATGAGTTGTTCTTCCATTTCTTCCTTACACAAACAGGAATCCCGTCCCCATAATATTAAGCACCCGTCAGAAAACATAGAAAACCATGCTTTAGAAGGCAGGGAAATTCGACATATAATTATATATAAATATATATAATCAATATATATATATATATATATCTATCTATATATCTATATCTATATTATAATTTTATATTACTTATACTCTTATATACATATAGAGTTATTTGGGACCATTTAGGGGGTGTTTGCGAATCATATGAGGTGGATGGGATTAGTAGGCAAAACTCAGTATGACAGGTATGAGTCACCGAATCAAGCAGAACCCAAATGATTTTTGAACGACCATGATTCAGGGAAGCTGCGAGACAAGAAATTGATACAAACTCCGTAAGCCCGGAAACCATCATCGCACCTTATGCACCTATAACTCATTTCCCCAGAGCATTTGATGCCAAGGTCATTGCAGCCCGAGAGTGTCTTAGTGATTAAGGCGAGCAATGGCGAGCAGCAAGGGCTACAACGGCTACAATCCATGAATCAAAAAGCAAGATACAATGATATTAAGCATGCTATTGTTATCTATCGTTACTCCTTGAATTCATGGATGGTCGTATTGGCCCTGCTTTTCAGATCTGGGCTATGCTGGATACACCGCCGCTCTCAAAGCATGCAGAGAGACGTCCTTTGGGAGAGGCGCTGGACAACTCGAGAGTGTAAGGCTAAACTTTGATAGACTGGATATATAAACGTAGACGAAATGTAATTCCATGAGCACTGACCAAAAAGCAAAACAGAAAGGTAGGGTGACATCAATGTGAGTGATGCAGGCAGTGCCCTTTACAGCTCAGCTTGAGTGTCCACGTATCATACATTGGCGCACGCAGTAGCGTTTAACAGCGGGAGGTTCGAATTCCATTCAAACACCTGGCGGAGAGCAGCAATTGCATGCTGTACTATACCTGGGCATGACTCTTACAAGACCGGCAATACCAAGAGTACTTCAGAGTTGATGCATGTCACACAGTTTGTCTATGTCTGTCTGTTTGTCTATGTTTGTCTATGTTTGTCTTTTTCTTGGCATTCTGAGAGGCTGTATCTTCAGACTGTCCGAGGTGAATCTGGAAAGCGCGGGTTTGAACGACTCTGTGGCACATCTAGGCTATGGTGGTGCCTTCTCAAACAGCTCAGAGGCATTCATGCAGGTGCGATGACCATGGGTGTGTCAAGTCATGTTGAATTCATGCATGTCGTGTCAAGTCGTATCCTGAATGGGTGTGATATGATATCATCAACACTGCATACCCACAAAACGCATCAGATCGCCAAACTTGCCATGTGAAGCTTCCATCAGATATTTCGTATTTCGTATTTGGATTGAAGTCTTGTGCTGGACCGCCAACACGCAGAACATCATGAGTGGACCTCGGCAGCTATACCAACCAAAGGCTGGCGCACGTGTTACGGTCAGTCTTGTCATCCATCTGCTGCAAACATGCAAAACGAGAAATGATGGTGAACCTTGTGGAATCGATGATCTGAAGCCTGTAGTGCCACTGTAGTGCCAATAAAACTAGTTGCATCATGTTGCATCATGTTCAATCACGCAAAAGACATCAAAAGACAGTCACATCTGCAGCGGTTGTGCCATTGGTCGAAAACAGCACCAGGCCTGTGTCTCCATGTGCCGCAGCGAGCTGGCAGAGTCGGATCGGATTCTGTGGACTGTGGATTTGCCCAGGAGATCTGAGGGACGGGATGAGCCAATGAGATTTCCTTGTTGCCTTGGGGATTTTGGATGATTTTGGATGATTTTGGGACATATACAGTATATTTTGGATCAACTTTTGGTGTGCATTGTTGATCCTGTTCCTTTTCAGAGTTGCTTCTGCTGTCTTTCGCCACCGTTCTTCAAGCTTTCTAGAAGTTAAACCACAGGTATTGCCATGTTTTGCTTATGTGCTGCGAATGAGGTTCTTCCTCTGAAAGTGCACCACGTGGAAATCGTCCATGTGAACATGTACCTCCCGCCGCAACCAGCCACAGCTACAACTGTTCCAAACTGTACATGGCAAAACAGCACACTAACTTGAAGCTCGCACAAGCTGAGGCGGTACCAAAAATGTTCAGCTGTAAAGGCATGGGTCCTGAATGGAATGCTACAGGGCGGCCATAATGGCAGCAAGTCTTTCAAGACCTCTCCATCAAAGGCAGCCTTAATGACACTGAGCACTGACTCATCGCCTTAAGTCAACGACGTATTTTGTAAGTTGAAGACAGGAAGAGATCGAACGTTTCTGCTTCTGGCAAGACAATTATTAACTCTCAACAACAAAGCTTGGCGACTGCGCGAACGACTATCAAGCACAGTGTTTCTATCAAACAATATACTGGATTCCAAGCTCAGATAGGTAATGATAGGGTGCTTGGCGGGCGAGACAGCAATGCTCCGAGCATGGCAAGAAGAGCAACAAGAATACCAACGACACCAACAAAGACGACTGAGAAAAGCGCCACTCGCGACGCCAAAGCGGGTACAGTAGCAGCACGCGACAGTGCCAAGAAAGCAGCAACAACAACCACTGCTGCAACCAGTGCATACCAGTGCGACCGGCAATCCCACAGCGCGTGGAAAATGTCCTGCTGCTCTGATGTTCCAGGAAGGAGCGCATCAATCGTTGGGGTCCACTCCTGCGATCACAACAGCAACATGCCATTATGCCCTTTGGCTGCAGTCATTGCAAAGAAAAAATCTTCCTACTGGTACCTTGAGCAACATTTCTGCAGTTTGTGGTAGAATCGTCTTGACATTGTGAACAAAGGTGTGCAGCACAACACTTGGAGGTCTGGTTTCTTGAAATGCTACAGCTGCTACAGTCTCAATGTGTCATGGTTTTAATTTTCTGAAAGACTCCATGTACACTAAAAAAGAAAGAACGTATCTGCTACGATGTTGCATTACCACACTAACATGAAATGCCAGTGTCGTTTGTGTTCTTGTTGAAAGCCGCTTGGTGGAGGGCAGACCTTCCAATGGCAGTGATGTTTTGCAGCGACTCTTGCACTTGAGAGTTCGGGACTCAAATGTATTTGATGCTGTGATCTTTGAGCCTTTGCTTCCTTGAGTCTTTGCCTGATTCAACTGGAAATCCCCGCAAGCTTCCACCTCAAGCTCAGATAGATAGTAGGCCATGATAGGCCTTAGCCCATGTGGTTCAGCCACTGGTGGGAAAGATCGGTAGATGACAGAACAAATACAGCAGATACAAAGAACTTAATGCAAGTTCCAGCCGAAACCACAACCGAAGCCGTAGAACGACACCCTCGTGTTTGCAGAGACGATTCTACTTGTCTTACTTGTTTCAAGTACGAAACTGTGTACAAGATGCAAACAGGCTGGGCAATTTTTGGATAAGCTGAAGATCTCCGAAGTTTTTAGTCTGTGACCAATTAGTGCAAGAAGCTATGATGGAGAGCTGCTTTGCCGATGCCAGACCTTTTTACTTCACACTCCTGGTGTTTGGATCTCCCGTTCGTCATTTCTATTTCAGCTCTCGTGTGTGGAGCCGCGCTGTCAAATCCGTCAACGTCATACAGTGACATCGGTGACCGTGACACCTACAACCAGGCGTTATGGTGGGGGGCAGCGCATCCAGGCGATCCTCCTGGTACCAATGGTTGCTTCTCAAGCAATCGCACCTTTGAGACCTGCTGTGTAAGTTGGACCGGGGAGCTTCCAACATGTTGGGAAAAACAAGGGGCCCAGATGGAAAGGATGGAAGGGAGCAACCTCACCTACGATGCTTGTTGTGTGGCAAAACACCATTGGGCCCCGCGATCATTCTCCTGTGATGGGAAGAGCATGTACTGGCAGCGATTGTATCAAACGTTGGCTCTCTTTCGAGTCTTTACAGAGTTGCATGAGACGCCATTGAACCAGGCTTCTCCGCAGGAATGCTTGGTTGGTGGTGTCCTTGCAAGCATACTGTCTTTGATTCATATTGGATACGACCGGCAGTATCGCACGCAGGAGCAAAAAGACATGGATTATGAACGGGCTGAAGGTTTGTTGCTGGTGCTCTTTAGTAGTCCAGTAACCTTAGAAGAGGTCTTGGTTTCCGGTTGGCCGTTGTTCCTGTCACTGGACCTCTTCCGTGCTGATGAGGGCTTTCTGCAGATGGCACGACAGCGTTTGCCCCTGCAAACACCTGGGGAACACACCCTGAAGTGGAGTGAAGTGGTGGTAAAGTCCATCCAAAATGGACAAGGAAGCAGGATAGCTATGGAACCCGTGATCCGGCTTGGGAATCTTGCAGTGGAAGAAGTGCTGTGGAAAGCGTTTGTTTCTATACACATATTATATTATTATATATACGTATATTTATATTTTATAATTATTATTATATGTTTATATATATATATACACGCTGTATATTGTATCTTTAGTTTGATGATGTTTGATGATGACTGCAAGTCCGGGAACCCTCGCATTTTTGCCGCCCTTTCGCAGCCCCAGGAACAGTATCACCAAGTCGGGAGATGTGGCCCTTGCTCAACTGGTGCCAATTCTAACAGCGCTAGTTGCTTGGCTCAACACTGTGAAAGCTGTGTCCTTTTGTTCTACCCCACCCAAGGATAATTGCAAACTGTTGTCTCCACGAGACCAACAAAGTCACCTTGTTAGTCATCTGCAGCTTGACCTACAGTAAACCAACTGCAGCAGTAAGTAGACGCTCCAACTCCATTTTGCGGAGATAATTACGAAGCTTCCAACATAGATGGACGCCAAGTGCAGACATCCCTTCGGCATAGTGGAGAGAATCAGATTCAGCTGAAAATTGTTTGAAAGCCAATGTTTGCACATGTTTGGACCGCAATCAAACACCTAGTACCAAATCCAAGAAACGATGAACGTGGAGCAGTTCTCCTTGGTTGTAAAACATGATGTTCAGGATTCTAATCGACCCGCTCTGCCCTTGATGCCCCAACCGGCAAACATTTTTCTCATTTTTTCTCTAACATTCTCCAACCAAGAAAGTTCAAACGCATAACCATATCAGTAGGTTTCCTCGCCATACGAAAAAAAAAATCACCACGCTCGACTTCTGATGTTTGGTTATTGAGGTGGAGTACCACAACCTCCGCAACTTTCAGTGTCCACGCTCTGATCAGGGGGAGGTGATTGCTCTAGCTATGGAAGCAAAGCGTTTGATCACCTTTGTGGATACTCAGCTGCGGCAATGGATGATCGCAGTCAAGCGTCCTCTCTTTGAGAATCATTGAGAAACCTGTTTTATCCTGTTTTCATTTTTGTCAAATTCTTTTCTTTGGCCTAAGGGCGTGCCTTAGCCCTAGATTCTAAGATCTCACCTTATGATTACCTTATGCCCAAACAGAAACACGGTGCTGGTTTCAGTTCCTACATCCAGTAGTTTTTTTCGGCTCAGTTCCTTCAGCGGAGGTCCGCTCTCGCTGCTTATTAGCCTGAAACTTCCGTTGGTAAACCTTCTGCAGGCAGTGTCGTGGCCTGCAGTTGTGCTAACAGATCCAGGCACGGCAATCCTCGCTGAACTGGGTTTTCAACTGGGAGAGCGGAAAGATACTGAACTTGTCATGTAATAAATTGTCCGGACTCCAGCCTTTGCACAGGAATAGTAGCTTCTAGAATTCTTGGGATCAACTATTGGCGGCATTGGGAAAGTCTATTTGTACTTTACTCTGGTAAATATTACTGTATATGTAAATATGACACCAAAGGGTGCTGCAGGTGTTCAGCCATCCGGCAGGAAAAGTTCTGCAGACCAGTGTTCACTTTCCTGGGGCGCTGCTTCTGAAGAGAGTGCCATTTTACAAGGTGCGAGAACTTCCATTGCTCGTGCAGCATGTTCATCCAGGACTTCAGTGAGTCTCTGAAGTTGTCCAACATTTTCAGGAGGTTTGTCCAATTTTGTTCCTGTTTGTTCCATGTCATACCTCATTGTCATCATCCCTCATCATCCCCTTTTGAAATTTTTAAATCTCGAACCTCTTCTGTTGAAGTTTCAGGATTCGATGCTGCCAGCAACATGGTCCGCGCCACCGCCCAGCCCATGTGTTACCAGGAGGGCTTTTTGCAACTGATTCTCTCCATGGCCTCCATGGCCTCCAGCGGCCCCAGCAGCCCCAGCAGCCGCCGGTTGCGACTGTGGGATGTGGGTGCCAGCTATGGCGACTGCCTCCTGTGGGCTGCTGCTGTCTTGGATCCCCTTAAGGATCTGGAGCTACGGGGCTTCGAGCCGTTACCCGCCCAGGCCCTGGCGTTTCGGCAGTCGGCGCAGGTCGCAAGGGCTCAGGTGACAGTGGAGAATATGGCCCTGCGGGATGAGAGAGGAACTTTGGACATTGGCTTTCCAAGCCATTCCATGGCACTGGCCACCTTTCAAAGTTGTCGGAAACAATATGAAGTCCCTTCAAATAATGAGTACCAGTGCATCTCAAGAACTACGACCTCTGAGACCCTGGATGAGTACTTGAGGAGACTGGCACCCGTAGAACTGGTTGATCTTCTCAAGGTGCACGTGCAAGGCGACGAACTTTCTGTCTTACACGGTGCAAATGCCTCCTTCACATCTGGCCGTATTTGTGGATTGTTCCCTTGCAGCAAAATCCCTCCATCGTCGGCAATGTTTAAACAACTGTTGTACAGCTGAGAAATAGACACAAGATGACACAAGATGACACACGGCATTGAATCGAACATCCTTGAACTGTAGTAACTATAGTAACTGATGGTACCCGATCATCGAGGTGATGAGTCAGCTGAGGCATTTGAACCTGGAGCACTTTTATCTCACTCCTGGTGCTGCACGGATGATCTCAAATCTCTTGCGAAGATCAGGCTTCATCGGCGTTCTGGCAGCTATTCTCAAGTCCAGCAAACCTTTTACGCCTTTTTAACTTCCAAACACTTGGAATCTGGGGTGTTTCAAAACCATCAAAACCTGGTTCTGTGAGGCATCTTCCCCAATCTCATTCTGATTGTCACTTTCGCGCTTTGTCAAGCAAGGTGAATCTGTGGGATGTGCGGCCTGTGAATTTTCTGAACTTGAAATCAGCCATGGTCCGAAGGCAGCCGTTTTGGCGCCGGGGCCAGCGTCCAGCCCCAGAAGTGCCATGCTATTTTCTAGAGACCACTTTTCCATACTTTTCCAACTTTGGGACATATAGTTTAAGAACATCTCAAGGTGAGTCTATAATAGTCTATATGAATTCATTTTTCTCAGCCATGATAAGCACATTATTTTTTGTAAGGTCGATCATGTCACCTCTTGGACCAAAGTCTGCATGGAATTCTGTGTCCCAGGATATGACCCATGAACTCTTGGCGTGGAGTACAACAGAGGGTTGTCGCGACAGTCTGGTGGTCAATGCGGCACAAAAGCTTTGGACGGAGCCTGGACGCTTCTGATTTGGCGATGCGAATGTGAGCGCTGGATAGCGCTGGCAGTACAAGTGGGCATTCACTTGGAATAGGTTTGAAATTTGGCAGTTTCAATTGGTTGGTGTGAGATAAAAAGATGCTTGCTGCGGTCTTTAAAACGCACAATCTTGACTGCTAAGATCAGTTCAACAGTTCAACATTTCATAACTTCGGATCTCTTTGATTTTGTTTGATCTTCTGCTCCTGTCTTCTGGTTCTTTGGTGTCCGTTCAAGGCCCAGGCAGACGAGCAAGCTCAAGAGATCGATTCGCTGCAGGACCCGACTTCCCAAAATCAAGGCGATGAAGCAGATGTGTTTTACTCAACAGAGCTCAACAGGCACATGTAAATTGAAACTTCACACACTTGACTGTCAGGAGCAGCTGCAGTCTGGTTCCAAGATTCTCCGAAAAGAAACAGAAGATGCTGCATCAGGTGTCAAGATCTATCAAAGATATCAAAGTCCATTCTCCGTTTGTGTGGAAACAAATCTTTACAGGATTGAAGTTTGTTGTATTTGTTTATTGCATTGTATCTCAATTATTTGTGTCAGGCCAACATCTGTCATCACCTTATAACTTATAACTTATAAAACACAGCTATATGCATTGCCCAGTCAATGCAAATTGTGTGCTCTGCGCAGGACGTAATAGCTCAAGAACAAACCTTGACAATGTCGTATTCATATTGTAGGATCATTCTCAACCAACAGACATTTCAACTGACCGAATGAATTGACAATTTACACTGCGATCAATGTTGTGATCGATTTATTATCATTACCCCAAAATAAGTGAATATAATATAGTAGCAGAAAAAAATCTTAACCACATGTTGTATTGATTGGCTGAACATTATTGTAAGATGTAACCATGGTTGTACTACTCATCAATTATTCTGTCACCCTGAGGTTTCCTGGACTGGGGGTACCCCCAAATCATCCAAAATAAGAACCATTTTAGTATTGAACCCATGGTTTTGGAGAGCCCCCAGTTTAAGGAACCCCATATTATAACAATCATCATTGTTAAGTTGTATTATAAATATATATACTGTACCCTTATTACCCAATCTAAAAATTATGATATAGGTCAACATAAATCAATCAACATAGCAATTTCCTATAAAAAAGATCCCTCTATAAAATTTCAGATTTATGATTCATTGCCCAGTACTTACCCAATATTTATCCAAGGTCCGCTTCGCGCGCCACCACTGCGCCCACCTCAAGGGAGGCCTTGGATGCGGAACCCTGGGCGACGCTCACAGGTGCCACTGGAGAAATACCGTTTTTTTTTTGGGATTCAAATGGATACCCTCTGGTAAACTAACATAGCTATGGAAAATTGCCATTTATAGTGGATTTACCCATTGAAAATGGTGGTTTTCCATAGCTATGTTAGTTTACCAGACAGTATTGACCGTTGAATAACTTGAGAATCTTGAAATGATAGCAGCAAGGTTCTTGTTTTTTTTTTTGATTATTCAACTGAAGCAAGGAAACATATGAATGAGGACATGGGTATGAAATTTGTGGATTTTCACCTCCAACATGAATATAATGGATCTTATTTCAATGTATTGGGTGAACATGCCAACAAATGGATGGTTAGATGCTTTTTGACGCTGAACATAAACAAATTTGTCTAGTGAATTCGCACACCAGTTTTGACCCATACCAGATCGTCAAGGTTGCTTTTGCAAAACAGACGTTGCTGCAGTTAGCAGGAACAAGACAAACACCAAACACCAGCATTGTTGAAAGAGCTTGAAAGTTCTTGAATTTATTTTGATAGGGTCTTGTAGGCTGGACTCGATAGGATGTTTCCATTTGATTCACGTTGCCTTCACGTTGCCTTCACGTTGCCTTCACGTTGCCTTCACGTTGCCTTCCAGCTTGCAGCAGCTGTGCAGGAGATGGTTGGAGACAGAAGCCGTCGATGTACCTTGGCGACACCCGCGTGAACCTCTGATCCTCTGAGGGATTCTGAGGGCATCATGGGGATTCAACCAGCTCCATCACCACCCAAAGGTGACCACAGTAAATCAGAGTGGTGAAGATTCGCCGGTAGCATCTGGTGAATATCTGGTGAATATGAAATGACATTTTAATGGGAAAGTCAAAGAAAATCGATGAACATCATGGAAAATCATCCATTGCCATGTTTGACTACCGGAGGGCAGTTGTTGTTGCGATCAAGGACTCTTCTGGAAGAGCGTTCCACTCGGCAGCTGGAAGAGGACGGGAGACCGTTCACGTGGTGGATCGATGTGGATCGTAGTGTCAAGGTTGTGAAAATCGGGAGTATAGGGACATTTACAAAATGTACAGCAGGTTTGGACAACGTGCTATCCAACTTGTTTCAAGACCAAGATTACAAATCTGGAGATGACATGTGCAAATGGGCTGATGTGAATTGCAGCAAGCGTAGGTAGCCTCTACACGCCTCATGCTGGAGATTTGTCCTGATATTTGGCTTTGCTGTTAATCTCATGAGGTTCGACATGCTGCGCTGCAGAGTGAAGCCCAGATATCCAGGTGCAGCAGAGTGTTCCCCAGAAAAATGAGGTTGTACTTCATGTATACAAGAATCACTGCTACGATCTGCTACGCATATCACCGCTAGCCATCCTGAATTTGTGGCTTTGGCAAAGACAACGACGTCTATATTCCTGTCCTGTGCTACAGGCGCGGAAAGGAGGCAGAGGCTCAGAAGGCGGGCCACAAGTGCAAGGGAGATGCAGTCAGCTGAGATCAGCTGAGCAGTTGTAGCAATAGTAACATTATGTATGAAACATGTGACAGTGAAACTTAACAGTACTTGGTTTATTTATGTTTATTTCAGTTGAGTATCTGGGCATTGCGCGTTGAATGGTGTTCGAGACGGACGCCCTCTCCAGTGAAAGGAGTTGGAAGAGCAGAGAAATCTTGAAGCGGAGCTGCAGAGCGAATTGCGCGCTGCTGAGGCCACTTTACAAGCGTCATGGGGGAGGACCCAACATCAAAACTATGGTCAAACAGACACAGTAAATCGGCATGTGCGCATGGGTTGCTCTGAAAATAGGCTCCCCCTAAATCCATGATAATCCATTGGTTAATCAGTTAATCATCATCATTACTGAAATGATCTAAAACTGCAATTTTCATCAATTTTCAGTATATGTGTGCTGTATATTCCATTTTCAGCCAGCCTTATTGTGGAGCGTAGGTTGAACTGGCCAAGATTGCCGAGGAGGCGAACAACAAGATTGAGGCGGCAGGAGATGGTCGATTGTGCCACATCAACAAACTGGCTTTAGGATGCTTAAACAAGTGACAGTTGGAAAACACAATCAATTATGATCAATTATGATATTTGATGATATAGTTACATAGTTCATTTGAATACCTTTGACTTGATACCAGTGTAATCCATTATGATAGCATAATGATTTCCATTATAATACCATTATGATCCACAATCATCCGTTATGATACCACTATGACATATTATGATTATGATCAAATGATCCATAATGATGCAAGATAATCCACAGTCATCAGTTTTGTTGAGAGGCAGCCAACCTGCGTATCCGATCTCTGCGGCGGGAGCGAGAGGAGGTCGGCTTGCTCTGTGGAAAGGAAAGCAGCTGTAGAAGCCAAAATTTCCACGATGCTCTAAAGCGGACCACAATACCACAGTTTGATTGGCCTTTGAAAATGGAAGATCACGGAAGATCTGAACTTTGATCCACGACAGCAGTTTGTACCCACGAGATTTGTTTCTTGAATTTTCTCTGTCTCGACGTTGCTCCACCTCAAAGGCGAACAATGCGCTGGAAGAGCGACGTCAAGGAAACCAAAAGCTGCAGGCCATGCTGGAGGACACGACATTGTCAGCTGACTGCCTCTACTCTGCAGATCTCTGCAGTATTCGTTTGTTGCAAAAGTGTGGATTGGCAATACTGCCACATCATGGCTGTCTGAGTTTTAACTTGGTGAAATGAAAAGGACATGTATGAGATTTGAACATTTTGAACTTCGACCCAGGAGATAGAGCAGGAGAAGAGTCAGCTGATGGAGCAGAAGGAGGCTGCGGCTATAGCTACAGCTTCCAGCTGCCAGCTGCCATGGCTCAATGGAAGAGACCGCTCCAGGCGTTGATTCGCATCGTGGAAGACTTGCATAGCTCCTGCACCCAAGCAGGGCTTCCGGCCACAGACCGTGCGTCAATTGTCTGGGCACCCAGCAACGCATAGCAACACTAGAAATGCAGTACAGATGGCGATTTAAAATGATTTAAACATACGTATTGCATCATGGGATGCCATGGGTACACTTCAAAATTGCTGGTGGGATCTAGTGAGTTCAAGCAGTAGAAGATAATCAGAGGTGCAAGGATTACTCAAGGCCTTACAGCCAGAGCAGCGGCGCAGAGTTTGTCCCAGGATAGCATTACCGGCTTCAAAATGCCGAGCTGAGAGATGCTGAGAGGGCTTTGCTCCTGTGATTTTCCGTTCGACTTCACATGCTGAGCTGGCACTTGGAAACCATGATTGACTTTTTTAATTTGCAGTGATCAGCAGTTATGACCTTTTCGTCCACAGAATATTCCACTTTTCCAATCATTCCATGTATACATATATATAAATATATATACATATACATTTACTGTATATACAATAACCCTATGTTCCATATATTTCTATATATTTCTATCCTTTCCACGTTCATGAACAGGCTGTCCAGCTCTTCGTGGGATGAGATTCAGTTAATGTTTCCCTGCCCTGCGGATGGTCCACCTGTCATCTGGGCGGGGCATGGAGCTGGTTTAGATGGACATTTCCCGAGGCAGAGGTTGCGCTGTCATGAGCTACATGTCTTGGTTTCGACTGGTTCCGGAAGGTCATGAGCTGCGGAATCAACATGTCCATCTGAGCTCTTGGTTTGATTCAGTACTTGGAGGAGTTGGCAGCGGCGTAAAGCTTCGCCACTGTTCACCCTGCTGTCGAGAAAAAAAGGCATCAGAGATATCAAAGATACCAAAGAAGATGTGTTGGTCAATCTATATACTTCTATTCTTTCCCTGGCGCACTTGACCAAGTTGAACTAGCCGGATCGGGTCGCTGCACAGGATGAAGAACTTCGAGAAGTCCGCCTAGAGCCCCAAGCTTTTGGAAATTGCGACATTGCCAAAGGATCAAAGGATATTGGATGATGTGAGCCTCAGAACAGCAAGGCATTCAAACCCAGGGCTTTGCATGGTGAAACCACGCCACATCGTCTGATCCAAATTTTATCCTTCCTTTTCGAGCAAGTTCATTCTCAGCTAGATTCTGTCTTGGCCTTGTGAAAAAGAGTGTTTGTACTGCAAAGGTCACGAAAATGAGCAGCTACGTTCAGAGGCTGGTGCAGACTCTCAATGTCACTTGAGCCGTTCTGAAAACCTCCCTTTACAATTTTTGTAAGGGCCTTGTCATATCGAGTGTGGCGCAAGCAAAACCCTCACTTGCGTAAGGCCACGTAAGAACTTCGTGTAAGGGCTTCCTCAATTTGCTCCGCGTAAGGAAAAAAACCACGCGCTTAAGCATGGTGCAAGCTCTGGTGCACCCAAAATGATACGACATGATACGACATAGCGAGTGACTGAAGGTTTTTAGAATGGCTCACTTGCTGCAACTTTGTTTTGACATTCATTTGTTCGGTGGTTTGCAACCAAATCAGCGAGGATGGACACGGCGGCTCAAATCACAAGTCATAACAATTATATGGGTATGGATCAATACCTATTACCATTTTTAGGGGGATGAACATCCATTTACCAGCTATTTTGATGTTCACCAGGGGTACAAGGTTTTGACACACTGCCATATATGATACATTGTTACATTGTCTCCAGCATGCATGACACCGAGCCAAGACTTTCTTGATGGAGACGCATAAAGTGTGTAAAGTGTCATCCAGCTCATGGTTGGCCACATTGCAGAGTTTCACCAGAAAACATATTCTGATGTACACACACATATATAATACATTGGATGTATAATATACGTCGGATGTACAATATACATTGGATGTATAAAATTAAATTAGTACAATCATATACTGCATTTTATTGTTTATTTGAATGATTTGAATGTATCTATTTATTTGTCCAACATTTCCGGCACTTCCGGCTTGCAATTTGACAGTTTGCCAACTGCCCGGAAGGTGGAAGCTTTCATGACCCGTTCCTTGAAGGCGAGTTCAGCAGCTCTTGCAGACAAGGCGGGACGATGTGGGACGTGTGTTGGGTGAAACAGCTTGGTGTCAGCCAAACGTGGGGTACCAACTGATCTACAAATTTGGTAATGTTGTGTAATGTTCAGGAAATTCAGGATTAAACAAACCATTTTGATCCATTTTGGGGATTGAATGGGATTGATTTGACCCATAGACCTGAGAAGTGTATCCAGCAACCGCAGCAACGGGAGAGACGCCATAAGCAGCTCACGGCGCCATCTTGCGCGCTGATCCCATCTCTTGTTTGCAACATGTGGGGCGCAAACAGTGTGTTAATTCATTGATGTTGATGCGAAGGTGCGAGAAACCATGAGAAAAAATAAAGCTCAGCCATGAACTACGCCACATGATGGCTACATGCCTATGACACACCATATTCAGATTCTGGAGCTGTTCAGTTCAAGGAGGGCTTGTGTCAGAGCAGTTTCTCTCTGAATCATGGGTGGTGCTGCTGCTGGTGCCATGGATGCAAACGCGTTTAATGCTGCAGTGCGATCTGCACACGACGGTGTTTTTCTCCCAGAGGTTTCCACTTTGACCTACCAAGGCAATCCCATCGAGCGTTTGTCCAAAGGTTTCAATTTGATTCACTGAAAATTGGGTGTACTTCAGTGTGGTTCCGCAGGAAAGCCTGAGATTTGTTTGATCGTTTATGATTCTTGTGGGCTCCGAAATCAATCGAAATCAGGTGTCTTCAATGAGCACAGCTATCACACTGGGGGACCAGAGGATACACACCAGGTGGCTGTTGCTGCTTATGCTGCTCGTGGTCTAGGGAGTCTCGGAGATCCCGACGAAGTTTGGGTTGCTTGTTTTCTCAAATCTTGCAGAGATGGACAACCTCGGGATCACATAGCTATGGACCTCATCGTTGTCCTGGATGTCTCGGGATCAATGACTCTTGGAGAATTTGGTAATATTTGGTCTATGATATACTATATGCTATACATGCTATACCGGATTGAACAACAGAAGATCTCTATATACATATTTCATCTTATTTCTATCCTTTCTATCACTGCAGCATGCAAAATGATATGGGGCCACCGGGTTGTCATGTTGCAATATAGGTTTAGTCCACTATTGTCCCAGTTTTTGTTTGGCAGCCATTCAAAACCGACGCAGCCACAGGGACTGGTCTGTGGATAGCGAGCGACTTCGAACGACTGAAAATTCCCGACTGGCCTTGGCAAAGGAAGCATTGACCTCCCTGATTCCAAAACTGCGACCAGATGATCGCTTTGGTTTGGCGACCTTTACAAATGAGGGACGAGTGATACAACCCCTGGTCCCCGTAGCAGAGCTGCGACATGAAGAGTTTCTTTGTGAAAGACTGGCATTTTGCATTTAATACTCTTTTCCATCAATTTTCCATCATTCTCCATCTCAGATCCCTAAATTCAAATCCTCATCATGGGCTCCTGTTTCCATGATGTGATATTGTTTCATCATGCTCTGCCGCATTCTGTCTTGCCAGGCTACTGCAACAGATTCATGAGCTGCGAGCTGGTGGTGGCACCACGATTTCAGCAGGCTTGCAAGCTGCGGTGCAAATTTCCGGCGAGGAAATGCCCGTGGGTCGACATCGACGCCTTCTGTTTCTCACTGACATGGATGATATGCGTCCTGGGCAATTGGATCACATGGTGGCGACACAGTCAGAAAGGGGCCTCTTTGTCTCTTTTGTGGGTATTGGAATGGGCTTTAAAGCTGAATTGGCAGAACAAGTATCAAAACATAAAGGATCAAACTATTTCTGCATCACGCAAGAGCACGAACTGCGCAAGACAATCGTAGATAACTTTGACTGGAATTTCTTTCCCGCAGCCTTCAATGTCGAGATGACGGAGCAAAGTGATACCTTGCAGCTGTCTTCTGTTTATGGCACTCCGTATGACTTGCGAGACGAACTTGTGGAAGCTGAATGGATGCCTGACGTCCATCGTTTCTATCCAGAGGAATTCAAATCAACAGTTACAACCTTTCTTCTTTGTATTCAGAGAACAGTCAGTGGATTGCCTATGCCTGCCCTACAGTCCATCTTCAGCTTCCTTTCCGCGGGAGTGCGCAGCGTCATCCGTGTGGATACCGTCTTTCCAAGCGGCGTCCAAAGCGACGGTGCGGTGGATGGTGGGCTCATTCTGTTGAGGCTCCGTGGCCGCGGCGGTGGCCAAGTGCGGTTGACACTTCGCTACGAGGCGAGGCATGATGTGACTGGATGCTGTAGATTTGAAATTAGTGGCAAAATTGGCAAACCAGATTGGATGGTCAAGAACTTAAGACATCTTAAGACATATCGTCCAATGTTGATGATATGCATCACATACCGTGGCCATATGGCCCCATCATGCTCTCAGACCTGAATGATCTGAGACTTTGCTGCAGGCTGCTGGCCAGTTTTTCACCAGCTGTCAAGATGTACTGATACCCAAAGATGCAGAATCTGCGCCGGCTGCATTGGCAATACAGAAAGGAGTTTCCCTTCAGCGTTATGTGGAGGCTTGCAGAGCGTGCCTTCACAGCACACGCTGAGTTTCGCTTAATTGCTGATTAAATCATGTTAGATCTCTAGTTTCCACCTCACAGCATCAAGACACAGCAGTCACGATCGTACACTGATGTACACTGCGCACATTTAATTTGACATCATTTGACTCATGGCAATATCATGCCATTGCTTCACATTGCTTTTTTTCATATTAGTTTCCTGTCCCATCTGTCCCAAGGTACCTGATGTTACGAGATCCTGTTCTCAGCCATTCTCCAGGATTTGAGGATTATGCGAATGAAGTGAGACGTGCTTTCAGTCAGCTCCAGGACTTGCAGGAGGAATTCAGCCAAAATGCAGCGAATGTTGACACTCTGTGCCCCGGACTTCGTGATCAATTGACGGCTTTCACAGAAATGGCCGAGAAACATGCTAAGAGCGTACTGGAGGGCAAGTAAGCCTGAAGCACTTGCTGACTGAACGACGATTCTTGAACTGGTGCAGAGTGTTTTCAAGTACCTTGCTACTTACGTCCCTCCTTTGGATGTTGCTTCGCGAGACCTTTGAGAGAAGCGAATGATTATGTTTTGGTTGCCCTATTGTACAGTCTGCGGCGCTTGACAATACTGCCAAACGGCATAACACAAAAAAAACATCACAGGGGGACTGACCTGCCAAAGAACTGCAAAACAATCCTAGGCGAGTGAAATGATATTATGGGTTCAGAACAGTGTCTTTGCGTCGCACAGGCGGATGCTTTGGAGATGGAGAACAAGGTGGGCTGAAATTCTTGGATACAACATGATACAACAACACCTTACCATTTCCGTTTCTGCCGACATCTGCCGACTCCCTTCCGTCTAGGCAGACCAATACCATCCAATACCCATCACATCCATGTCGGTAGGAATATGATCAGGAGTTCCAAACAGCTCCAGACGTTTTTTCCTTCTTCTCCAAGGCTTTGCACCTCGAGGTAGAGCAGCTACAGAGTAAGGTGGGCTGTTCACTCTGATATTGATTATTGATCATTGGGGTATGGATCAATACCTATTAATACCATTTTTAGTGGGTTATTCACATCCATTTACCAGCTATTTTGGGGTTCACTAGGTACCAGGGTTTTGACCAATAGCCATTTAATATCATTTATGATCATTTGGAAGCGCGATTGTGACAGAAATTGTGACAGTCCCTCAGCTCGCTTCGATGCATCCCCAACTGAGCAGAATCAGTGGTCCATCTGCCAGCGCGATGAAGAAGTTGGTCGTTTGGAGAATGAGCGGAATAAGCTGGGGTCCCAGCTGGGCCAGTCATGTCTTGCTGGTGGATGCAACTATAACAATCTATAAAATGTACATAATCTGTATAATATATAATAATATATATATAATTATATATAATATCCTACTGCAACTGACTCTAAGTGTAGTATGTAGATGTAACAGATGTAGCACGGTAGCACCTTATTATCTCCGTGACACTACAAAGAAAGGCTGCCGTAGATCTGAGGCTCCGGGCAGCAGTTTCTGAACTGGAGCTTCAGCTTCAGCCAGGGACCCACTTCCATCATTGATGTTGGAGCATTTTGGAGCGAAGAAGAAGTGCTTCTGGAAGCCATGTTGTACAGTATATGGGTGTGTCTGAAAATAGTGTACCCCTAAACCCAATGGTTAATGATCATTATCCCTATTAAATGGCTACAATTGGGAATATACCCTATTTTCAGACAAAACCATATGTCTGGGTATGTTTATATGATGTTCAGCGATACTCTTCAGGGTGACATATCCCATTGCTATCATTATCTATCATTGCTCATCTGCTAGTCATGGCGAGGTCTATGGCGATCAGCTATGGGCAGGTTGGCCTGAGTGGGGTTGTTGTTTTCTTGCTAAGCTGTCCTGATGGTAGGAAAGGTACCTCAATATCTCCTAATCTCAACATCACTGTTGTTTTCTGTTCCACATCGTTCCCAGATCTCAACCATGTCAGGTTGAACAGAACAACGCCGAGCTCAGGGCTGCACTGGACAGGGTGCGGATCAACAGATCCAAGTGCATCAAGTGAGGTTGATGGGAGATACATCAACTTGGGTTGTGCCGTGTTGTGCCTTAAGTGTCCTTAAGTTCCTTGCCAGATCCATCCAGAATCTATATTGATCTATATTGCATCTTGTTGGCCATGAGCACGCCAAAAGGCAAGCGGAATTTTAAAGGGGGTTATTGGTCACTCGAGCAAGATCATTAGCTGGGATTCAGCCTCTTCTTCAGGACTACTCCAGCATGTTTTTCGCCTTGTCGCCCACGCGCACTTTGGGCTCAAAGTTTTCCCCTACCATCGGGCCCTTGCGGAGTTGCTATGAGCTTAGTTGCCAGGACATGTCGGGACCGAGAATCAGGTTGAATCAGTTCTTCAAACCAATCTGGGGGACCAACATAGACCAAGCCAACCGACTTCGAGTATGAGTCTGAGGCTCATTCCTGCACATCTTCCAGCATGGCGCAGACAATGAACACAGAGGCTCAGCTCAGGGACACCATCGGACACCAATTGAAGAGGAAATTGCGGGCTTCATGTCGAATGAAAGAAACATTAATATCATCTAATTATTAATTGTCGAGGTTGAATCCTGCTTCTTCGTTTGCGTTTTGTGGAAATCCTTCCAGATGCCTGGAGTTTAAAACCTTCCATGTAACCCTTGATCTTTATTGATTAGAAGTTCACTTCCACGCTCAATACTTTAGGGTTTGATTCAAAGCAGCATTTGTTCATGAAACGCAGACATCAGCTGACGCTGGAAAGGCATAAGTTTGAGGATGTTTGAGCTAAGGTCGCGAACAGCAACAAGGACCGGGCGAGGTACGAACAGCAGCCACTTGATAGCACTAGGACCAGAGACGACCGCAGCGGTTAGCAGCTTGACAGTTTGGTCCAGTGAGTAGTGCCCAGGTTCTACAAGACCCGCCAGTGCGCCTTCTTCGCAAAAGGAAAATGCACTCGTGGTGCGCAGTGCAAGTATGCTCATGGCCAAAATGAGCTCCTTGGTACGAAACAGACTCTTGAAGTCCGCCACAGCTGTTGCAGTCAGCTGCATAAGTCATGTTTCTTTTTAGGAGATCCTGGGGCCTATCACAATGACCTCTGAGGCTGCAGGAGAGGCCAGACCTTACCTTCACCTCGCTTTGCCGTGCCTGGGATGAAGGTAAGGTGTCGGGAATGAAATGGAATGGTCCTTGTGAATGCACCAGTGCCTGACATTTTCATTTGAATAATCAACCTGTTTGTGTTTGCATGAACCTAGACTCTGACTCAACCTTAATATGTTTGCTTTAAGATTTCGTCCTTAGAGTCACAATCAGTCACACTTCTGGCTCGTGGTTGCAAGTGGATCAAGCAGCAAGTTGGCAGTTCCTAGCCTGCAGCGACCTCTGGATGACTTTTTCGGTGATGACTTAGGTGAATATGCAACCACTGGCAGCTGCACCAACCCCAAATGTTCATTTGCTCACAATCCTGGGCAGCTTCGAGCAACGGGAAAATTCTTCAAGGCCTCAAGCGTTTCGGGGGAACTGGGGGAAAAAACACATTAAAAAGCTGGATCTGGGAAGACCCAGCTGGAATTTTTCAAGACCCTGCTAATTTCCATGATTTCTATATATTTCTATATTCAAAGTCATTTCAATTTAAGTGAAGATAGTGAAGTTAGATGAAGTTAGATGAAGTTAGATGAAGTTAGATGAAGTTAGATGAAGAGTTAGATGAAGTTAGATGAAGATAAGTTAGATTTGTGACCTAAACTAAACAGCCCACTTTGATTTTGGATGTTGCGTGGCGCATTGCATTGGCTCCCTGCGGCACCTGCAGACATCGCTGTGCAAGTTCCACTTGCAGGGCCGATGCCGCCTGGGAAAGGACCTTCTGATGGCACATGTGTGGAAGATACCTGCAGAAAACTGCAAAAGAAGCTGCAAAAGAGCCAAAGCATGGTATAGTTTGTATAGTGCATACAAGAAAGCATCGACTGCGGTTCAGGTTGTGTTTGTTTGTCCCAGTTGATGGTAGAGCATACCAGCATTTGTCTCCAACATTTCCAGATTCTTAGTGCAGGAGTGCCGCCATGCGCATGGTGAGGATGAATTGGCACCGGCCCCCAAATCTGCTGGCGCACAGCAGGTGCGATCATTTGACATATTTGACCTTGCCTTTCCATGCCTTTTCAACTTACGCTGCGGTGACAATCCTTTGTGACAAGTTCTCGCCGGATCTTGCCACACCTGGAAGGAGCCGGTAAGCCCAGTTTTCGCAGAGCCAACAGGCGGGCTGTAGGGAGACTGTACTGTAGGGGAAATATGGGGACATGGTATGAAATGGCAGGACAGAGGGCTCCTAAAGGGATGGAAGGCTAGTTTTGGCGACTCTGGCTCTCTAACAATTTCCAAATTTCAACGCGTTGCAGTGATGATACTGGTATTGTAGTATGCACCGAATCTTGAATCGCAGCAAATGGACTCACGTACAGACACAGACACACACACTGTTGATTTTTTGGAAGTGAACTGCAATGACGATGTGGTTGTACACGCCTGGTAGAATTCCTGAGTCCATCATCCTTGATAAACAGGTGAAACCAGGTCCAAATCATTAATCAGCAAGGTGGTTCTTGGGTTAGCCACATCCCATCGCGGAAAAGGAAAGACATGATTAGGCAGGTACGTCGATCCAGCGTCCCGGATCGATATCACAGAATGTCATAGCCGTCTTCGTTGGCTGCAGAACTATGACATTCCCTGCAGCCCCCTGCTGTTAAGTAGTCTTTGGCGCATGAATTCGGAAAACATAACGTGCATAGTCTTTGGCGCATGAATTCGGAAAACATAACGTGCATAGTCATCAAATGTCCAGTTGTAGTTTTCTGCATGTGAATAGCAGTGTACACACACACAAAGGCCTTCACATGGAAGGCAAATTCTGAAAGACTGCCTAATGAAGTAAGCAGATCACGTCAATATAAGCAACGTTGAACTCAGTCGAAAATGAAATTCATGCTTGGGATTAGGTGTATACGCACCTGCATCTTCATGGACAGGTCTTTCCAAAGAAGGCACTCTGAGGTAGCGGCGTGTAGAGCAAGTAGACCACGTAGATCAAAGAAATCGCGATAAATAAAGTCGAAATGGAAAGGACATGGTTAGATTAAAAGGTGTTAATTGTTATTGGCGAAATGATTGAAAATGATACAATCCAAAGTTTGTATTAGCGAAATAATTGAATATGATGCAATCCAAAGTTATCGTGCCCTTGTCCCTCACGAACATCAATTGTTTGTTGCAGATTGCGCAACACTTTGCGTGTGGAGAGCGGTATACACATATATCCATATGTCTTCATAAGGAAGGTGACACTTCTGGGTTGCCGACGCGTGGAACAAATAGAGCAAGGACAGTATAACTTTGGAGTGTTAAAAAGTGAAGATAACTGCACTTCAATTGAAACATGGATACCACGAAATGAAATGGACACAAATCGATTGTATTCTTGTTCTTCCACAAATCCGTTTAAAATGAACGTTTATTAGTTGTCTATGGACGAAGGGCAGAATTCGCCAAAAACTGAGATTCCGACGCGTAGAACACGTAGGTCAGGTGGTTGAGATAGAACGCAGTGATGAAAACAGTAAATGGATTGATTAAATCACAGTTATATAACACTTAAGCCAGTGTGTTGCAGTACCGTGAGCCATATAGAGTAGAACAACGGACGTAAACTAAGCTGGAGAACTGAATATAATCCATTACGGAAAACAAATATCACACTGCGAGCCAGGCGTTTTGGGTGGGATGTTGCAGAAAACGTTTGAACAGTTGCAAAGTTGCAATTGGAATGAAAAGCACAAAACCAAAATGCAGCTACGACGGCTTCTTTTCAGTCAAACGGTGTCAATTGTTGTCTGGTCCATTTGTGTCCAAAACTGTTGATCTTGAAGACGTTGTTGTGCCAAATTGGATTCCACTGTCATGATGCGATCCATGAGATACACTATGGGTCCTGCATGATCAACACTCTGAGCTTCCAATCTATATTCTCCTACAATGCCTTTGACAGTCAACGATAATCCGGATGGTGAAGTAGGCGTACGTCTTTCCGCATGTTCAGCTGGCAACGTGATGGGAACCGGTGATACTCCTGATTTTGCTGAGGACTCCGCGATAGGTTATATCTTGGGGGTTGCTTGGTGAGGTCCATGTTCAACTGTACGTGAAGGATGTGAGGGGGGAGGTGAAGGAAGGGGACCGGGCGGAGTCTGTAGAACTGGTGCATGTCCGGGAAATGGTGAAAATGCAGGTGTCGCCCGTGGTACAAATGGAGCTGCTGCACACGGTGAAGACAGTGATACCATCGGTTGTGACGGAAGATACGCAACGGTAGCACTCAACGGCGGTCCATTGGCAGCTTTGCTTCTTGCATGGAGTTCCATATCGCGAAAAAGTCTGCTGAACACGAAAGAAGAAATGAGTTGTTCAAGAATTGTCAGTACATTTAGCGCATGGTGTGTTATGACGAATGACGTGTAGAAATGAAAAGCAACAAATTGACTTAACATGTCAAAGAGCTTGCTATGAGCCAAGGGAATGCATTACCCAGATTGAAAACGCATCAAAATCATGTATCAACTTGCGCATGATCGAAAACATGAATCAAGATCGTACACACATCTGCAGCGATAAGGTCCCTACCGTGTTTGACATTCTGCTTGGTTTGAGCATCACAAACTATGTGTGTCCGCACACTTTTGTGATAGGTCTTCCTATATTCTAGATCTCTTCAAATTGATCTCTTGTCCTCACAATTGTAAATTGATTTGAAAGAGAAGGTGAAAACTCATAAAATGACAGTAAGAAGTAGGGTTCCCGGCCAATAAAATCCTTCGGCACATGGCCACCTTCGCCCTATGGGCACCATTCGCCCGTTGGGCACCCCCTTCACATGGAAGGCAAATTCTGAAAGACTGCGTGTAGAGCAAGTAGACCACGTAGATCGAAGAAATCGCGATAAATAAAGTCGAAATGGAAAGGACATGGTTAGATTAAAAGGTGTTAATTGTTATTGGCGAAATGATTGAATATGATGCAATCCAAAGTTTGTATTAGCGAAATAATTGAATATGTTGCAATCCAAAGTTATCGTGCCCTTGTCCCTCACGAACATCAATTGTTTGTTGCAGATTGCGCAACACTTTGCGTGTGGAGAGCGGTATACACATATATCCATATGTCTTCATAAGGAAGGTGACACTTCTGGGTTGCCGACGCGTGGAACAAATAGAGCAAGGACAGTATAACTTTGGAGTGTTAAAAAGTGAAGATAACTGCACTTCAATTGAAACATGGATACCACGAAATGAAATGGACACAAATCGATTGTATTCTTGTTCTTCCACAAATCCGTTTAAAATGAACGTTGATTAGTTGTCTATGGACGAAGGGCAGAATTCGCCAAAAACTGAGATTCCGACGCGTAGAACACGTAGGTCAGGTGGTTGAGATAGAACGCAGTGATGAAAACAGTAAATGGATTGATTAAATCACAGTTATATAACACTTAAGCCAGTGTGTTGCAGTACCGTGAACCATATAGAGTAGAACAACGGACGTAAACTAAGCTGGAGAACTGAATATAATCAATTACGGAAAACAAATATCACACTGCGAGCCAGGCGTTTTGGGTGGGATGTTGCAGAAAACGTTTGAACAGTTGCAAAGTTGCAATTGGAATGAAAAGCACAAAACCAAAATGCAGCTACGACGGCTTCTTTTCAGTCAAACGGTGTCAATTGTTGTCTGGTCCATTTGTGTCCAAAACTGTTGATCTTGAAGACGTTGTTGTGCCAAATTGGATTCCACTGTCATGATGCGATCCATGAGATACACTATGGGTCCTGCATGATCAATACTCTGAGCTTCCAATCTATATTCTCCTACAATGCCTTTGACAGTCAACGATAATCCGGATGGTGAAGTAGGCGTACGTCTTTCCGCATGTTCAGCTGGCAACGTGATGGGAACCGGTGATACTCCTGATTTTGCTGAGGACTCCGCGATAGGTTATATCTTGGGGGTTGCTTGGTGAGGTCCATGTTCAACTGTACGTGAAGGATGTGAGGGGGGAGGTGAAGGAAGGGGACCGGGCGGAGTCTGTAGAACTGGTGCATGTCCGGGAAATGGTGAAAATGCAGGTGTCGCCCGTGGTACAAATGGAGCTGCTGCACACGGTGAAGACAGTGATACCATCGGTTGTGACGGAAGATACGCAACGGTAGCACTCAACGGCGGTCCATTGGCAGCTTTGCTTCTTGCATGGAGTTCCATATCGCGAAAAAGTCTGCTGAACACGAAAGAAGAAATGAGTTGTTCAAGAATTGTCAGTACATTTAGCGCATGGTGTGTTATGACGAATGACATGTAGAAATGAAAAGCAACAAATTGACTTAACATGTCAAAGAGCTTGCTATGAGCCAAGGGAATGCATTACCCAGATTGAAAACGCATCAAAATCATGTATCAACTTGCGCATGATCGAAAACATGAATCAAGATCGTACACACATCTGCAGCGATAAGGTCCCTACCGTGTTTGACATTCTGCTTGGTTTGAGCATCACAAACTATGTGTGTCCGCACACTTTTGTGATACTCATAAAATGACAGTAAGAAGTAGGGTTCCCGGCCAATAAAATCCTTCGGCACATGGCCACCTTCGCCCTATGGGCACCATTCGCCCGTTGGGCACTCCTTCGGCTTATGCCACCCTTCAATTGTCCTTGACCCCCCTTCGGCTATTGCCATCACTTCTAGCAGCCCCTATGGCTACTCGCTCAACTTCTGCCTCCGTAGAGGGCGGATTCGGCACACTATGCCAAGATTGTTCTTCCCCATTAGGGATGATAAGGTCATGGTCTGTATAGGACACATGACTAATGCACACTGTTGATTTTTTGGAAGTGAACTGCAATGACGATGTGGTTGTACACGCCTGGTAGAATTCCTGAGTCCATCATCCTTGATAAACAGGTGAAACCAGGGCCAAATCATTAATCAGCAAGGTGGTTCTTGGGTTAGCCACATCCCATCGCGGAAAAGGAAAGACATGATTAGGCAGGTACGTCGATCCAGCGTCCCGGATCGATATCACAGAATGTCATAGCCGTCTTCGTTGGCTGCAGAACTATGACATTCCCTGCAGCCCCCTGCTGTTAAGTAGTCTTTGGCGCATGAATTCGGAAAACATAACGTGCATAGTCTTTGGCGCATGAATTCGGAAAACATAACGTGCATAGTCATCAAATGTCCAGTTGTAGTTTTCTGCATGTGAATAGCAGTGTACACACACACACACACTGACTGTGCATGAGAAAAGGTAATGGAGCGATGTAAAGTTGTAGGAGTCGACGCCTTGAGGTCTTACAAGCTAGGAAATCATCATCCTGAGTGTCAACAGATGGAACCGAAACTGAAAATTGACCTGAAGCTGAAAATCCTCTGGCCTACAGTAGAACTTCAGAATCGAAACCGGTTGTTCAACTAGTTACATGCAAAACACAGTACAGACGTAAACAGGAAATGGAGTCACCAGTTTCACAAAATCTACTCAGGAGGTTCTTGGGTTGAGCCTCTTCCTATGTCGGAACAATGATCTTTTTGCAGGTACGTGGACTTGATCAGACTCCATATCACCACGAATTGACAGTGTCTTCATTGGGCAGGGTTTGTCAGCCGTGCGCTGCCCCCCTCTTTCCTGGCTGCTTCTTCGGCTCTTCCTTCTTCCCTGTGGAGTCTCGGCCTTCAGCTCCTCCTTCTTGGCTTCCAGCTTTATCTTCTTGTCCATGGCATTTTCCGTCTTCTTCATCTTTTCCTTCGTCTTTGAAGGCTGCGGCCGCCGGGGCATTTCATGCAGAAGCGACGAGATGTGTTGTGATACTGCGATGCTCCTATTCTCTGGGATATGTTTTTTTCAGGAAATGTTTGGCCTTGTGATCAACACTGGATAGATTCAAGTCTTGCATGTTGAACTATAGTTGAAACTGCATGTGTCTAGCAGTTTACACACGCACCCACCTAGCCACCCACCGACCCACCCACCCACCGACCCACCCACGCACGCACGCACCCACGCACCCACGCACGCACACACACGCACCCACGCACGCACTCTCACTCTCACTCTCACTCTCACTCTCACTCTCTCTCTCTCTCTCACTCTCACTCTCACTCTCACTCTCACTCTCACTCTCACTCTCACTCTCACTCTCACTCTCACTCTCACTCACTCTCACTCTCACTCTCACTCTCACTCTCACTCTCACTCTTACTCTCATTCTCATTCTCACTCTCACTCTCACCCTCACCCTCACACTGACCTTGACCTGACCCTGACCCTGACCCTGACCCTGACCTTCACCCTCACCCTCACCCTCACTCTCATTCTCATTCTCACTCTCACTCTAACTCTCACCCTCACTCTCACTTTCACTCTCACACCCACTCTCACTCTCCCTCTCCCTCTCACTCTCACTCTCTCTCTCTCTCTTTGTGTCTCTCTCTTTCTCTCTTTGTGTCTCTCTCTCTCTCTCTGTCTCTCTCTTTGTCTCTCTTTGTCTCTCGTGTCTCTCTCTCTCTCTCTCTCTCTCTCTCTCTCTCTCTCCCTCCCTCTCTCCCTCTCCAGAACTCACGCCCTCTCTCCTCTCCCCCCTCCCTCCCTCCGCTCGCTCCCTCCTCCCCCTCCCTCCCTCTCCCTCCCTCTCTCCCTGTCAGTAATTCTGTTTTGTAGCTGATTCATATTCATCCATATTGTACATTTGCAGTATGGCTGCCTTTTTAGCATTCTGGAATCTGCAAGAATCTGCCGGGCATGATCGTTTCTCGCACGATGTCACTGCTAGGTGCAGGACTCAATCGCAACTTTGCGGCTTCTTTACTTCTCAACGCTGCAGCAGCAGGCAGTGGATTACCGTTGAATGGCGCCAGCACGAACTCACAGAATATGAGATTTAATCCACAAGCTCCTATGAAACTGCTAATATGTCCAATTCCGGCTTACCAGACATGAGTTGACTGACAGTTCGCCGCAGGTATCAATTTGTAGGTTCATTTTTACTTTCATGTTTAATTGATCTCATCACAATTCTCAATTTATTTTGGTTGGCTAGGTTTTTACAGTGAGTATAGTCCTATTGGCGTACGTAGTTAGCAGGCTAAACACTTTGCACGACAGTCCCGGGGACTGAAAACAGTTCTGGCCAGGAAACACGTTCAGACCTCTGTACAGCGGCTTGGCCGAAGTGTGGCGGCCAGGCCTGGATGAAAACACTGTAGCCGCTACAATAGCCAATATAGATATTATAGATGTTTATAGTACATTATATAGTATTGATAGTGATTATATATTGAATTGATAGTTGATTATACTTGTTATCCTAGAGTGCGGTTCCTTCATTCAAACCTTGGGACCTTTGATTGTTGACACAGGCTGCACCCAATAGTTGTTTACCGTGTTACTATTTTTCTTATTTGGGGATTTTAGCTAGCCTGCAGCTTTTCCTGCCTTTGAGGTCTTGACCAAATAGTTATTGAACGTTTCTGATAATGATTGCGGGCTGAGACATGAGTCGATTTGAATTTTGTACTGAGGCCCACCTGCTGACTTTTTGCCTTGGGCTACGGACATGAGGCAAGGGACCCGAGGGACCCAAGACACCGAAGGGTCTCATGTCAAAACATGACAAGTGAAAGGTCTAAGCGCGGCGCTGTGTCGACAGTTACTTGTGTTTCCTGCTTAGCAAATCAAGGGCTCAGTCTTAGCTGGAAACTTGGCATATAAAGGTACAACTCTATGCAGCGAGAACAAAGCACCAGAAGACGCGCCTAGAATATTGGTGTTATCTCGCTTCCTCTTGCACAATTCAAAGATTCAGCGCCGGCTGTTGACATGTTTCTTTTTCTTGGGTTTCGCCTTGAATTCGGCGTGTATGACTATATTATACATATAGATATACATAGTATAGAATGTATGTATAATGTATCCTTGACTATAAAATGCAATATTATATAATTATACTACACAATAATTTTACCTTCTCAGAGGTGGCTCAGACTTTAAAGACATCATCGCGCCAGGGCTTTCACCGGCTTTGAGCCAGCCACCATCCCAAGCTTCGACGCCTTTGAGGACGGCCGTGTTTTTGGGTCGATTGATTCATCCACTGGAGATCAATGGAGATCATCCAGAAATTGGATGAAATTGGCAGGAATCTCCATCAAGTGGACATCTCTCTGAATCTTGGCTTGCAGTTTGCAGGGTCTCAGGATGAACGTATTGTAGAGCTTCGCACACCGGCGATGCCCTTTGGGTTGGAGGCGTTCGTGGCTGTAAGCTGAAGAGTTTGTGTTGGCAGCACAGGTTTGAACAGGGTTGGTATTATAGGGAATGCTACTGAAGGACGGATCGGGCACGAAGCCGGCGGCCAGATTGCCTGACTGCTTGTATTCCTCACTTCTTGCTTCTTGCTCCTTGCTGCTTGTAACAACTTCTTGCCCCTTGCTGCTGGTAATTTCTCCTCTGACGCGCTCCCCCTGCTGCAAGCGGGGTCGGCGGATTAGGCTTTGGCTGGTGATTGAAGCAATGTGTCAACGTCAACCAAACGACAAAAACTGGATTTCACATGATTTCATCATCATTTTTTCCACTGATGCTATGTGTTTCTTGACTGACTGGGTTTTCATGAAGTGTGCATTGTGCTCTGTGTCAAGAGCAAAGCGCACATCGCTTTTCACCAAGGCCCCCATGTTCGATGTTCCTCCCGGCCTGGGATTGAAAGGCACGCAGTATTGGTCGCATCATGTCATGTTGCATCGGTACCAAAAGGCAATCATCGTGCCCAGTTCTGCCATTGGCGAATTTGAGCTGCAATTGGGGCCCAGGAATCCGAGAGTCGGCCAAGTTCTCCTCCCTCAAATCGACCAAATCCTTCTCTTCCTTTACCACTCGGACTGGACTTTCTAGTGCCAGCAGCTCTTCGAGCATTGAGGAGATTGGGGCTTGAAATTGATGGAAATGGAGGGAACATGATGGAGCAACTGGAGTTCTGAAACTTGTACTGTGGACAACGCATGGCTTCGGCTGGATCTTTTGTCGAAGTTCATGATGACTACTGTAATAATTTTAGTATATTTTAGTATATTTTGGTACATTATATTTGTATTGTATGTATTGATGCCGGTGACTGAAAGTGAAGTTTCTTTCCAGTCACTCAGCACTCAGCCGCAGGATGAACCTTTACATGTGGACTTGCGGGATTGGAAGCGCTCGACTCAATGCGGACTCGGAATATCCCTGGACAACTCGGTACTTATGTTGCCAGTACAACAAGATACAAGTGCACCACATAGAAGCTGCGATGGTATCTGATTGTTTCAACATCTCACTTGATTTCTGTGAATGCAAAACAGTGCAAAAACCCTTCGTTGGTCTGTGGTCATGTACGGTTTTGCTGCTCGGGCTTATTCATCACGGGCATCTGAAATTTGCAGAGATATCATCATTGGCAGATGCATGCTTCTACCAGTCGCTGACTTTGACCAAGGCTGACCATCTAAGATGCTTGCGACTTCGCTCAATGGCATGGCTATCTCCGCACAGATAGCTCTCACACTTGGCTCACTTGGCTCTAGGAGGATTCACTGCTGGTGGTTGCAATTGTGCGCAACTGCTCTCTTGAACTGGCAAGGTTTGTTCCAATATGAATCCAATTCGTTTTGGCCCTCTATCTTATAGGCATATTGTCTTTCTTTCAGTTCATCTTCTTTCTGTTGTCGTTGGATTTTGGAGGGCCAGATATTCAGGTGAGCCTCAACGGCCAGCAGGCGCTGGCATTTTTCTGTCTCTTCTCGGTTGGTTTGATCAAGGGATTTTGATTGTTAAGAAATCATTAATGAGGTTTGTTGGGGTCTGTTGAGGTTAACAAACTGATGAATTTGATGCTCAATTTGATTGTGAACAAACACTTTTTGCCCAATGATCGGTTTGTTGGGGTCTGTCAATCTATATACTTTTTGCGAGGCTGTGAGCTGGGAGATCATCTGAGATCAAGCTGCTTTTGCATGAGAAATGCTTGCTCGACTTTGTTGAGTATTTGACCGCATCGTTCTGGAGCTGCTCTTGTTTCATTGCATCTCAACCTGTACTGGTATGTACACAGCGGTTGACTAAGCAATTCAGATGAGTCAGTACGAATTGCTGGAGTTTTTCCAAGTTGAGGTTTTCTAACCAACTTGGAGAAAGCCCAACAATTCAATGCTGCTCGTTTTTAATGGACAGAACGGTGGGCGGCACACTTTGTGTGCACGTGAAATCTGCGCTTTTGTAGGTGCTCATCACCCTGCTGGCACAATTGACATGTAGACTAATCAGGACCAACATGAACCAACTATGATTAACCTGACTGATCCATTGTGATTCTGTGAGTTCATTTCGCGCCGGCATCCGTGTTTGAAGGCCCGTGATTGCGCGATACAGACGTGGATTTTCTCAAGCTCCTTTGGAGCGGTGCGTTGTAGTTTCGGGGCAATAAGTCTCACTGAGTTATGCTCCCTCCATTTTCAGCCGCGAGACTGGAGGCTGTGACCCCTGTCTCTTTCCCGCTTGCTGTGACGAGCGGCACCCAAAATGGCTATTTCTATTTGCAAATTGGACTTTATATTCCTGGATATCGCAAGAGGTGATAATACAGGGTGCAACTTCTTGTATAATTAACTAAAAAAAATAGGTATAGATTGGCGATCATTTGCTATCCAGGTTTGAAAGCATACTGGATCCGCCCAAATTGACAAAATTGTCCCCGCAAAGTCGATTTTAGATTTTGGTCTTAGATAGGCTATTCACCATACAGTAATCAGAATAGATCATAATTTATCTATAGGAAGTAGATAACGATGGTGAATAGTATGAAAATAGATATACGTACAATTACATATATACATACATGAATAGAGTGGCTTTCCAGAGCAGGGATTGCTCTGAGACTCTGCATCATTCTGTATCCCACCCATCCGATCCTTCTTGCGATCCAAACTATTTGATCATCTGATCAATACTTTCTGAAACTGGTCCAGGATAGCTTGCGCAAATTGGCACAGGCTTCCTGACCAGACTCTGCGTCCACAAATGTCCACAAGTGCCTCAAGAGGTGAAGCTGATAACTATTATTATGTCATAACGGATGATACATGTGATCCACATTGTAGATTATAAACAGGAATCATTATATAAATAAGTATATTTGATTATATATTTGGAATGATAGGGTACGATGTGTGTATATTGAACTATATTAATATTTTCTGAATTATATATGTTAATACAATATATATATATATACATACACATACACCGATACGCCTAGCCTTTCCATATGTATGAGTATGTGTATATACAATACATATTATATATATATAAATATATATATATATATATAAATATAAACGTAACCTTGATTTCAGGTCGCCGCATAGCCTGACGGAAATACGAACGTGTTGACACCAGTCCCATTTGTCAAATGCGCACGGTCCTGAATGGATGATGACCGAAGAGGCTTGGACGGTGGTAGCTTGCTGTGGCCTAACAGCAACGCTCGATGCAGGGATGCAGATCCAAAAGACATACACGCGAAAGTCGACTGGCAAAATGCTGAAGGTGCTATTTTGGATATTTTGGATATTTTTTCTGATGAGTTCTGATGGCTGCGTTGCAGACACTTCAGCAATGTTGGAATTGTTCACCGGGGGCGGCAAGTCTTCCAACGGCTCCATTTGGAAGTTCATTCTCCAGGCGCAAGACGGCAGTTCCGCTCAATGAATATAGAGGCCCTGGGCTCTGGGACGTGGTGGATCGTTTGGTGACATTCTAGCCCCAAATTGAACAAATCTTCAAAGGATCAGTCTGGTTGAAAAGGGACAGAGATAGCTTTTGTATGCTTTTGTCATGTCCGGGCACAAATTGCACTGTATTGTCTAATTGGTGCAGTGACCCTGACAGCCCATTCAGGATGTTGCCATTTTAAACTTGCGTGAAACTCCTTGTGTTTTTGAATCTTTCGTGTGTGATCTACAACCGTTTCTACAACTTAAAGCACAGTCAAAAGTCATGCCTGCTTAAAAGTTGGAGGCTGTTTTAGTTCCGCCAAAATTTGTGGTAGTAAGGCTTTGTCCAGAGAGTCTGTACAGGTAGTGATTTGAAGGAACATGGAATCTCATCCAGATCCTCATCCCTCAGATGGTCCTATTGAATCCCAAACATCTCGCAACATTTGCAGCCTTGCTGGCTGATAGGGCTCCGTTTGAGCGCCAAAGGCCAAAAATATGCCAAAAATTAAAGACCTCCGGATGATTCCCATAGACCTGGATTCACATGTGATGACGTTCTTAGTTTGGAGCTCAAGAGCTGGGAGTGTGTCTGAGCCTCTGACAATTTTGAAAGGGATGAGAAATGGGGTGGGATCAATATGATCAGTGTTTATCATGTTTTGACTCCAAAATATACTATAACTTATTAACTAATAACTACTTATACATATTTTACACTGTCATAAGATGCCGATCGCTCCTTGACTGGGTCTCTACTTGGCGCCATGGTGTGGTCATGGTGGCCTTTCGGATTATCTGGTGATGAAGCGAACTGCCACTCGGCAGAGACCTGGGCTGAAGGCTGCTGAAGATGCTGAGATGATGCGGGTATTTTTGGATTGATCGGATTGTTTGAGTTCCCATGTGGCAGTGTGTCAAAACCTTGTACCCCTGGTGAACATCAAAATAGCTGGTACATGGATGTTCATCCCCCTAAAATGATATTAATAGGTATTGATCCATACCCATGTCCTTTCAGGTGATGTGGTGGAATTCCAAGACGATGATGCTCCAGCAGCGCCAAATTTTGAGCTACTCACTGCTGAGTGGGAGGAGCCTTGGATGCTTCATATGTCATGATGGTCATGACAAGTCATGCATGCAAAATCCAAGCCTTTTCTTGGGAACCAAGTTGGTGACATCTCCAACTACTGTACTTGCCACATCTTGTACCATGGATTGCAGGTGAAGAATTGCATGAGGTTGGATGCTGGCTACTCGTTTCAATCTCTTGTTCAGGAACTTCAAATCGCAGTGGTCCGTGGCTTCCTCGGTACCAAAGAGGTGGGGCTGCGCTGATTTCTAGCATATTCCGTGTGGCTGCGCTGATTTCTAGCATATTCCCCAGCACCTGCGAGCCGCGATGATTTGGCGCCAGGTGGATGAGGTCATGCAGATGAAGCAGCATTTCACGCTGAAGGCGCTCTTTTGTCGGTGCACTACACTGTACTATGCTCTACGGTGAATGTTGCAGACTATTGTTGGTATTGTTGAGTGGTCTCAATTGCCACTTCCTTGGATTTTTGAAGTTGGCTGTATGTGCGTGTTTATGTGCGATCTTGAGTTCCCGTCCCGGAGTGGCAGTTTGGTGCTTGCAAGCTCTGCGCCGTGCTAGGAAATCAATGACCGCGATGATGAGTTGGTTTATAGCCACGAGGTTTGGAGAATGGAACATGAACTCAAGGAGCCTGAGATGATCGCAACATTCGATTCGCTGAACAACCGATTAGTTTCATTTTCCATATTTTCCATAAGGTCACGCACGGCTAAGGTTGGCCGATGAGTTGTTGATGCCTGCCGTCTTTCTCCAGATGTTTTAAGGTCTCCCTACTGATCCTACTCAACATTGAACATTATTTTCTATCATTTCATTGCATGTCCTTGTAAGGTTTGCAGCAACTGCTTGACATCTGCGCAGGAGGCTTTGCCCCACATATATCACCGCCTAATGAACCATTGCAGGCCAGATCATGCTTTTCAGCACATTTTCCCCAGTAAAATGCGGAAACAATTGTATGCAACTTCCGTTGTTTGATATGGGTTTGTCCGATCACAAAATGGCCCTGGCCATTTAAATTAAACTCATATTATATATAATGCTACACGCACTGCGGAAATATGATTCACAAGTGAATTTAGGGGCTTGTCAGGGCTGGGCCTTTTCCCACAAACTTGAGATCAAAATGCCTAAAAAAGTCAGCTGGATTGACAGACTCCCCCTTTCTTGCGAGTCCAACAAACTACGCGGTACACTTCTCGATTTGTGCACCTTCACCAGGCTCAAGGCATCTTTACATGGGGCTTCGTCTTCTCGTTTTTGTACATTTTGACATCACTGTTGATGTCAGCCCCTCATCCTTGTGCTGGTGCTGGAACGCGTTCCATGGATTTCTAATCGATCTTGTTGATCGGTCTACCACAGCGCTATCAGCACCACGCACGGCGGCGCTCACCTGTGCAGTGTCATCAAACTGGTGAACTCCTCTCTGTTCTGTACGGCCATAGCGCCTGTCACTGAGCTCCTCTGGAATCCTTGGCTCCAGTTGTACTCGTTGGAGGTGGACTTGCCGTGCTTGGCAACCCAGGCAAATCAGCTTTGGATCTGCTGATGCATCCCCCGGTTTCCCATGAGGTCGGGATGGGGTCCAATCCCCTCCCAAGCCTCCCAAGCCTCCTCCGCCACCATGCCGATGATCCCCACAAAAGCGTCCATCAAGACCAGCATCACCATCATGTGCAACAGAAGGAGGAAAAGGAGGAACAACTGTTGGTTCATGTTGAGGTGGAGGACATGGCTCACCCGTACTCGGCGGAGTCCCATCTGGCACCCGTGTTCCGTTTGGAGTATACCGGGTTTCCTGCTTACCAGGACCAGCTTTACAGTTTGAACTCCTTGGAGTGTGATAGCCCTGCTTTCCATCATCCACCTTTGAAGAAACTTTTTCCAACATTCAATCCATTTCCCCCAACTGCTGACCATGAAGAGAAGGACACATGGCTATGTTCACCACTAGACTGCTGCTTCCATTGGCGCAGTTCTTCTAACTTAGCCATCAGCTTGGCATTCTGGTCACGTAGATGGTCAACTCTTCCAAAGAACGCTGCAATTCCTCAACAGGTTGTTGTGTTTGAGACCTGGGCCTATCATCCACTTGCCGACCATGCCCAAAACCATTGACATCACCAGTCCGTTTCTCACCACATCCATCCGGCATACGACCCTCTGTTCGTCCACCGCCACGCTGACTTTGCATTCCAAGTTCCGAATTCGCCGCAGCTAATGTCCTCTGCGTCGTCCTTCTACTTGGTGGTGTGACAAAAGATCCCCCAGAGCTACGTGCAGCTACTGCCAACCCCGAAGAAACCCCTCGTCCTTTGCCAATCACGCCTTCACTCTGGATTGGCTGTCCGTCATCAGGCGACACTGCAGCTACCGGCAGAAATTCAGGCCTAGTATAATAACCCAGTTTCATCTCATCCTTGATCTTTCGGGAGTAGTGCCCTTACCTTCCAGATCCACCCCTTCTGGGGGAGCAGACTGAGATCGTTCCATGCCACCACAGATGAAAAAAGGTAGGATGAACCCCTATGACGTTGGGCTCAAAACCCTTGTCAGGGGTGTGCCTTTTCCCACAAACTTGAGATCATTATGAAGCCAGCTGGGTTGGCAGAAGGCGAATGCTATCACATTTTTGGACAAACCCATATTGCAAGAGAATCCGAAACTGACACCCTTTGCCCAGCACACTGTCTCGTTTGAATGTCCTGCCAGGGCATTTGATGCGGAGCTGTGGCATGAGATTGAGAGCGGCGATCGTTTTTTCCCTGAGATCGAGTCTTTTTCTCAGCTAATGTGACAGGACATGCCAGGTATGTCAAATTGTTATGCATATTTGATCATAACACACATGGTCCTGATGTAGGAGCTTTTTCTTCAGAGAGATCCAGAAAGGATAAGGATGCATTCCTATATGTGTCACTCACTTGGAGACCCCTAAGAGTCATATCTCGTCCGTGTAGGAAGATTTAACCACCTCACCCAAGCAAGGTATATCGTCTATGACGTAGCTCGTCTTGGCGAAGCTGGAAAAATCGAACCGCACACAGACAACCAGTCCCAGGCAATCCTGACACCCTTGGGATATTTAAAGTTTGTCATTTCTGATCGTTTGTGCATCAGTCAATCGACATTAGCCGACCTGTTTGATCAGGAGAATATTTTCGAGGGTTTGCTGTCTTGAAGCATTGAGATAATTGTTGATTTTTTAATTTACTAGATTATTGTTAACACATGTTAACACTATTATAGAATTATTCCATTTGTTCATTTTATCCCAACATTTCTGCGCTGGTTTCATGTTCTTCCAAGGCAATCCCAGGGGTTATTTTGTCTCAAGATGTTTCCTGCGAAGATCTATGCAGGTGACTGTTGTGGTCCTGCTGTCTCACGAGAACGAGTTCCAGGGTGGCCTCAATCATTTCGAACCCGGCTTTGACGGTGGAGTTGCTTGACTATGTTTAGTGCATTTCAATACGGTCTCAATTGTCTACTGTTTGTGCTTGAAGACCAATCCCAACAGACACTTAGCTGTTTCGCAGGAGAACCGAACGGCAAGGCTGAAAAGAGGCCGAGCAGTGATTTGTATTTTTTAAAATTCAACTCACCAGACGCAGCAATGACCTGACCACAATCAGTGCTAGGCGATGCTGTTTTCTTCTATGGTGATCAATGCATGCACTGGATATCGCCAGTGGTTTCGGGACGAAGAGCAATTCTTCAAATGGCCACTTGGCATATTCAGCAATTTGTCGTGTTGTGTTGAATGGACTTCAAAGTATATAATTATAAATAATATATATACATATATTATATAATATAAATAATATATATATATGTATATACAATATAAACAATATATAAAATATAAGAAAATATACAATATATATGATACATATAATATATAATATATATATATATATATTATATAATATATATAATATATAAATATATATAATATATATGATATATATAATATATATAATATATAATATATATTTAATATGTATAATATATATATATTATAATATTTATATATATATACAATATACTACATATAATATATATAATATAGCATTTATAATATATAATATATAATATATAATATATAATGGTTTTAATATATATATCTATAACTTAAATAATATATATAATATAAATAATATATATATAATATTTCATATCTTTAATATAATATATTTAGTTTATATATTCATTATATTATATTTAGAATATAATATAAAAAATAAATATAATATCTTTATTATATTTATAATGTAATAAATATATATAATATATTTAATATTTTTAAATATATAATATTAATAATATTTATATAATATATATATATACGATATATAATGTATATAATATATTATAATATATATATATTATAATATATACACATATATATATATGTATGTCATATGTATGTTGGTTGATGGAAAGGTTTCTTAGCTGATCACCATAGAGTATATTGTTGTAGCTGTATGTATTTGCTTGTATTGGTGCATATTTGTTCTTCTTCACCACCCTGGACTGGAGTCATGTGGAGTCAATGGCCACACGAGCGCAGGAGTTGAGCCGCGGGTGGCATCGATGCGCACTGTATGGATTCCTGGAAGGCATAAGTTGCTGAAATCAGCGAAAGCTGCCATGAAGTTGACAACGCAAAGCCCAAAGTGCGCTTTGCGTTGACCCAACAAGCGCAGCTGGAAATCGTCAACAAATGAATGCAGTGCCGGGGTCGTCCGGGGTCCACAAAACAGTATTGCTGAGAAGCTTGGCATCCGGCCTGGCTGGGTTCCTTATCCTTTTCATCAACATGATGCTGTCTCTGTTCCACAACCGTTTGGCAGTCTATCAATGTCTATTATGCTAGCCCGTTTTCGCTTCATGGGGAAGCTTCATGATTGCTCATGATTGTGTTTTGTGAGATGGACCATGGTAACGACTGCGCGGTACACACAGCATATTTGGCTTGCGGACTAGCAGCGCATGGCGCGGCACTCCAGAGAATTCTACATAACGGGCGATCAACTTCAAGACATGTGCGCCTTGCTCTCTATGTCCATTGTTAATCTTTGTTTTTTTTCTCCCTGAGCAGCTCGTTTGGCAAGGATCAAGGAACAACGTTGCAGGAACAGTGGTGTGTGGCAATGCACAAGCACTTGGCAACCTTTTCCAGGTTTGATTGTGCCATGGCAACCCTTGCTGAGCAAAAACCATGGTTGCTGGATGCGGATTCAGGCAGGAAATGGCAGGGAAGAGAAATGTGGAAGATTGTCGTATATGATTTCGCGGTATATCATCGAACGAAGGAAGTTTAGAAGTCAAACTTCCGACAATATGGACAGATGAAAAGCAGAGTAGGGCAGAGGCAGAGAGAAGAGAAAGATTAGAAGAGAGAAGAGTAGAAGAGAAAGAGTCAGAAGAAAGAAGATGCAGATGCGCGAAAAGGTGGGAAAGTCGCAAAACACTGTTTTTCCAATGATTTGTGGCTCCGGAGGGTCGAAAAGTAGGCTCGCTAAAGCGGCGGGTGCGGAGCCAGCTGGCCAGATGAGAGATGAAAAAGTGCACGCCGTTGTGGCGCGAAGCATATTTGCAAGTCAAAATGTACAAAACACCTGGTGCTCGGACCACTTTTGGAGGTTGAGATGTCGAAAAAGTGCACGCCGTTGTGGCGCGAAGCACATTTCGAAGTCAAAATGTACAACGCACACCAGGTCCAGACCACTTTTGGCAGTTGAGATGTCGCAAAAGTGCACGCCGTTCTGGCGCGAAGCACATTTCGAAGTCAAAATGTTAAAAACACAAGGGGTTCGGATCACTTTTGGAGGTTCAGATGTCGAAAAAGAGCACGCCGTTGTGGGCCGAAGCACATTTCGAAGTCAAAAGGTTAAAAACACAAGGGGTTCGGATCACTTTTGGAGGTTCAGATGTCGAAAAAGAGCACGCCGTTGTGGCGCGAAGCACATTTCGAAGTCAAAAGGTTATTAACACAAGGGGTTCGGACCACTTTTGGAGGTTCAGATGTCGCTTCGCGTGGCAGGCGCAAGGGATTGCGCACCTTGTCAAAAGTGAGCAAAACGTAAGGGTTTTGTAGCATTTTCAACTACAACCACCACTACACCACACTACACTCCAATACATTACGCTACGCTACAACTACAACTACAACTACACCTTCATTACATTCTACTACACTACACTCCACTACACTACTCTGCACTAAATTACATTCAATTACACTACGCTACACTACGCTACACTACACTCCACTACACTACACTACATAACACTACACTACACTACCTTCCACTACACTTCACTACATTACACTACACTACACTCCACAACACTACAACTACAACTACACAAATACACTCCACTACACTCCACTACACTAAATTACACTCCACTACACTAAATTACATTACACTACACTACATTACACTACACTACACTCCACTACACTACACTACACGACACTACCTTCCACTACACTACATTACACTACACTCCACTACACTAAATTACACTACACTACACGACACAACCTTCCACTACACTTCACTACATTACACTACACTACGCTCCACAACACTACAACTACAACTACACAACTACACTCCACTACACTCCACTACACTAAATTACACTACACTACACTACATTACACTACACTACACTTCATTACACTACATTACACTACACGACCTTCCACTACACTTCACTACATTACACTACACTCCACTACACTACAACTACAGCTACATTAACAACTACACTCCACTACACAAAATTACACTACTCTACTACATTACACTACATTCCACGACACTCCACTACACTACACTACATTACACTACACTGCATTACACTGAATGACACTGCACCACAGATAGACAGGTAGACAGGTAGACAGATAGACAGACAGACAGACAGACAGACAGATAGATAGATAGATAGATAGATGGACAGATAGACAGACAGACAAATAGATAGAGAGACAGCTAAATAAAAAGATAGATAGATAGATAGATAGACAGATAGACAGATAGATAGATAGATAGATAGAGAGATAGAAAGATAGATAGATAGAGAGATAGAAAGATAGAGAGATAAAGAGATAGAGAGATAGAGAGATAGAGAGATAGAGAGAGATAGAGAGAGAGAGATAGATAGATAGATAGATAGGTAGATAAATAGATAGATAGATAGATAGAGAGATAGAGAGATAGAGAGAGAGAGATAGATAGATAGATAGATAGGTAGATAGATAGATAGATAGAGAGATAGAGAGAGAGAGATAGATAGATGGATGGATGGATGGATAGATAGATAGATAGATAGACAAATAACTAGAAAACTAGACAGCTAGATAAATACATAGGGAGATAGATAGACAGAGAGATAAATAGATAGATAGACAGATAGATCAGTAGGTAGGTAGATAATCAGAGAAAGATAGTTAAACAGAAAGAAAAAGAGAGAAAGAGAAAAAAGAGAGAGAGAGAGAGGGAGATCAAGCACCTTTCAGTCCATCAGTGGCTTCGCTCTGCCATCCCTGATTCACAACAACCAACCTCTCCTATAGGTATCCTATTTTTGAAACTTCCGCCACCGCCTTGCGCGGTACTACTGGTATGCATGATATTCCCGTCACAGCCACAGAGGAAACAATTTCCAGACCCAATCTGCAGACTGATCTGCTGTTGGTTTGTGGGACCGTTCATGGCAGAGGAGAATTGACATGATAGGACGACTCTTGGTGCTGAAACCAGCCCATGTGCATGTTTTTTCTTTACATTTTTTAATGTTTTGGGTTTGGAACTTTGAACATCCAAAATCGTAACTTGGGTTTATGGTATTGCATGATATTGTAAATCTGGCGATCCAGCGAAACCACAGTGTTGGTCAGTTGCTTTGCCCAGGGGCGTCTCAGCAAGGCACCTATGCAAGGGTTCCAGGCAGGGCTTCAGCATGTGATGCCGTTGGCTGCTTCCTTGTCAGATTGATGTTCCTCGATTGTTGATTTCTGTATGCGCCTTTCTTGTTGTGATATATAAATATATATGTGTGATATATATTATATATATAAATACGTATACATATTCGCTGAATGGTGGTCCTGGCTGAAATCCATGGACTGTAGCCCGCTGCAAGTTGGTTAATTGTAAAAACCAACTAAAATGGAGTCAGGCCCTTGAATCTAAAGATGATGGCTGGATTTCCAATATCCCTGGTGCTGGCTGAAATACAAAGAGCCAAACCCCAAATCCAAGGGGCCCTAATCTATGGTGGCCTAAGCGTGGGGCCACCATGAGCATGTTTGGGGGCACCATTGGCTACACGAAGGGTGAATCCTGAAATCAAAACATCCGAATGCTAAGCTCAGACTCCCTAGATTTTAACCATTCAGATGTGCAATTTGGTGGGTTAGTTAGACCCCCCAAAACTCTATCCTGGTGGCTAGTTTTTTTGGGGGTCAGAGCCCCCTGCAACTGTCCAACGGGGATTATATGTGTGGTGCTTCTTTTACCCAGAACCGGTCAAGTGGGTGTTGATGGTTCACGTGTTCACGTAATCGATGCCTCCAAATGGCAACACCGCATCTCGTGCAAAACAGGAGTTGAAGACGACACGACCTTTGAATGGGACTGACTGGGTGGGTGAGTGATGTGAGTTTGGGGCATTTCAGAGGTGCAACGCATCCTGCTTTGTAGAAACACGTGACAGATCTAGATTCTGAAAAAGATGGCACGACAGCTTACTGCAGCAATCAACCTACTTTCCTTTCTATCGTTCATCAGAGTGACTGAGCCAAGGGTTCTTCAAAAAAGCCGTTCCAAATAAATAATCTACACATCTCGCATCTACACATCTTACATCTACAGATGCTTGTGCAGGAGTCATTGGGGGAACCTCTATTCATTTTCAGCTACACAGCGATGGTCGTGGGTGGCTTGTGCAGCATGAAAGCTTGACGCAGTCTTCCAATGTTCTCACAGAGACAGCATCAGAACATACAGCATGACCAAACAAACCGAGGTCGACAGTGCCCGGGCAGCAACTATCAGCAACTTGTTCTTCTTCGCTGTCTAGAGATGTGCAGAATCAAATTTACTTTTTTGAAGGTTTCACTGTCAATCGTGCGTTTCAGTCTGTTAATGCAACCTGGTTGTGATTTTGCATACTGTTACTATTTGTTGCTAAAAACATGCTAAAAACAGATGCGTGGCTGTTCCAAGAAAGCATATGTTCCCTTGATACGTATTCTATGCCAACAGCCAGTGCCTGCGACTCTTATGCCGTGTGGTCATCGACTCTTTACCCCATGGTGGAGTAGAGGTGCATGGCTTTGTCGCTGCTGGCTTTGCAAGTTTTCTCCCCTGGCCTCTAGTCCGCGAGGGGCGGCAGCAGCTGGTGACCATTTAAGACACTCCTACCAGCACCCAAAATGATGCCAGCTGGGATTTTATTGCTGGCACTGTGGGGAACCCGTAGAAGAACAGTATAGAACAGGACATAGGCATGAAGAAGTCAGAGCTTTGGATCAGGAGTTGGGGAGAGTGACTAACGTGCCTCAACAGCCACATTTCCAGCTGGAATCAGGTGGATTTTGGATGATTTCGTGACCAGACTGTTGTGACCCAATCTTGCTAGGTGTGCAGAAGATGCTGCAGCAGCACAATACAAACAGCTATTTAATGAACTGCGATGAGGCCCTTCGGAACCAACTTCGGTCAAGTGCTTGAGATCTCACGGCATGAAAACCTGTAGGTTTCGGCATGGGAAAGCCCCGTGCGAGTGCCAGGAGGCGGTTGGATTTGCGCAGACCTGCATTTGCGAAACGACCAAAGCATTTGTAAGGTGCCTTGCTCCAAAGGACAAGAACCGCTGAGTGAAAAAAATGAGAGTTCTCCGGGAAGAAAGCAACTTTACTGAGGGGTTTGATTTGGGGTCTGATGATTTGGTGATTCTCAAGGTGTTTTGCACCTGTCTCCATCATTGTGGCGCTGGTTGTTGCTGCGCAGCTTATTCTGTGCCAGCGTTTGCGCAGGGCTTAGTCAACTTGTTGCTGGTTTACAGCTGGGATTTGTGGTCTTTGATGTCTTGGAGAAGCACCAGATCCTGCTTTCCTTTTGAAGACCCTTCACAGCTTGGCAACACAAAACTGAGGTTCTACATTATGCTTCGATGTGGTGTTCTGGTTGACTTCAAGAATCTTTCTCCATTCAAGGACCCAGAAGCACATAGCTACAAGTATGCTACAAATATGCAACATGGTCTTTCCCCCTAGGTGATAGGGATGTATAGGGATCCTTTTTCGGACACCGTCCTTATTTGTCGTTTGGTGTCACAAAAGGCATGGACTTGCCATGACCCCATGACCCCATGACTTGGAGGATCCTCTCTTTTGGTGGGTGCTTTTGAATGGAGTGATGTCCTCAGTGCGGTGGACCTTGGTAGATCACAATGCCATACAATGCCTATGATATGCACGATTATGCACATTGCAGTACCATGTGCATTCATTTGATTTCATTTGATCATGGGTTGATATGTGTTCAATGTATTTGAAGGTGATGAGTGCCAACAGAATTAGCTTTTGTTGACTGAAGAAACAACAGAGAAACAACGCTCGAACAACATAATATATACGGTAACGACATTTAAATATGTGGAGGGCGGGCCAGACCGCGAGGCCCAGGAGGTAGTATAAAATACAAGTTCGTATATTTAATTAAATGTAATTACCGTATGTTTAAATGAATTGGATTCCGTATGTTTAATGGCCGGGCGGGCCAAGGAAAACCTTCCCGGAGGTAGTCTAAATACCTGTTCGTATGTATCAAAATCCGTTTATTTAAATGTAGTTGCCGTATATATATATAATATAGATAATCATAAACAAACCAGATGCAGACAGCTGCCGTGGCATTCGCCGAGAGTCCTTTGCAACACCGAGCCAGGAGCGGAGGTAACCTCATGTTCAACATCGTTTAACTAGTTTGGTCAATTTGTAGTCTCAACTATGGCCTTGAGATGCCTGGAAGTTCAATTTGAGTGGAGGTTGTGAAGCACAAAAAGTCCTGCTGGTGTGCTGCAAAGCCTCGTGTGCACGAATTCAGGTTTGCGCCATGTCACACTTTGTATTCCATATGCTGGTGGTTCAGCAGATGCACATCGGGAAAGACAATTTGCAAAAGGTCATAGTGGCTTGTCGGAAGACTGGTCCGTTCTGGCATCATGTCATGTCACACTCTGATTGATTGAAATCGGTGTTTGCCCCCGCGAACACTCTTAAACTCCCTGGAAAACCCGGACCTTTCAAAAGGGGACTGTTATTGTTCGCCAAAGGATTCTCTGAAGCAAGCAGCTTGGCTGAACTAGGTGATTTGAGTGTTTTAACAGAGACATATTGGTTCGAAGCATCAGCATGAAAACATCGACACTGTCTGAATTTGACCAAATTTGACCAAGAAGGGATAGAACGACCGAATCGGCCAAGGATTCGTTCTTTTTCGGTTTGCCATCTATTGTCTATGTGCTCTTCCTATACTTGTCATACGATGTCGAATGGTTGCTGCTTCCGTTGAGCAAATTCTGGGAATCAGATCCAGAATGGGCTCAGAAGACATCCTTCGAAATGGTTCCTCAGCTGCGTTCTCGAAAGGCTAAGAAGATTGTGCAGCATTGCACAGAATTGACCGTGAGAAGCAGCGTGTTTCCAGTATGCCCTCAGTATGCCCCAATTCTGTTTCGTTTCCAGTCAGCCATTCTGAGATTCCTGAGATTTCCTGAGGCCTTTGTGACTGAAAGAGCTGCTTGCAAGACTGTGCTGCAGGATGCAACATGCATTCAGGAGACATATAGACAGAGACAAGCAGCAAGGCTCTATCTGACTCTATACTTGACGATGAACTTGCAGGATGTGGCTGATGCTATTGCGCTGCAGTCACTAGACCGTGGCTTGGATGAATAAACATGAATAAACTACAAGCTGCAAGGAGAGAAACGCATTTTCCCGGTGCAGGTTGGGATGCTTGTGCTTGGACTTGTGCTTGGACTAGCATTTCACAATATTTCACATCATGTCACTACAGATGGCTCTGTGGCTCTGTGTGTTCCCTTCTCTTTGCACGCGGTTTCTGCGGACATCTTGGGGCATGACTTGTGCTTCGAACTTGCTGCCGACAGGATGCGTCTCCAACCCCTCAATCAACATTCTGATTATCATTCAACCTTTTCATTTGCAGGGCTGCTGTGTGACCGGTGGCATGTTTGAAAAATGTGTCTGGCAGAAACATTTTTTTTGATCTGCGACATGATTGCAGAGGTGGTGTGGAATTGCAGAGAGCTGATAGCCTGACAACTAACAACGCTGCACGCGCCTTGATGCAACGTTGTCACCTGGGAGTATGCAAGAAGGCTATTGATGGATGTTGCACATTTATACTGTGCCAAACTGCAGGGAGAACAGTCGGTGCTTACTGTATGGTTGGTTTGCAGGATGTGCAGCGAAGGAACAACTCAGAATTTGATCATTCTACAGAGGATCTAGGTATAGACCTGAAACCCAGGTCCCTAATTTCAGTATAATGGCCCTGACGTCCTACCATTGGTGATCAACAAACTGTGATCTAAGGTCCGACTCGTAATGCATTTGCAGCTTGGCAAATTCCTGCACTTGGGGATTTCATTGGATTTCCAACTAGATCCACCTTCCGTCCGGTCGCAGTTTTGAAACTTTAGAAGAATTGGTTTGCGTGTCCAAATTGATTCAAATGGCTTTCTTACTCTTGCCTCGTGCTATGAATTTGTCAGGTGCCGGAGGCTAGACAGCAAAAAGCGAAACAAGCTCACATAAGTCGGCGACAAGTTGTGTCTGTGCCGGCACAAACACCAAGGACAAGATTCCAGTTTGCAATTCGGTGGTTTGGAACGACTGAAATGACGTGTTTGACCCACTGTTTTGAAAACAACGCCAGACCAGCCTTAACAGCGGATGGGATTTTGAGCCAATATTTCAATATTTCATTCTGGATTTCATAACACTGCGTCCCTGAGTTGTGTCCTTTAGCCGCTTTAGCCCAGCTCTTTTTGCCCAGCTGTTAGAGCTTTGGAGCAAATCCAAGACTTCGATATTGCAGAAATTTGCACCCCAATTTCTGTGGTCTCATTGTTGATGCCTTGGTGATGACCTTTGGCATCCTTTGGCGACATGATGGTGACATGCAGGAATTATTTTGTTGAACGTGCTTGGATTTCTCGTCTCCTCAGCGACTCTCAATTGGTGGCACAGGATCGGCGGCTTGGCTCAGACAGCCTCAGCGTGGCAAGACTTGACGAAATTTTTCAAGAAGCAGTTCTTACTCTTCTGAAACGAAGTAAGAATGAGAACAAAATGGAGCCGGACTATGCCGGACTTAGGAAGTGCCGCACTTTCTATTTTGCTTGGGTGATATGGATGTGCTTGACATCCTTCATGTGTTTGGCTGCTGCAACTTGGCGCATAGATATTGATGATGTTGTGACCCAGTGAACTCAGTGGCCTGGTGGGACAAAGCTTGAGGTGGCAGCGGTAATCCTTCAACTGAAAAATGATATCGAAGACATCATTGCTGGTCATGGCATCTTGGCATATGTTTCATGGATGTTTGCAAGGAGAAACCATGAGAAACTGTGACTGTATTGAAGGCTATTGGCTACTGGACTCATTTGACGCGTTTTGATATTCAGGGTGCTTCAAGAATTGCTTGTGTGTTTCCACTTCCACAATCTTTCACAATCAACAATTGTTTCAGACCTGTGCAAGGAGAAGAATATATTTGCGTTGCCATCGTTGGGACAAATGCTTCTAGCTCAGATATGCTCAGATTGCCATCGTTGTGCCATGCAGTTTCCAGTTGGAGAAGCCAAAAACCCTAAGGGAACGTATCATCCAGCATCATCCAGCATCCAGCAGCCAGGTCCTTGCCATGATTGTTGTGGCCTGCTACTATGTGGGTGACCTGGTCTTTCCATGAATGCGGCAGTGCGGATGATGGGGGGCATCCCAAATTGTATCTTTTTGATGCCCCCCACACACACTGCACAGAAAGAATTTGGGATTTTGTAGGTTGCAGGATGGTTCACCATGGATTGAGATAGAAATCTGTCTCAAACATCACAAGAAATTGGGCAGTGTGAAATGCCTGATCTTTTGTACTTCGAACAGTCTCCCACTTTTTGGCCAGGGTACGAAAATCGCGATGCCCCTGTACACTAAATTGATCTAATTTGGGGCCTACAAGCCTGAGAATGCAGAGCACTTGTGGTTGCAAACATAGCTTCCACATCACCTCAGCAAGTGTGGTGTCAAAGAGAGCATCCAAAAAGCGTCACACGGGGACCTTGGACAGCACTCATGAGTCATCATTTATGATTTATCTGGTTGGTGGTTTGGAACATTTTTATTCCATATACTAGTATTGGGAATAATAATCCCACTAATGTTTTTCAGAGGGGTTGAAACCACCAACCACTTTATGATTTGAGTTGTTTTGAGAAATAAAGAATAAACTGACTGAACCGTTGCAGCGCAAAAACTATCGTTTTTCCATGTTTTTCCACTTCTGACACCTGTAAACATGCACGATCATCCTATTACCTTTTTGGCAGGGCCAAATGGTCGTTTTCAGAGGCGTCTTGACGGGACCACTGTTCAGCTGCTCTCCAGCTCTCACAGGCCTCGCTGCAATGCGCCTGTGTTGGTGCAGCTTCGCGATGCTTCGCGGATGTTTGGAGCAGTTGACATCAAAAGCGTGACTGGCTTGAACATGCTTGAACCATGTTGACTCCTTGAACGGCGATCAAGTTGCAACTAGAAATTTGCACGCCAGATTTATACGTGACTATACAGCTGCCCATCATGAAGTTGAAGGTTTGAATAAACTTTCTTGAACCGAGCCTTTCTCAGGCCCAATAGATAGGAAGCGTCAAGAATCAAGACCGATGCCACTGTGCACTCAACTTTGTCATTCTTATTGTTGACTTGAATTCTATTGCATCTGCAATTTTGCAAGAGGGTAGTTAAATAACGTATTTAAAATAGTAATAAGTAATAATATCGGGATGAAAATGAAACTGTTGCTCATGCACGGCAAACGCTGTATTGTTTTGTGCCTTCTGGAGCGACCGGTGAATGGGCAGCTGGGGCCTTATTCCAAGCTGAGCCGAGACAGCGACAGTTGCAAAGCTGTACAGCTCTCTTATACGTCTGGTTGCGTTCAGTGGTGCCTGCAGAGATTTCATTTCAATTCATTTCATATAGCTTGCACCGTTTCAAATGGTTCAATCTTTACCTCTTCTGCTGAATATCACAAGAAATCACAAGATCTTCGTCACAATGTTGAGTTGAGGAGCAGCAGCCAGTAGAACGTTAGTTACATTGGTTTTCATAGCAGGCTTGAAGTGATGGAATGACTAACACGGCGTCTGAATCAGCGATCGCGCGATTACTGGATATTCCCACCTCCTGCAGCCATGGACACCGACTTTGCAGGGGAGTACCGGTCACTTGCGGACCCTGGACACCTAGCCGATGTGGAATCAGATCCAAAAAAGGTGGGGAGGGGGATGACTTCCCCTTGTAGGGCCGATCTTCATCTGTGACTGGACTGTTTCCACAGAGCACATTGTACAGTACTTGTACAAGACAAGCAATTGCAACCAAGAGGGACAACACACCTTCAGCTACTATTCAACTACTTTGAGTTGCTTAGTGCACGCGGTTATCGTGATACAGTGACACGAAAATGATCATGAACTGAAGCTACTTGCATTTCACTGGAGATGTTTGAAACTCGACATTCAGGCCGGAGAGGCGCAACGTTTCAAGAAGATACTGAAAGCCAATACCTCCACCTTCAAAGACAAGGCACGAAAATCGAGGAACATCGAGGAAATGTGCTCTATGACTTCGACCCAAAAATAGACGAAAGCGCTATCACGCTGTCAGAACTTCAGCTACAGTGATGTCAAGTTCCCCTCAAAAGCCAAACATGTCACCATCAGCCTTCATGCATGTCAGAAACACGGATCTATCACCATGTCATGAAACATGTATCCAACCTGTCAGGTCCAACACATAGCATGCACAGAAACCCTTGTTGCTTGTCCGACCGCAACAGGGTACCCTTTGGCCAACTGTGGCACTTGCCTTCGTGTGCCTTTAGAAAGGCCTGCCGACTACCTCGCAGCCATAGGTGGGAAAACCCGCTTGAGCGTTGCCTGCTGCTTTTGGGACTTGGAAATCGAGAAGTGTAACAAGTTCGCATAGCAAGGCCACAAGCTACCTCACATTGGTAGCGGAGCCGGGCGATCCCGGTTCCGAGTCTACTTCCTGCGGTCCTTGGTGGTGACTGCAGAGATCTTTGGCAACTTGCTGCTGGTCTATGCTTCGCCTGTTCTTCCTCCTTGTGGTGACCTACGACAAGGGAGGCTGCTGTGCGCCCTGGCTTCATCCTCTTCGAGCTCAACATCCTTGCGGAGGTCTTCACGCTGGAGCTGACCCGGTCCTGTGCAGGCCGTGGACGCTCCCTTGTGCACCGGTCCTGAGCAGGCCGTGTGCAGGTGCTTTGCCAAGCGACGGTCCTGAGCAGGCCGCTCGCTCTCCTACTTCCTTGTGGAGCCCTTCAACCAGGAGAATGTCTTTGAGCCGTGACTTCAAAGATGTGGCAACTTGGAATGGCGAGCTGAACCTGTGGCATGACTACGCCCGGCATGTTCGTCTTCAATGGGAACGGACGCCGATGCACAAACGGCGACTACTGGGACCTGAGCTGGCATCCAAGCTGACCTCAAAAGCCTGGAGCGTGACACCTGACCTGGACCACCACAAGCTGAGCAAGAAGAATGGCTGCAAGTACCTGCTGAGGTTTCTCCAAGAACGACTTTGCAGGACAGCAGTCCCTGATGCTGGAGCACGTCTTGAAGACTTGCTCATACGACTACGTCGACCAGCTGGCATGTCTATGAGCCAATGGGCAAACGAAGTGATGGAGGCCTACAGAAAGGTTCAGCGGGCTATGATCAGAGCTCGACAGATCCAACGCGCCAAGGAGAAGAGCGAAAGGAAGAGCGAGCCTGAACCTCACCGTGAACCTTCATCCATGCCTACATCACCGAAGACCCCTTCACGGACTTCACCGCAGAGCCCTACACGATCCTCACGGCAGAGCCCTACGCGCACTACCGCTGGATATGGAGCTGACCCTATGGCTGGAATCCAAGAATCTGGTGACGAAGGTGGAGACTATGCCGCTGTTCCTCAAGAAGAACCTGAAGCTGATCAAGGAGAAGAAGAATGGTGGTCTGCTGAAGATTGGCGACGCTGGAAGAAGGAGCAGAAGAAATGGTGGGACGATGATGACACTTCGAGTGGAGAAGATCTACCTTGGGATGAGCTGCAAACCGAGGAGATGCAAGTTCTACCTGATGAAGTACTTGGATGGCTACTTCTTCGTCGCGCCAACCTCAGCAGCAGTCATCGACTTTCAGTACAAGCTTCAGTGGGCAACTCATTGAGGTTCTCCGACCTGGAGATTGCACTTCGTGACCAAGAAGAAGAACTACTTGCTGCTGATCATGGACGAGGTCAACAACATGGAAAGAAGCGCTCTTTCTGGGTTGAGGAAGATGGCAACTGGGGCATGGTCGTCACCAACATGGATGAGATGGACGAGAACGCCGAGATCCACTGGGTTGGCAATCAACTGCCCTCCGACGTCTATGACCCTGGTCCCAACTACAACACTGCCGAGACCTACGAGGATGATGAGATCTACTGGACTTGGGAGGCGGACGGATGGCATGGCTATGTGCCTGATGGATGTGGCTATTGGATGGAAACTGATGGCTTTGGGGCCTTTTGGACTTGTGAGGACCCATTAGCCGACCTATCTCCTGAGGAGACCAAGGAACTGGACGAAGCCTACATGACCTACGAGAACAAAGCTCGGACCTTCTTGCAAAGCCGACAGCTGCAACGTGCCAAAGGCACCAGCCGTGGATTCTTCCCTCTCTCGATGATGAAGGGGGCTGGCCGTAAAGGAAAATCCAAGGGCAAAGGCAAGAAGGGCAAGGGCTTTGGTGGCACTATGTCGTCTACGTCGTCTTCAAGCTCAAAGCCGCTGTTTGCTGCTCAGGGCGTTGACGGTTCAACCACAACGACCAGTTCAGGATGTTTCATTTGTGGAGACAAAGGTCATGGATTCCGACAATGTCCAAAGAGGTCTTCTGCGGCACCACCTTTTGCTGGCAAAGGAGGCAAGAAAGGTGCCTACTGGGTGGACTCTTTGACTACCTCTTCATTGGCCTTTGTTGGAATGGTGAACATGGTGGAGGACACCGTCTATGACACAGCAGGCTATGGCGTGCTGGATCTTGGAGCAACGGAGACGGTGGGTTCTCTGGAAGCCTTGGAAGCTCTGATGGAGATGAGAAGCCGCATTCATGGTATCCAAGAGCCTGTGGAGGTTTACAATGGATGGTCCGGGCGAAAGCCTTTCCGGTTTGGAAATGGGGCTGTGCAGTACAGCTCTAGCTACATCACCATCCCTCAACGACTTGGTGAGTTGGTTCACCTCGGCATGTACACTATTGATGCGGAGAAGGTGCCGATTTTGGTGGGCATCAAAACTCTCACCAAGCTTGGCTCTGTGATTGACGTTAGTGGCCGCTGGATGGTTTTATCCAATGTGTCTCCTGAGGTGAAAATTCCCCTTGCACGGAGCAAAGCTGGCCACCTTTTGGTCAATTTGACCCAAGACTGGCTCAACCTGAGCCGACCTTTGCAGCCAGAGCCAACCGAGGGTGCATACATGGTGCGCAGTTTGGACTTGGGAGTTGAGGCAACAGGTCATGAGGTTGACACCATCAACAACATGAATGGGTTTGACATCGACCACAACAACATGCACATGTCTGAGAAGCCGTTGCTGACAGCAGTTGGTGCACGTCGTCATGTTGGTGATGTTTGGATGATAGATGATGAAGGTGATGAAGGTGAAGGTCAACATGATGAGGATGATGAGCTGGCATTTCTCATGGCACCAGATCACAGTCACCAACCGCTGCCTTCAGCAACCCAAGAGATGCGAGACAAGATCTTGCGACAGCTGTCAAGCCCCACGCTGCCTTCAACCTCTACTGCTGCTTGCCATGTCACCGAAGAAGGCCACCACCGAGATGAAGAGCAAAGCCAAGCCGAAGGCGACAGCTCCCGACAGCGAGCGCTACGACTGGGAGAGGACGGTTGGTCCAGACCCCAGGGACCCTCGCACAGTGGGCCCTCCTTGCCACGGGGAGCATGTGATAGCTGCCCCCGGGCGTGGTTCCAAGAGTGGAGCGAACCGCCATGCTCGATGGGAGAGCTGCGAGGCGTGTGGCTTGCGCCTGTCCTACACACCAACATGGGGCTCTCATGGCGCCACTCGCCAAGCGGGACCACTTCCGCAGGACACCAAGGACCAGATCACCGAGAAGAAGCCCGACAAGAACAGCATCGACTTGGTGGACAAGAAGATCAGCTACGATGCCCAGCAGCGTTCTTTGGAAAAGCAGCTGAAGGCTGTGCAGCAGAAGAAGGAGGAGTGGATCAAGATCCAAATGGCCAAAGACGCAAAGACCAAGGGCTACACCAAGACGGAGCTGGACAACAAGTGGATCGAGGCCGAGAACAAGTTCCTGGAATCTTCCAGTCAGCTGGCAATGGGATCAGCTGGAACACCACTGGACCCTCGCGAGAACCAGTTCTGCCCAAAGATGACTCCCGAGGAGTTGGAAGCCTACCACAAACAGCTGGAGGAGGAGATGAACCATGCACCGGGCAGAAAGGCAAGAAAAGCAGAGGAGTCAGCCGAGGACCTGGAGTACAGCCAAAGGACAGCAGAGCAGGGAGATTGGACTCTCATGCCCGACAACCAGGACAACAAGTGAAGATGATGCAGGATGGCACCAACCTGGGGGCGAACTATGAAGTTTCACTTGCAAGTAATTCAACATCAAATTCTTCAACCACCTCTATGGCATTTTCTTCAAAGGCCCATGTGATTGATCTCACCAAGGGCGACAGCACAGGTTTCACTACATCCGGCATTTTGCCGACGGAATCAACCGCAAGCACTTTGCCTGCGAAGTCTTCTTCTGGTGGCAAGAGGAAGAAGGACCTGGATGACAACGATGTGTTGGTCAACGTGCTGACGAAGGAAGACACCACCTTCCTTGTGCAGGAGCTGGACAAGTTCAACAGCGAGATTGATGAGCTCTTTGCCACACTGAATGTCCTCACAACTGATGGCCGTCCTCCCACAGTACTGGAATTATGCTGTGAGGAGGACAGTGGACTTACAAAGGCCATTGAACAACGTGGGGGTCGCGGCATACGTTGTGGACTTTTCAACGGCTGCGACTTGAGCAAACAGAGTGGCTTCAACAAGGTGAAAACCCTGATTGAGGAGGAAAAGCCTGATGCAGTGTGGGTGGCTTTACCATGCGGTCCCACCTCAAGCATCCAAGAGCTCAACATGTTGACACCTGAGGGTTTGGAGAAGGTTCAAGCCAAGGTTGCAAAGTCTCGCAAACTTGCTGGTCGTGCTGTAACCCTGATGGAGCTCCAAGTGGCTCGAGGTGGCGAAGTTGTCCAAGAATGGCCACGTTACAACAAGGGCTGGAAGTTCAACTGTATCCAGACCTTTTGGAATCGCCATGAACACCACGAAGCCTATGCTGATGGCTGTGCCTATGGACTTTGTGCACCAAGTGGTGGAGCTATCAAGAAGCCTTGGAGACTGAGGAGCACGACCCGACGCATCTGGAAGATGCAACGACTTTGCCAATGCCAAGAACCTCATGTGCCTTGTGAAGGGGGTGACTTAACCAGAAGATCAGCCCTCTACCCTCAGAGGATGTGTCAGCAAGCTGCACGAATGGTGGAAGAGATCCATGGCGACTTGGTCAACAGCAGTTTTGCAGTCTCAGATGCCACGGACTGCGACATGGACTGCCTGAAAGCCTACACAGACCAAGAAGTTCAAACCACAGCTGGTGAGGTGCTCAAACTACACCGCAAGCTTGGACATCCCAGCCGTCAAGCTTTCTTGAAGATGCTGCGTGACCGTGGTGCTGGCAAAGTGATTCGCACTTTGGCTTCAATTGTGCATTGCCCAGATTGCCAAGAAGCCGCAGTCCCTCCAGCTCGACGAGCCGTAACCATCGAGCAAGCCACTGAGTTGTGGGAAGTCATCCAGATCGACAATATGGAGATCACGGTGGGTGACCACACGTACCACTTCCAGATCATCATCGATGAGGCTTCTGGCTACGGGGCAGCAAACTACTTGTTCAAGCATGACGCGGCACCTGGTTGCAGTCGCAATGCAACGACCCTGGAGTGCATCGAAGCTCTCTACAAGGGATGGATCCAATACTTTGGATACCCCAAGATGATCAAGCTTGACAAAGAAGGAGCACACAGAGGACGGCAACTTGAAGAATGGGCAGAAGGTCATGGAGTTGAAGTTCAAGCAGTGCCTGCCGAGAGCCATGGCCAAATCGGTCAAGTTGAACGCCTGATTGGAACTTTGAAACGGAAGATGCTTGCACACCTGAGGTCTTCCGATGGTTCTCCAGAAGTTGCAGCTTGGGCCATGATTGGCGCTCACAACACTATGTCCAACGTGGGTGGCTACAGCCCGTGCCAATGGGTTTTTGGCCGCAACTTCTCTGACTCCATGCGACTTTTCGATGGACATGACCTTCCCTATTGGTCTGGCATGGCATCTTCAGCAAAGATGCAGCACCAACTTCTATGCCGTCAAGAAGCCGAGAAGCATCACCGCGAGTTTGTCTTGCGGGAGAAAACCAACCTGGCCTACAACACCAAGATGGCAAAGACGGTGAGATTTGACCCTGGCGCCTTGGTTTACTACAAGCGCTACCAACCACCTGCAGATCGCAATGAACGATCTCACCAATCTTTGGATGTGCCGAGACGGCGAGTGGCCAGATGGTATGGACCAGCAAGAGTGCTGGCAACAGAAACGAAAGTTTCCTATGATGGTGCTGTACGGCAACCTCACAATGTGGCTTGGATCATCGCTTCTGGACGCCTCAAGAAGGTTCACACCAACCAACTACGTTTTGCCTCTGAAAGAGAACAACTCATCGCCCAAGGAACTCTGCAGTTGACTTTGCCTTGACCTTTCAGGATCTGGCTTCCCTCATCAACAAAGGGGAGTTCGACGATGAGATCATGTCAGAGCGACAGTTGCGAGCTGATGCAAAGAAAACCAAGATGGACTTTGAAGAGCAACAACGTCAACAACGATCTATGGCAAAACGGCAGTTGGAGGAAACTTCACCAACGGGGCAAGAGCAAGCTTCAGCAAGCACAGCATCAAGACCAAGGATGGAGACAAAGCCTGAAGATGTGCCCATTTTGGAGGAGGACATCACCCTTGAAGATGAAGAGATGGACTCACGTCATCAAGTTCAACCTGGTCTTGAAGCTGAACGTTTGCTGAGTGACCCTGACCATTTTCCAATGCCGCCACCTGATCCTGCACCACTGTACCGACATCCACTGTTTCTCCAAGCTCGACGTCAACATGAGCTGAGTGAGAGGCCCTTCCATGTGCAAAGAAAGGAGTTTCTTCAACGGGGCACTACGGAGACTGTGGATGCGGACATGCTCGTGGAGGATGCCGTCAATGACATCTTCCTGGCCCAAGTAGAGCACTACGCCTATGCAGTGACTTTGCCGACACCAACTTCAGAAGCAGAATGGCGATCCATTGTCAAGGACCCTTCGCGCTTTGTGGCCAAGAAGCTGGCGAAAGGAGTTGAGGTGTCATGGCAGCGTCTCAACAATGAACAACGCGCTGCTATGAAAGAGGCCAAGGGCATCGAGATCAAGGAATGGCTAGCAGCTCGGGTTTGCAAAGCTGCTGTGGGCGAAGTACCGCCTGACCGCCTCATGCGGATGAGATGGGTTTTGGTTTTGAAGGGCACTGACGACCCGAAAGTTGTCAAAGCAAAAGCACGATTGGTGATCGTTGGATTCACTGATCCAGACCTTGGAGCTGAAGATGTTCGAAGTCCGACGCTCTCCAGACGAGGTCGACAATGTTTGCTGCAACTTGGAACCCATCGAGGCTGGTCCACTCTGAAATCCGATGCAAAAGCTGCATTCTTGCAGACCAATGACACCCAACAGAAGAGACAAATCTTTGGGATGCCTGTGACAGAGCTGCAGGAAGCAATGGACTTACCTCCAGGACGTGCTGTTCAGTTCCTCAAGGCCGCTTATGGACTTACAGTGGCACCCAAGGAATTCTATCAGCACGTGGATGGCATTCTGCAAGGCTTCAAGCTGTCACGCCTGAAGGTTGACCCCGCCATTTGGGTTCTCAAGGAGAAGGACGCCATCACTGGCAAAACCGTTGTCTATGGTGCGATTGGTGCCCATGTGGACGACTTTTTGATGATTGGCGATGAGAAGAGCCAGCAATGGTGCAACTTTTTGGAGAAGTTCCATGGCGCGCTCAAGTGGTCACCATGGGAATGCGCACCTATGAACCATTGTGGAATATGGATGGAACAAGATGCCCAAAACACCTGGCATCTGAGCCAATCTGAGTTCTGCGAAGGACTCAATCAAGTCACTGAAGATGGGCAGGGGAAAGACTTGACTGCCAACGAGATGCATCAATGCAGAGCAATTTTGGGCGCTGCACAATGGAGAAGCTACCAGACGGGACCTCAGCATGCTGCCAAGCTGAGCCATCTCCAAAGCCTTCTCCCACGTGGAGATCGCACTACGCTCAAGGACATCAACAAATTTGTGCGTGAGATCTACCACCAGAAGGATGAGAAGGTTTCTGTGTTTGACCTCAAGGCCGAGAAGGACGATGACATCATCGCCGTGGGCTGGAGCGACGCTGCCTTGGCGAACAGGGTGGACCTCTCATCGACGGGAGGATTTGTGATTGGTTTTGCACACCGCAAGATGCTGGATGGTGTGCAGGGCCCTGTCAGCCTGGTGAGCTGGAGTACTCACAAGCTCCGCCGTGTCTGCAGGTCAAGCCTGGCCGCAGAAGCCCAAGCTTTGGCCGAATGCGAGGCCGAACTTTTTCTTGTCCGAGCTCTTTGGCAAGAACTGCAAGGTGCTGAGCTGGACTTGGAAAACCCGTGGAATACCACCAAGAAAACTCCTGGTGTGCTGGTGGTTGACGCAAAGGCGCTCTACGACACGCTGCGACAACAGGACATGCCGAACCTGTCGTCAAAAGAGAAGCACACTGCGCTGGAAGTCATGGGTTTATCCCAGCACTTGGTGGAGCAGGAGACGGTCTTGCGATGGTGCAACTCCGACCAGCAGCTGTCTGATGGGATGACAAAGATCTCTGCGGCTGAGAAGATTTCCAAATTTGTCCGAAGTGGACAGAGATGGAATTTACTTTTCGATGAAAGCTTTACAGCTGCAAAGAAAGTGAAATCCACCAAGACGGTGGATCAGCCCGAAGTAGATGTGAAGGATCCGACATGGTTGGATTTGATTGGAACTTCGGGGCATGTCAGAACTTCAGCTACAGTGATGTCAAGTTCCCCTCAAAAGCCAAACATGTCACCATCAGCCTTCATGCATGTCAGAAACACGGATCTATCACCATGTCATGAAACATGTATCCAACCTGTCAGGTCCAACACATAGCATGCACAGAAACCCTTGTTGCTTGTCCGACCGCAACAGGGTACCCTTTGGCCAACTGTGGCACTTGCCTTCGTGTGCCTTTAGAAAGGCCTGCCGACTACCTCGCAGCCATAGGTGGGAAAACCCGCTTGAGCGTTGCCTGCTGCTTTTGGGACTTGGAAATCGAGAAGTGTAACAAGTTCGCATAGCAAGGCCACAAGCTACCTCACACACGCTGGGGGGGTTGATCTTGTGGTTAAATTTTATGTTTATGATTTATAATAATATGAATATGTTTATAATATGTCACAATGTCGTTCAACTGTTGTTGCATGTTGTGGTGTTGAAGTAGTATTGAACCGTTAATGAGATGGCCATATCTTTGGATGCCCCTGGTGTTTGCCAACTGTAGCCAGGAAATTAATATCACTGTTGCCAGGATACATGTAGTGTTCCAACACAAAATGCCTGTTTGTAAATATTCTTATGCTGTGTGACGCTTGTTAGCATTTTATAACATTTTTGTACGTTAGAACAAACCAGTCGCATTGGCACGTCATGCTGGTTCAGGTGGAACGCGAAAAAATGAGTCGCGCTTTACGAGCGAAGAAGGACACTACTCAATTCGTAGAGACCTGATTCTTGAGTGAACTGAAGCAGCAGTCAAGCATTTTAATTTGATTTGTACCCCCAGGCATTCGAGAGCGCTTGATTTCTTATGATGTTGTGCCAGTTGCCACCTGCAGGAGCGTGAACAACTGCGGGCTTTGCGCGGTGGCAAGGGACACACCTTTCTGTTGCTTGGCATACCTCTTTGATTGGTCCGACTGACTGAACTCCTCAATTGTGATTTCCTTCTCTACTGATCGAGTGATGTTCCGAATGAAAGTAACATCAATTCGGTTCTTGTCTGATAGTCTGATAGTCTGATAGGGTCTGATAGAGCAAGAGCATTTGCCTTTGCTCATCGCCTGGACATGCCACTTAAACCTGGCCTTTTAATATCCGATTCTGCAAACAGAATTCATCAGAATTCTTTTTCCATCATGCCTGCCCGGGCAATGATTTCATATGTAATAAATACAGGTAGGTTAACCCCATGACTGCAACATTTGTCATATTCCAGCAGTTCAGTTGGAGATTGTTTTGGCTGAGATTTCATTTAAGGGAAATCAGCCTGGCAGGTACTCATTGACCAGTGCCCATTCACATCGTCTGGAAGCTGTGCGACTCCAAAGATTATTCAGACTACATTCTGAACATTTTGAATTTTGAATATTTTGAATTTGGAATTTCAAGCACCTTGATTCCTTTAGTTTCTGACCTGGTTTCACGCCAAGGGTCTTCCGAAACTTTATCGGCCTTTTCATCCTCAGCAACGTAGTTTGTTTCATCATTGAGACTGACAAGTCCACCGAGCAGAGATACAGACCTTTCTTTGACAATCTTGAAGCAGTGTCCTCTTGTCTATTTCTGGTGGAGTATCTTATGCGGCTGCTGACAGTTCATGAAAACAAGCGCTACATGGAACTGTCTCGCTGTCAAGCACGCTGGAAGATGCTATGTTCTTTTCCATCCTTGATCGACCTGGTTTCTTTTCTGCCATGGTTTATAGAAAGATTGCTGCCGTACAAGCTGCCAAACCTCCAGTTTGTGCGAGTCATTCGCCTATTCCGCTTGTTCAAGTCCAACTCAGTGATGGGTTCTGTTGACGTCATTGCACGTGTCTTGTTCTTCAACAGAGAAATTCTGTGTGTTGCATTCATGATCGACCTGATCTTGATATTGCTCATGTCCACCGTCCTCTACTACATGGCGCCTCCACCAGACACCCCTGGACTTGAAGATGATTTTGAATCCATTCCTGCAACCATGTACTTGTCAGTGATGATGCTCACTGGACAAGGTCAACCTAATGGACAGTTGCCATGGTACACCAAAGTGATCGTGGTTGTCACCGCAGTACTGGCGACTGCGCAATTTGCCATTCCTGCCTCCATGTTGACTTGGGGCTTTGAGCAGGAAGCTGAGAGACGTCTACATAAGAATCATCAGGTGCAAATCAAACAGAAGGAGCGCATCTTGAAAGGGGACACGCAGTGGGATGTCGAGGACATCAGTAGTAGTTCCACAAGTGAAAGTGATGTGGGTCATGAATGGGCTGAGTACGAGGCAGTTGTTGTCGGCAGCGACAGTGATACTGAAGAAGATAACATCGAGTCCGCAGCTCATTTGACCTCCCTAACAGCTTCTGAAGCTGCACGGATTGCCAAAGTTTTCTCTATCTTGGATGCTGACGACAGTGGAATGCTTCAGACTAGTGAGATTTGCAGAATAGCATCCGGCCACTCAGCTCAGAGTGGGCAGATTGATTGTCAGAATTTGGTGGAAGTCCTTGATGATGACAATGATGGGAAGACAACATCTGAAGAGTTCTTGCAGTGGCTGACTGGAATCAAGGCCAAAAATGTGCACGTCTTTCACATGATTATGAAAGATTTGGAGAACCTGAAAATGACCAAAGGAGCTGAATCAACTTTGACCTCAGGGAACCTGATGAAATTCGCGCAGCGCTTCCAGGAATTGAATGATGAGGTCAGAAGGCTGAAAGATGAGCTCGCATCGAAAGAGGCAGAGATTTCCCTCCTGAAAAGAGATCGCCCAGCCGCATGAGCCGCATGAGCCGCATGAAACTTTTCATCGCCATCGTGCTCGCACGATCAATATCCGGCAATCTTAGGTAAACGCTTTGCATTGAAGGGAAAAGGTGCGCGATCGTGTTTGCACCAACTGTGTATCAGCAGAGCAATCAGTGTTTGATAAGTCTGCAGCAAGATGGGGCTAAGACGCCTGCTGTTGCCCAGGCGCGCGATTGGCTGAGAAGGTCATGAGATGTCATGAGGATGAATGAGCAATTTGAAAAGAGTGTTGCTATGACAGGGGATGTTGCTGAAAGCCAGTATTAGTGCAATGAATGAATATTGAATGTGATCCATGACGTGTTTAAAGTCGTCTTGGAAGGAACATTGCTTTTCTTTTGTGTTGCTCTCTGAGAGCAGTACATCCCTTGCAGACCTGAAGTGAATAGATACCAAGATGGTGCACTTGATACCGCCCTTGTCAACCACTGCCAATGAAGAGTGATAAAAAGTGCGCGCCTTTTCTGTCAACACTTTACGAAGCTTTCACACACAACTCTTCAGAAGCCCCAATCTTGGCAAAGATGCATGTCCACAAGCGGCCCTTGAGGCATATTCGTGAGGGTGGGCGCAAATGAAGTTCCTAGCAACTCAAGAAAGTAGTCCTAGATAGTCCTAGACGGAGCAGTGCAAGATACTCAACGTTCACAGCAAGATATGACCTCAAGCTCACCTTGACACTGCTAGCCCCTAGCTTGCGATGCCTGACACTGGTGACCGAACAATTCCGTACCCAGGTACAGAGGTAGGCCATGGTAGCCCAAACCCCCAACTGTCCACAGTTTTCTAAATTATGAGCTCAGGCCGAAAACAAAACCACAAGCGTCGACGACTTTCAATAAAGACATCTCCGATGCCGCAGGCGGATTTTACAAATTTCTACAAGCCCTGGCGCAAGACAGTTGTCAAGGAAGCTCCGTTTCCATCCATTTCCCACCATGTCAAACCTGGCAAGCCCGACGCCACCAGATCCACCAGCACCAATATCATGGCAAGTGGGAAACAAATGGAAACAGCAGAAACTCATAGAAACTCATGCGGTTGGACTTGATCATCGCAGCCAAGTCCAGGACCGAAAAAGCAACTCTGGTCACTTGTGCATCCAAAAAAGCAACACGAACATTGATACAAGATGCCACAATCAGCAAATCCATACGCATCCCAATTTAATCGAATAATTACTTGAAAGCACGCGGATCAGAAGTCTGGTCTAAAAGAAGCAACGCATAGTAGGACCTTGTAGCTACGATTTGAATCCAACCGGTTCAACTTCAGAAAAAATCAACAAAACGATGTGGCAAGCATCGACACACATTGCAACCCTTACTCGGGTGTGCTTACTTCCTCGAACGGCTAATGATGGGCTGTCATTTGCACAACACGGGATTGGCATGCATTCTTTTTGTTTTTGCGAGCGCGATTTGATTTCTGAATACTTCAAGGGCACAGGTTTCGACAATACAAGTTCAACCACTGGAAACGGGGCAAGCATACGCGTTGCATCGAAGTAAGCCACGAACGCCACATTCTTGCCAAACCTTGCGGAGGACTGCGTTAGACAAAACAAACGGTTTCGCTTGAGAACCCTTTGTACCTTCCACAGAGGCAACGAGAGCGGCGAATGACTCTTAATTACGAAGCCCTTCAACTAGACCCTTGAACAGGACCGGTGATATGAACAGCAGCGCAACACCGTTGAATGGAGTTTCGTGGCGACACATCGTTTTTCTAATAATGCCTTCATTTTCGCTTGCGGAACTGGTGCAAAGCTTTCGGCTTCATGAAAAGGTCGGACCAATTTGAATCCGGCTGAGCATGCAGTTCATTGCCTTTGAAAAAAGTACGGTCGCCCCGTCGCACCTTGCGTTTCCTCCGTACCCTACGGCTTGCTACTTGTATTGTTTGAAAGTGGTGGATTTAGTGGATGTGGTGGTGGTGGGGGTGGTAGCAGCGGAGGCAATGGTGGCGGTGAAGCTCAGGCTGCATTTGAAACGTTTCAATGTGCGACATGCTACTCGTTTTCAAATTTCGGATGCCAACACAATATGAATACAATATGCATACGCAAGCGAGAAAGAGAAAGAAAGAGAAAGAAAGAGAAAGAAAGAGAAAGAAAGAGAAAGAAAGAGAAAGAAAGAGAAAGAAAGAGAAAGAAAGAGAAAGAAAGAGAAAGAAAGAGAAAGAAAGAGAAAGAAAGAAAAAGAGAAAGAGAAAGAGAGAAGAACGTAGAATCTGGAAGGTAGCACCAACTAGTATTTCATTTGTATTGTGACATTTGTTTGTGGACTTCTGTTGCTGGTTGTCCGTTTTGCCGGACCTCCTCGCCAGTGATTCAACACTCTAGCGACGCACTGTCTTGCTTATCTTGCTTTCGGGCCCTGGTCAAATGCTGCTGGACTTACCATGTTTCAAGAATCTCTTGGCCTCAGGTTTTTTTGTGACATGTTGTGCAAATTTTCAGCAGGGAAACTACGAAATTTGACTGATCCTTTTTTTATTTGAAAACTTTGACATTATATATATATATAATATATGTGTTGATATAGTATGCGAATGTATGCGAGATAAAGGTACTTTCAACTGGTTATGAGTTCTTCTATGGCGCGGGTCAATAATTTTCAGAATTGAGCATCCACGTTTGTTGCCCGTGCTGTGGTTTCACCCAGTGGGCCGAATGAAACTTTGGTTTACAGATTTTAGTTTGTGGCAACAGTTTAGAATCTAGGGGCTATAGCCCTGCAGTCAATCCAAGGGTGAAGTTTTCTTCAAACCAATAAAATTGTGTCTGACACCCTGATTTTATCTACCAAATTGTACCAAGTTCCCTGCACTTGACCCAAGATCCATCCCGCAAACAGGTCAGACCTTTTTTTAATGAACAAAACGTAGATATCTAGAGGGTCAATTCATTTTAGTTTCAACATGTTTCAACAACGTTTTTGTTCACTAGGAAAAAACAGTTTCATTGAATCCATGGTCTTGGAAACCATGAACCCTTTCAATTTATTGCTATCAGCGCATTGAATCTAACAGTTTTTTTGGAGGGTTCTTCATAACTTCGACCGTGCCCGCATCCTTTACCCTGCTCACGCGCCTAAATAATATCACGATGCCACGACCCTCATCAAACGGCGCGCATTGATCAACTGAAGCGACGCCTGCGCAGTATCAATCACCGCTTGTGATCTGATGTTTTCACCATTCGGGGGTTATGCTTCGACCTCCAATTCCATGGAACACGTTCATCATATTTAATTGCCTTCGGCAAGCCTGCCGGCCATAGAGAGGTGGCCCCAAGGGAGTGTGATGTGCACTCTATGTGGTTGACCGTATACAAAATGAGTACCGCCCCCCCAGCAAAGTACCGCATAGTACCGCCAAGTACTATGTATGAACCTCAGCCCGCTGCATGGAAGGGGACACGGTGGAAGAACAAAGTCGGATTTAGAAACTGCACTGGATTCAGAAATTGGACGTCGGATTCAAAAACTAGACGTCGGATTCTGGAAATTAAATGTTGGATTCAGAAATTAGAGGCGTAGTATTCAGAACCACTTTGGTCGGATTCGGAGTGTGTTTTGTCGAGTTCAGACACTACTCGTCGGATTCAGATACTATTTCGTCGAATTCAAATTATTCCGTTGGATTCAAAAACTATTTTGTCGGGTTCAAAACCTCGTCTGTGGATTCATAATTTGTGCGGTCGGATTCAAAAAAAAAATGTCGGATTCCGAAACATTCCGAAACCATTGCGTCGGATTCAGACACCATTTTGTCGGATTCAGAGCCTATTTTGTCGGATTCAGAACCTACCTATTGCGTCGGATTCAACAACCATTGTGTCGGATGGTAAGCTCTCGCTTCGGGTGCCCACACGCGTGCATCGCTTCGGGCGCCTGCTGTAACCAGCGTTTTCTCGAACTCTACGTATTGGTACGTGGTGCGTGGTAGGGTCATCATCATCATCATCATCATTTTTTTCTGAGGATTGATATTGTTGTTCATTTTATTTTTCATCATTATCATGATCATGATAGCGTCAGGAGAAGATGTGATAGCGTGACATCATGTTGGTGTGCAGGTGCAAGAGAATATCGCCTCATAATGTAGCAAATATGTCCTTGTGCCAAAGGAGAAAAAAACGTTTTCACACACATCCCATCCAACCCCATCTCCAACCCCGCAGCAAGCGATGTGAGCAGACAAACGCTTGCAACAAGTGAGCGGTTTCTCGAGCTGCGAGGGAGGCATACGGGACGCCAGTGGGCCAAAGCCACAGGTCCGGCTGAATTCCACCTGAGTTCCTGCTTCCCACCCTACTTGTGCAAATTGATGGGCCTAGTAACCTAAATATCCGGGATCAAATAATAGTTACACAAAGGGGAAGACTTGGGCTACAGTACAGATTGCCAGCCAAGGGTCGTTTTGTACAAAAAAGTGAAGTTGGGCCAACCTTTTTGTAGTTGAATTCATTTTGTAGTTGTTTCATTAAAAATAATCGTTTTTATTTTGTAGTTTTATCTGTTGAGTTAGTTCAAGCATCCAACATAAAATTTCATTTGCATTTTGTATTTGTATATATATATATATATTATATGTTGAGGAAATTGAAACATCCATAAAATGCTGCCAGTACAGAATCGTATCTAACAACTGCACGGGGTCAACACTTGATCTAATCAAATTCAACCAATGACAACTACAAAATGTTTTCTGAAAAGTATCTTGGTCGGAACTTTGGATGGCATAGGCCCAACTACAAAATGTTATTGGGAAAATTCATGTTAGCATTTCCGATTTTCTGTTATTTTTCAACTTAAGATGCATAGGTTTTTGTGGTGCATATCTTCAATTGTTTTCGAAATCAAACCCAGTTTTGCTCTGTATTTTGTAGTGGCAAAAATGGGACCATGCATCCAATTTTGTACTTGCAAGCCGGATGCTTTGTGTTTTGTACCTATCAAAATCCTCTGCACAGCTTTCCCCCCCTTATCTGAACCCCGATACCTGCATTGTTTATCGAAGGAAGTTTAGAAGTCAAACTTCCGACAATATGGACAGATGAAAAGCAGAGCAGGGCAGAGGCAGAGAGAAGAGGAAGATTAGAAGAGAGAAAATCAGAAGAGAAAGAGTCAGGAAATAAAAAAATGCAGATGCGCGAAAAGGTAGGAAAAGTCGCGACTCACTGCGTTTTTCCAATGATTTGTGGTTCCGGAGGGTCGAAAAGTAGGCTCGCTAAAGCGACGGGTGCGGAGCCAGCTGGCCAGATGAGCGATGAAAAATTGTACGCCGTTGTGGCGCGAAGCACATTTTGAAGTCAAAATGTGCAAAACACCAGGTTCGGACCACTTTTGGAAGTTGAGATGTCGAAAAAGTGCACGCCGTTGTGGCGCGAAGCACATTTCCAAGTCAAAAGTGTTAAAAACTGACGATCTCGGACCACTTTTGGAGGTTCAGATGCCGAAAAAGTGCACGCCGTTGTGGCGCGAAGCACATTTCCAAGTCAAAATGTAGAAAGCACACCAGGTCCGGACCACTTTTGGAAGTTGAGATGTCGAAAAAGTGCACGCCGTTGTGGCGCGAAGCACATTTCCAAGTCAAAAGTGTTAAAAACTGACGGTCTCGGACCACTTTTGGAGGTTCAGATGTCGAAAAAGTGTCAAAAAAATGCACGCCGTTGTGGCGCGAAGCACATTTCGAAGTCAAAAGTGTAAAAAACTGACGGTTTTGAGTTTTTTTTGACGTGAAGATGTCGAAAAAGTAGACACTGATTAACTTAACTACCTTAAATAATTTAACTAGCCTAACTTCGACGACAACAGCAACAACAACAACACCAACCACAACAACTACAACTACAACAACAACAATAGATCGATAGATGGAGGGATAGATAGATAGATAGATACATAGATAGATACATAGATACATAGATACATAGATACATAGATAGATAGATACATAGATACATAGATAGATAGATAGATAGATACATAGAGAATAGATGGGTAGGTAGGTAGATAGCCAGAGAAAGAGAGAGAAAGAGTGAGAGAGATCAAGCACCTTTCAGTCCATCAGTGGCTTCGCTCTGCCATCCCTGATTCACAACAACCAATTTCTCCTATAGGTTTCCTATTTTTGAAACTTCCGCCGCCGCCTTGTGTGGTACTACTGGTATATCATTCTCAAAACCCCCGGCGCTACTCCAAGCGCCTTCCACACCATGTCTGCTTCGAGCCACTGTGCGGTAAATGCACGCTTCTCGATTCTGCGCGTGTCATTTGGACATCCGAGCAACAAATGCATTGAATAGGATCCTAACTTGGAGTTATTTTTATTTAGAATCAACCCGCCACCCCTTCTTTCCAATATATTGAATAGGATTTTCCCGAATGCGTAGCAAGGGTTCCCGTTTCACTCTGGGGGTCTGGGGGCTGAGGGTGTGTTCGCTCGACGTTGCGTTTGTGGTCGCAACCGTCCGCAACGATACGCAACCGTTCGCAACCGTTCGTGTGAGGACCGTATGGCCGTGCCTATGGGAAGTTCTGCAGGAGGGATCCTTTTTGGAGGTTTCAGACGTCTGGTTGCTTCGTTTCGCGTGGCAGGCGTGGCACTTCGTGACATTCAGACGTGTTCTGGAACGTGTCGAAAGTCGTTTCGCGTGGCAGGCGCAATACTTTTGCGACGTTTTCAGAAGATGTGTTGCAGTTTTCGTGGCAGGCGCAGCACTTTGGACGTGTCCATCGCCATTTTTCGTGGCAGGCGCAGCACTTTAGACGTGTCATGTTGCGTGTTTTTTGTAAATCGCATTGGCAGGGCTGCGTCAAGTGGCGACAAGGTGCAAATTCCGTGGCAGGCGTGGCATTTTGCGCGATGTGCTGAAAATTGACGGAAGCCTCGCACGAAACATCGATTTTGAGGTTGCAAATTTTCAGGTTCTAAGGAAAACTCGTAGGAAAACGTCGATTTTGAAGCTACAAAGTGTGAAAATTCGAGGAAGTCTCGCACGAAATGCTTGTTTCGGTGCTCCCACCTGTCTCGTCTCGAGTCTCTGGTTTTCCCGTGGCCTCGCCGTGTCAATGGGGGAAACTGCAAAACTTGTCCTTTTGTCATGTTGCCAACTGTGAAAATTGGAGGAAGTCTCGCACGAAATGCTAGTTTTTCTGCATCCACGTGTCTCGTCTCGAGTCTCCGGTTTCCTGCTGGCGTCGCCGTGTCTATGGGGGAAACTGGAAAACATCTCCTATTCGTCCAAGCAGGTTGTCATGCCGTTTTGCGTGGCAGGCGTGACACTTTTGTGACATTCCAACCTGTTTGATAACGTCCCGAAAATATCAAAATTGGAAGAGGTCTCACACGAAATGCTCGTTTTTCTGCACCCACGTGTCTCGTCTCGAGTCTCTGGTTTTCCTGTGGCGTCCCCGTGTCTATGGGGGAAGCTGGCAAACTTGTCCTTTTCGAAGGTTTCCAAGCAGGTTGTTGCGTGGCAGGCGTGGCACTTTGTGACATTCCAACCTGTTTGATAACGTGTCGAAAATGTCAAAATTGGAGGAAGTCTCGCACGAAATGCTCGTTTTTCTGCGCCCACGTGTTTCGTCTCGAGTCTCTGGTTTTCCTGTGGCGTCGCCGTGTTTATGGGGGAAGCTTCGCACTCCACACACCAGACTTTACACTCCACACTCCACAATTTACATTTTAGACTCCACACTCTACACTTTACACTCCACACTTTGCACTTTACACTCCTCACTCCTCACCTGAGACTTTACGCTCCACACTCCACACTTTACACTGCACTCTAGACTTTCCACTCCTTACTCCTCACTCTACAATTTACACTCCGCACTCCACACTCTACACTTTACACTCCGCACTCCACACGACACTTTGCACACTCCTTACTTTACACTCCACACTTCACACTCCACACTTTTGGAAGCTACGGTCATAGAGGAAAATGTTCCACTTTTCATTCCAGTACGTCTGCTTAGAGATCTTCGAGCAGTGATTGACGTTTCCACGGAATCAGTGATGTTTCGCAAGCATGCTGCACATACAACCATGTCAATTTTGCCGTCTGGTCATGCGCCGATCAGTGTCACAGAATTTGTTCCTGGTGGTTGGGAACTTCCTCGTGAGGCACAGGTGAGAGGTATGAGAACATGCTTGGTATGGAAGCAAAAGTGCACTTCAACATCGCAGCCATGTGCGAGAAGCCAGAAGTGCCCCCATCAGCTTTGTCACTGTGATCATGGCGAGTCTGCTGATGCGACCTCAGGACTTGCAGGAGTCCGAGAGCCACGAGGGACCTACCCCCCGGCAGCGCCGATCTTGTGCTGCATGGCGCTTACTCATGGTCAAGGTGATGGAGCTGATTTGGAAGTTCAATGCCGACGTCATGCAAGAGGCAAGAAAGTCACTGGGTATGCTGCGTCCTTCGCACGTCACTGGTTGGCCTTGTGGATCACCAGTACCGGCTAGCTCAGCACCGAGTGTGTCACCTTTGCCGATGTGTCCCGTGCCTTCCAACAAACAAGAAGACTTGGAGCGACAGAGGCAAGAAGTGGGATTCCATTGCCACCTCGAAAATGAAAGACGGCCTCCAAAGTGCCTACGAGTATCTGCCCACACCCAATGCAGAGCTTGAATGGGTCGGGCAACCAACATCAACGAGAGGTGTGGTGTGCCGATTGCCACGCGAGATGGAAGGTGGCAACTACACCAACACCATATCAGTTGCCATCGGTGCCAAGCTCATTGATCATGCAAACTCCTCAAGCCCTGCAACCACTCAGGGGGCGATGCCTCCGGCGTCAGCAGCAGCAAGCAGCATGATCAAGAAGGAGTTGAGGGGCAAATGCCATCTACCTGCAAACCGTCTCAGGGTGAAGAAGGAGGGACCTACACAAGGGAGCCTTTTCTACAACTGCCCAGCGCAGGTATGCAACTATTTCGAATGGGACCCAGTGGAGCTGGAGAAGTTGCAGGGCACGCCAAAGAAGGAACCGGAAGTCAGTCCGGAGCTCACCAAGATGATGGAAGAAATGGAAGTGGCGAAGAAAGAACTGCAAACCAGAGAGGGCAGCATCAAAGAGAGAGAGGATTCAGTGCTGATGATGCAGCAGTCACTCCACGAAGGAGTCCGCAACTTGGTGGGAACGGCGGTGGAACAAGCAGAGCAGAGGCATCAAGAGGTGATGGAATCACAACACGCACAACATGTGAGCCAAGTGGAGCAGTTGCAAAACCAACTGTTCTGGTTCACGGCACTTGCGGGAGAAACCAGGGCGCGGGAAGTCATCATGAACGATCTCAACAAGAGTCAGGAAGTGATGTTACAGGCAATCCAACTGCGGCAGAGAATGATGGCCGCCGAGCCCCAGTTTGGGGGACAAGATGGATGGAAAGATTCCCCAATGAACCCAAATCCCATGCCTCCTGAGGAAGTACGCCGCGAGGACTCTGGAGGAGAGAGGGCTCGATCTGCGGAGGGCTGCGGGATCCTGGAGGAGAGGATGCCCGATCTGCTCCTTCCTCAGAGACGGCGTGGCTGGGAAAAGGGGCAAATGCAGTTCAGAATGCCATGCCTCCTGGGGGAGTAAGCCGCGGGGACTCTGGAGGAGAGAGGGCCCGATCTGCTGAGGGATGCTGAGGGCTGCGGTGACCCTGGAGGAGAGGGTAACCGGTCTGCTCCTCCCCCAGGGACGGCAAGGCTGGCTGATTGGAGAAATTGGAAGAAAAATATATCCCATGAGGACATGGATGAAGTTTTGAGGAGCGCCCCCTGGGCAACGAAGGTTGGTAGTCACAAGGCTTGGAACACTGCAGTTCTCTGGCCCTTGCGAGACGCTGACAAACCGCCAGAGGAAAAAGTGATCCAGCAGATGTTTTGGAGCAAAGAGAAGACAGGTTGGAAGTTTCACCAAGGCATTTTGCCTTCTCACGGCATCCCGGAGGATGTTGTAGTGGCAATAGATGCAGACTCCATTGAGGTGCTTGCAGCTCAAGAAGAGGATCAAGGTGTCTTAAAGAAAGGGTTGCGCAAGAGAATTCAGAGAAACATGAGAGATCTCACCGTGACGGAGGTCTATTCAGAGCATCGGGTGGCGAAGACCGCCGAGCGTTTTGGAATGAAAGCAGGCACCAGTTTTGACTTGAAGACAGGTTTCGATCTGTCAACACGCACGGGCAGGAAACGCAAATTTTGTTAGAAGACGCAGATCTGAGTCTGGTATGTCCACCATGCGGACCATTCTCAAATCTTCAAAATCTCAATTATGACAAGATGCCAATTGAAAGGGCGATGGTCATGCTAGGTGATGGACTGGAGCACCTGGAGTTTTCCATGCAGGTGTATGAATGGCAAGTGAGAAAAGGTCGGAAAGCAGTGTTTGAACATCATCCCTAAGCGGTGTTCAAAAATAAAATCAAGGGGCTTGAGCCCGAAATATTTTTAAATTTATTTTTCAAAAGGTGCTTATCATAAGTTTTGAGTAAATCAGACCCCTATGATTTTATTTTTGAGACATGGGCCAAGACCAAGAACCAACCCCAATGCAGCTGGTGGAGTAGCTTTAGGTTGGGTCCCTTTGGTTTTATTTTTGCGTTTTGCTTACCTTTTTGTTTTGTTGGAACATGTTGGAACACACCTCTTGTGTTGGAATTGGTGGACAAGACATGATGAAAACAATGGCTATCACGCCACAAAAAAAAAACCTATGGATTGTGATTACCTGATTACACCATTCTGCTCCTACAAAGCTTGAAATACATATTTAAAAACTGGGTTTGGATATGTTTGGATTCAATATTTGATAGATTTTGTTGAGATTTCAGATGATTTCACAAACACAGATGCTGACCTTGAACCCTTCAGTTTTATTTCTGGAACATTTTGGATGCTGGCTTGGAACCTTCTTGATTTTATTTCTGGAACCTCTTGATTTTATTTTTGCAAACCCTTCAGTTGGATGACGGATGATACTGATGATTTTCTCTTCATCGTGCCAAGTTCTGCGAGGTTGTTGCTGACTTGCGTGGCCCTCTTTTGTCTTTCTTGGGAGACAGGGAGTTACCGGCGCACACGTGGGCCTATGGCCTTTGGGATGAGCCTGCGTCCCTGCGTGATTGGCAGGCGGATGCGCGTGCTTTGGAGTGGCCTTTTTTGGTGGAGTCTACTGCGGTTGGTAGACAATTTGTTTTCACGGATGGGAGTTGCCTGTCGCCTAGGTCCCCTGTGCTTAGCATTTCAGGTGGTTCTGTCATCTTGGCGAAAAACACGGGGAAGTACGAGGTGGTTTGGTCTGGACTGGTGCCCGGACTGGAGCAGTCCAGTTATCGGGCTGAGCTTCTGGCTGTCACCGTTGCGTTGGCCTCCTTTTCGTGTGTCACCGTTTTCTGTGACAATTTTCAGGTCGTTACGTATGCCGCAAAACTCCTGAAGATGCCGGCTCGTTTTCGATGTGATCACCTTCCTGAGGAACACAAGGATCTGTGGAGGTACTTCTGTTCCTGTACTCAGCTGCGAGCATGGGGAGATTGCATTGTGAGGTGGGTTAAAGCGCATCAGGATGTTGCTTCTCTCGACGGGCAAGACAGAATTTTGGCCATCTTCAACGGTTACGCAGACGCCGAGGCCAAGAAAGTTGTCGTGGAGAGGGCGCGTTGTGCATTGTACCGGGAGCTTTTCGCTTCTTGTCATGCTAACAAGGAGGCCGCCGTCCGACTGGCGGACATGCACGTGGCCATCGCCCAGGCGTTTGTGGAGGTGGATCGGCCTAGAAGAGTGTGCCTTGACCCGGCTGGCTTTCAGGTGGTCGGTAGGGGAGTAGCGCTTAGTGAATTGGAGGCCGGCCCTCAGGTTCACGAGGCGTTTTCGAAGGTCCTGGTTCAGTGGCTTGGTGCTTTGCGTTGGTTTCCGACGTGTGCTGCTGGTTGGTCGGGTATCACTGCGATTGAATTGCTGTGGCAGTTTGTCTTCGATACTGGCATGCTGCCCCCGTTCTGGTATGAGGGCAGGTGGTGCACGGTTGATGAGTCGGTGCTGTGCTCTTTTGTGCTTCCAGGGATGCCGCGATTATTTCGTGCGTGGTCGCGTGCGCTGGGTGCGATTGGTGGTTTGTCCTTCTTGGAGGTCGGTGAAGCTGGCGGTGGCTTGCGCGAAGCTTTGGGTTTTTCGGGGTTGGCGGTGGTTGGACGGATCCCCCTGCATCCCTCGGTGGTTGAGGACCTTTCCTCGCTCTTCCGTCGGTCTTTTGTTGTTTCGTCTTTGAGGTTCCCGTCCTTTTGGTAGACCTCTGTACAGTCGGGGATTAGTAGCTCACACAAGCTGGTCGGCTACTTTTCCAGCACTCGGATTTCTGGTGCGATGTGAGAGTGCGCAACATGTGGGGTTGAACTCCCCTGATTTCATTTTTGCATTTTGGGGGTCAGTAGCCTGGGTGCCCTTGATTTCATTTTATTTTTCAGGGGTTCAACCCCATCTGGGTGCACCACAAGGGGATTGAACATCCAGCAGGATCAAGGGCATGGAACGAGAATTGTGTACAGCGAGTGCTGTCACTTCCAGGCGTGGTAAGAGTGCGTGGAGATCAATGTCAATTTGGCTTGAAAGTTTCTGAAACAGGAGAGCCCAGTAAGAAACCCACAGATTTCATGGTGAATGGAGACAACATGGCACGAAGGCTGGCTATGAGGTGTCAAGGAGGACACACACACACATGCCCAGCTCATGAACGGAAAGGCAAAGAGGGCAGAGCGTTATCCAGAAAGATTGTGTGAGGCCATGGTCAAGAGCTTCAGAGAGGACATGCAGGAGAAGTGCTCCTGTGTATTTGCCTTTGAGATTGAGGGTGCGCTGGATGAAGGGGTCATGCGTCATGACGGCGAAGAGAATCAGAAGAACAATTCAGCGTACTGAAAGGAAAAGCAGACAGCGAGGATGAGGCAAGTGAAGAGGAAGACGAAGAGCTTACTCGAAGATTCACAAAGAGTGACAAGCGAAAGATTCGAAAACTTCACAACAACTTGGGGCACCCAAGTCAACCAAACTTTCTCAGAGCACTTCGAATTGCACGAGCGAGGCAGGAAGTGCTGAAATTTGTCAAAGAAGAGTTCAAGTGTGATATGGGGATGGGTCAAAACCCTGGTACCTAGTGAACCCCAAAATAGCTGGTAAATGGATGTTCATTCCACTAAAAATGTATCTCTAGGTATTGACCCATACCCATATATGCGAGGCACACGTGCAGCCAAAGGCAGCAAGACCTTCAACTCTTCCAAAGCACTTTGAGCCAGGGAGAATCATTGGAGTGGATGTAGTCTTCATGCCAAGCAATGATCCTCGATTCACCATCCCAGTGCTGAATGTGATCGACTGGACAACGTGCTATCAAACCTTGGAGCCACTGGAAGGAAGGCTGTCAGAGACAGTATGGAAAGCCTTCATGAGGAGCTGGGTCCGGGCGATTGAAATGCCAGAGCTAGTGGTTTGCGATCAAGGTAGGGAATGTATGAGTTCATTTTGCAGGAAGGTCAACGAGGGTGGAGCCATCATTCACACAATTGGTGCAAGAAACCCATGGCAACAAGACAGAACTGAGAGACATGGAGGTCTAGCAAAAGGAATCCTAAAGCGAGTAGTAGATCAAGTCCCTCCCGAGTGGGTCACCTGTGTGTACGAGGTGGTGGGCGCAAAGAACCGGATGTTCAACAGAAGTGGGTACTCTCCAGCTCAAAAACAAATAGGCATGAACGTGCGACTGCCGGGCAGCCTGAATGGAGATGACCCCTATGACCCAGTCGTGCAGCGATCCACTACAAGCTTAGATTTGCAAAGGATGATGAACATTCGAGAAGCAGCACAGCATTCCTGAAGCACAGCACCCAAGAGGCCATTCAAAGAGCCACACATGCCAGACCGAGAGTGGTCAGAGACTTTCACGCCGGAGAAACGGTGTGTACGTGTACCGCAAGCCTCTACCCAGAAAAGGCGGCGGACAAGATGGGCGAGTTGCCTAATGGTGTGGTCCTGGAACCATCGTGATCCAGGAAGGTCCCAACGTATGGGTAGCTATGAGAAGAGAGAGGTGGAAGTGCGCAAAGGAGCAGGTGAGAAGTGCTACCCGGGAAGAAGAGGAAACTTATGGACTTCTCAAAGATGAATTCAAAGAGCTTCAGGCGGAACTGGGTAGGAAGGGCAGTAAAAGAGGCTTAAAGGATATATCAAACTGGCAATTTTCCCCAACAGCAGAGGATGAGCCACCACAAGACACACAGGAGCCGGTAGAAAGACCAGCTCAGAGACCCAGGCTGGAGCATCAAGCACGGGAGGATTCAGAGTCACCAGGCCCTCTAAGCCAAGAGGGAGCATCGACACCTGAAACCCCAGCATCAACAGCAAACAGCAGCAGCAGCAGCAGCAGCAGCAGCAGCGCCAGCAGCCCAAGCAATGGGCATGAGGAAGGAAAATTAGGAACACCAACAGCAATACAGCCTCAACCAGTTCCAGAGGAAGTGATGGAAAGAGCAACCACTTCAGTAATGCGAAATGAGCGTTTGGATGGAGTGAGACAGGGCTTCTATCCAACACGCAACGAATCGCAACGAGGTTGAAAGCATGCGATTCTCCCCATATGACAGCAGCATGTGGACATTCATGGAGGAGGATTCAACAGTAGAGGTCAAAGAGGATGAGTGGGTTTTCCACGAAGCTACCAGATCTCTTTTGAGAATTCACCATCAAGAAAGGAGAGGAGCATTTCTTCCACACGACAAGCTTGGGTGTCCAATCCCAGTGAAGCATCTGCATCACAAAGCAGTTGTTTACCAGCACTTTCCAAATGGCGGACAAAAGCTATCAGAAGTGAGTTGGAGGAAACAGCGTGAGGAGGTGGGCCCCAAAAGATACTGGGTCGGCTTCACCGAGTTCAAGCTGAAACCCAAGGTGTCTATGCACAAAGCGATGGAGATCTTCGCTGCAAACAAAGGCAGTGATGAAGTGAAGGAGAGCGATATTAAACCTGAGGAGTGGCCACCTTGGAAAGTTGCAGACGGTGAAGAATGGGCAAAGGTGGAGGCATCAGGAGCAGTGAAAGCTCTATATCCAGAGGAGTCAGAGGCGATAGAACGCCAGCTGAGAGAAGCTGGAACAAGTGGAAGAATTCTTCCTTCCAGGAAGCCAGCAGAACTCCCTGGCGAGCCACCAACAATGAAGTCAAGATGGTGCATCCGGGGAGTCAAGGACCCGGATATTCTGTCTTTAGACAGGTGCTCTCCAACTGTCACCACTGCAGTAGTCTCCATTGTGTTGCAAACAGCAGCATCCAGGAAGTTTCGTTGTGCCATTGGGGACCTCAAGGACGCGTTCATGCAGTCCGAGCCATTGAAAAGGCCACAGGGAAGATTGTTCTGTCGTCAGCCACGAGGTGGACTGGCTGGATTGAGATCAATTGCTGGGAATTTTGGCTGGTGCGTATGGGTTGGGAGATGCACCACTTCACTGGCGAAGATCACTGCTTAAAGTTCTTGTTCAACTTGGATATTAACAGTCAAGCATGGATCCATGTACGTTTAGGCTCTTCAGCGAAGGCAAGCTTCGAGGCATCATTGTGGTGGAGGTTGCCGATTTGTTGACCATGGGAGATGAACTGCATTTTCAGAAGATGGAGGAACTTCAGAAAAGGTTCAAGTTTGGCAAGTTCAAATTTTTGGATGAAGAGCAGAAAGGCGTGTCGTTCAACGGCAGGAGGCTGAGGATGCTTGAAGCTGGAACGTATCTAGTGGATATGCAAAAGTTTGTTGAAGAAAGGTTGAGAGAGGTTAGTTTGGCAGTAGGAAGGGCCAGTCAAAAGGATGAGGATGCAACAGATGCAGAAAAGACAGAAGCAAGAGCAGTGGTCGGGGCTTTGACATGGGCCGCAAAAGAAGGTCGTCCCGATTGTGCTGCAGCAGCAAGCATTATAGCAGGAACATTGAATCGAATGAAGGTTCAAGAAATCTTGGATCTCAACAAGGCTGTAAGAGAGGCAAAGAAAAGTTCCACTATGAGTCTGAGAATTCAGCCAGTCGCTCCAGATCAGATCATCTGGGGGGTAGTCACCGATGCGTCATACGCGAATGCGAGTGGAGGAGCTTCACAAGGTGCTTTTGGAGTGATATGTGCTGAAGAGTCGGTTCTGACTCGAGGAAGTGGAGCGGTCAATTTGCTTCACTGGAGGTCAGGAAAAATGTATCGAGTGGTGAACTCAACGCTGGCCGCAGAGAGTCAAAACCTGTCCAAAGAGTTGAGTGAGCTGGCATGGAGTGTCACGGTGTATAAGGACCTGATCACTGAAGGTTTTGACCTAAAAGAATGGCAAAGAGCTCTCAAAGATCAGCGCGTGATGACTTTGGCAAAAGATGACATGGATGAGACGCTGAAGCAAAGTCCATGCATGGTGGACGCAAAGAGTCTGTTTGATCACCTAGTGAAAGAGACGGTAGGTTGTACAGATGACAAACGAACCGCAATAGAGATGCAAGTGATTAGACAGTCAATGCAAGAGACCAATGCAGTAATTCGTTGGGTGCCACATCCCAAAATGTTCATGGATTGCCTCACAAAGAGGTGCGGAAACCGTGGTCCGCTCACAGAGCTTTTGGATAGCGGTAGATACAGTTTGGTGGACCATGAGGTCAATAAAGATTACTGGGGATCTGTGAAACGTGGAAACCAGTGCATTCATGTGTAAAGCCGTGTTGACCTCATGTCCCATCATTTCAGGCGTCACTTTACTTTGGACTAGTATTAGTATTAGTATTAGTAGTAGTAGTAGTAGTAGTAGTAGTAGTCGTAGTGGTAGTGGTAGTGGTAGTGGTAGTAGTGGTAGTAGTGGTAGTAGTGGTAGTAGTGGTAGTAGTGGTAGTAGTGGTAGTAGTGGTAGTAGTGGTAGTAGTGGTAGTAATGGTAGTAGTGGTAGTAGTGGTAGTAGTGTTAGTAGTAGTAGTGTTAGTAGTGTTAGTAGTGTTAGTAGTGGTAGTAGTGGTAGTAGTGGTAGTAGTGGTATTAGTGGTAGTAGTGGTAGTAGTGGTAGTAGTGTTAGTAGTGTTAGTAGTGGTAGTAGTGGTAGTAGCGTTAGTAGCGTTAGTAGCCTTAGTAGCCTTAGTAGCCTTAGTAGCCTTAGTAGCCTTAGTAGCCTTAGTAGCCTTAGTAGCGTTAGTAGCGTTAGTAGCGTTAGTAGCGTTAGTAGCGTTAGTAGCGTTAGTAGCGTTAGTAGCGTTAGTAGCGTTAGTAGTGTTAGTAGTGTTAGTAGTGTTAGTAGTCTGAGTAGTCTTAGTAGTCTTAGTAGTGTTAGTAGTGTTAGTAGTGTTAGTAGTGTTAGTAGTGTTAGTAGTAGTGTTAGCAGTAGTGTTAGTAGTAGTGTTAGTAGTAGTGTTAGTAGTAGTGTTAGTAGTAGTGTTAGTAGTAGTAGTAGTAGTCGTCGTAGTAGTAGTAGTAGCAGGAGTAGTAGTAGTAGTAGTAGCAGGAGTAGTAGTAGTAGTAGTAGTAGTGGTGGTAGTAGTAGTAGTAGTAGTAGTAGTAGTGGAAGTAGTTGTAGTGGTAGAAGTAGCAGGAGCAGGAGCAGCAGCAGCAGCAGCAGTAGTGGTAGTGGTGGTGGTGGTGGTACCGTTACTAGTAGTAGTAGTAGTAGTAGTCGTCGTCGTCGTCGTCGTAGTAGTAGTAGTAGCAGTAGTAGTAGTAGCAGTAGTAGTAGTAGTGGTAGTCGTAGTTGTAGTCGTAGTTGTAGTCGTAGCCGTAGCCGTAGTCGTAGTCGTAGTGGTAGTCGTAGTCGTATAGTCGTAGTCGTAGTCGTAGTCGTAGTGGTGCTGGTACTGGTACTGGTACTGGCAGTGGCAGTGGCAGTGGCAGTGGTGGTGGTGGTGGTGGCAGTGGTGGTGGTAGTGGCAGTGGCAGTGGCAGTGGCAGTGGTAGTGGTAGTGGTAGTGGCGCTGGTACTTGTAGTGGTAGTAGTAGTAGTCGTGGTGGTGGTGGTAGTGGTTGTTGCAATGGTAGTAGTGGTGGTAGTGGTAGTAGTGGTAGTAGTGGTAGTAGTGGTAGTAGTGGTAGTAGTGGTAGTAGTGGTAGTAGTGGTAGTAGTGGTAGTAGTGGTAGTAGTGGTAATGGTAGTGGTGGTATAGTGGTTGTAGTAGTACTGGGTAGTAGGAGTTTCGGGGGTAGTAGGAGTAGTATGAGTAGTGAGAGAGCTGCAGGAGCAGCGGAAGCAGGAAGCAGTGGGAGTAGTAGGGTACTACTGGTGGTACCGGTGAGAAAATCAAAGAAAGTAAAGGACCGGATAACCCCACAAGTCAACTTTTTCCGATAATCAGAAAAAGTGGTTGAAGCGGCACGGAAAAAGAAGAAAGGACAAAGGAGATGGTGGAGGGCCAATCATTTTAAAAATTGTATGTGAAAAGTGAAGAGTTGTGTGTGGTAAAGTTGTGTGTGAAGGAGTTGTGTGCGAAAGGTTGTGAGTGAAAGATTGTGAGTAAAAGAGTTGTGTGTGAAAGATGGTCTGTGACAAAGTTGTGTGTGAAAGAGTTGTGTGTGACAAAGATTGCGTGTGACAAAGTTGTGTGTGACACAGTTGTGTGTGACAAAGTTGTTGGTGACATAGTTGTTTGTGACAAAGTTGTGGGTGACAAAGTTGTGTGTGAGAGAGATGTGTGTGAAAAAGTTGTGCGCAAAACGAAAGTTCTAGCCAAGTGCCACGCCTGCCACGCGAAACGGAAGCTCATGTGAGCAAGTGCCACGTCTGCTATGCGAGTCGATGTCGCCAAGTGCCACGCCTGGCACGCAAAACGAAAGTTCTCGCCAAGTGCCACGCCTGCCACGCGAAACGGAAATTCATGTGAGCAAGTCTCACGCCTGCCACGCGGAGCGAAAATCTATGTCGCCAAGTGCCACGCCTGCCACGCCAAACGCAGGTGGATGCCGCCAAGTGCCACGCTTGCGACGCAAATGGAACGTCAATGTCACCAAGTGCATCCAAGTGCTACGTCCGCCACGCAAAGTGGCGCGGCGCCCCGGGTGACCAACAGCGACCAAGCGTGCCACCAGAGCCAGCCAAGTGCAACAAGTGCCACGCCTGCCTCGCTAAACGAGGGTCGATGTCGCCAAGTGCTACGCCTGCCATGCGAAACGCAGGTAGATGTCGCCAGAGCCAGCCCAGTGCCATAAGTGCCACGTTGGCCACGCGAAACAAAGGTCGATGTCGCGAAGTGCCAGGCCTGGCATGCGTTGTGAAAGTCCATGCCGCCAAGTGCCACGCAGAGAGTGTGTGCCAAAGTTGTGTGTGAAAGATGGTGTGTGAAAGAGAGTGTGTGAGAAAGAGAGTGTGTGACAAAGTTGTGTGTGAAAGAGAGTGTGTGACAAAGTTGTGTGTGAAAAAGTTGTGTGTGAAAGATGGTGTGTGAAAGATGGTGTGAGAGAGAGAGTGTGTGACAAAGTTGTGTGTGAAAAAATTGTGTGTGAAAGATGGTGTGTGAAAGATGGTGTGAGAGAGAGAGAGTGTGTGACAAAGTTGTGTGTGACAAAGTTGTGTGTGAAAGAGAGGGTGACAAAGTTTTGTGTGAAAGATGGGGTGTGAAAGAGAGTGTGTGACAAAGTTGTGTGTGAAAGATGGGGTGTGAAAGAAAGTGTGTGACAAAGTTGTGTGTGAAAGATGGTGTGTGACAAAGTTGTGGTGACAAAGAGGGAGCGGAGGAGGAGGAGGCGGAGGCGGGACGGAGGCGGGACGGGTGCAGAATCAAAAACAAAAACCCCACACAAAGATGTGGGGAAAAAACAAAAAAATTGAACGAGACTGCTTGATGATTTGTGATTTTAGTGGAGCATTAGGAACCAGGCAAATTCATTAAAAGTCCCCTGCTCGTGAAACATAATGCCGCGAGTTCGCGCGAACCCACGTCCACACTACGATTGTCCAGGCCAGTGTGAATTTGGATGCACCAGATGTTCCCAATAAAACGGAATTAAACCATTGGGGTTTGGGAAGCGCCACGGTGAGTTGCCACAGCCTTTAAAATGAAGCACTGGGAGGGGGTTGGGTTGCCCATGCTTTCAAAATCTTTCAAATGCCTTGACATGTTTTGGGTCATGGGCACGGTCGTTCTATATAATCTTTTTGTACGTTTTTTTGGTGCGTAGGTGGAAACAAGGAAGTGGAAAACAAGGGTGGCCCTCCATAGAATGGCGCTGCTCAGGTTGGACGTAAGGGTGGCCCTCTATAGAATGGAACTACCCAGGTGGGAAACAAAGGTGGCCTTAATAGAATGGCACCGCCTGATGGGAAGCAAAGGTGGCTCTATAGAAAAGCGGTGCTAAGGATCCTGTTGGGAACAACCTTGTCAGAATGCCTTAGCCGAAGGAAATTTAAAAGTCAAACTTCCGACAATATGGACAGATGATAAGCAGAGATGGGAAGAGTAAGAGAAGAGAAGAGAAGAAGAAAGAGGATCAAAGAAGAGACCATCAGAAGAAAGAAGATCCAGGTGCGTGAAAAAGTAAGAGTCGCGAAACGCTGTGTTTTTCCAATGGTTCGTGGCTCCGGAGGGTCGAACAGTATTGCTACTGCTACTGCTGTTGCTGCTACTACTGCTGCTGCTACTACTGCTGCTACTACTACTGCTGCTGCTGCTACTGCTGCTACTACTACGATGTTATATTTTTATTCATGTTTTGATTGCAGCACGTTGTTTTGGTTCCGGTGGTACCAGCACGAGGCCACAATACTGCCCGGGCGAGGTTAGGTTCTTCAGTCAGTTTCTGATTTGTGACCACCTAAGATCATAAATCCAAGCTAAAGCAAGGCGCGCCCATCATAGCGAACGAGGGAAACCTGCCGCACCACATTGTAGAAAATACGGAAAAAAAAGAGGGGAACTCTAAACTCAGGAGTGGCACCAAATTAGAGCAGGTCTGATTCTGCGGCGTGCCTATGTGTGCAACGCCTAAATTGAAATGTCGGAGCGTTTCCCGGAAACCTCAACCGCACTCTCCCAGCTGCCAGTTTCAAGAGGTTTCTCATGACAAGTTTGGCTTAAGCGACAAAAACATGAAAAGGACTTGTTTGAAGCAAGTGTTTAATTATTGGGATCATCTGTGTCCAGCACTGTGAATTTCCTGGAACTGCCCTTGCATGTTTGTGTGACACACCACCAACATGTAGCAGTGGAGTTGTTGTCGGCGTCTACAACACATCAGACTGCAATTGAATTGTGGGGAATCATACGTGTCATTTTTGGTTTTTCTTGTTTGGGCCATGGATCCGCTTTGTGGAACGCCATGTGGTTCAGCCAGTGTGCAACCCCATGTTGAAGTTGCTGAAATCAAGTCCAACTCTCAATTTTCAGAGCCTTGAATCAGTTTGAACCCTTGCTTTCCAATACTCTCCCAGGATGCGAACATCCTTGTCCAAGATGAGAAATCCACTGAGGCCAGAAATGGTAGGTGCTACTATGTTCCGCGCCCATTCTTCTGAAGTGATGCTGGAACAGTTGGACCATGCAATGATGATGTGGGAAGCTCAATCTTACATGATTTCGCTGCATTGATTGACCCAAGTTGCCATAGTTTTTTTCATAACGTGTGTCCCACGGTAGGTGTTCTGTTTCGTTGCTGCGCAGGTCCAGAAGGCCAGAGCAACTGGTGAAGAACCTCAAGATACAGCAATCTGTCCTTGAGGCCTTCCATTCATCCCCTGTCAGATCCTGTCAAAATTTGTGGAAGGTTTTGACAGCTTGACATGGTTTGAAGTCAAACCAACTATAGTTTTTGCAGATTCTATTTTGAACAGTTGTTGTCAGGCAATGTCAGGAACACTTCCATTGAATATGGCAAGCAATCAACGGCAAAAGGGAAACCTAGAAATGCACCACACCTTACACATTGGTTTGCACCACCTGTCTACGATAATAGATGTAAAAGCGTTGCATGGCGAGGCAACACTGGAAGAACTTGAGAAAGCAATTGTGGACTCACGGCCGGTACCTGAGTGGTCATGGAAATTTATGGAATCATAAAGCCGAGTATCATCGACGATCGTTGTGGCACCGTGTCAGGTCAGCAACTTCCCAGCTGAATATCTCTGTGAACAACGCGCTTCGTGAAACCCAGGCCGGGCTGCCAGGATCAGACCAAACATATCCAAACATATTGCCAGAAAATGGCAGAAATATGATAGAATGCCCAAAACAACCATGGCCAAACACCTCGGTCCAGGAACTGGCTCCTGGCAGTCCAGTGGTGGTCGATCGACAGGTGCCCATGGCAGTGATGGCAGCATCAAAATTCCCGGCGTATCGAGGGCAGAGCAGCATAAGACCAACATGTTTTTGCCTACGGCCCGAAAACCGGCCCAGCGTTTTTACGTTTTTTTGCATTATGATATGGTGGGGGGTGGGGGGTGGGGTGGGGGGGTGTAATAACGTCCTGTGTCCCGTTGCGCACTTCTGTTTTGGATGGGGGGTGGGGTGGGGGGGTGTAAAAACGTTCATTGTCTACGTTATCATCGATTTTCTTCGGAGAACACACTTCATGTTACGTTGCACACGTAATTATGTTTCAATTTGGTGAACGCACTTCATGTTAGGATGCACACGTATGTCTTGAATTTGATGAACACAGTTCATGTTACGTTGCGCACTTCTGTTGTAATGTGTGCCTCTGATTAGTGTGGGCCCCCCCAAACAATTTGAGTATACTCTATAGCTCGCACTTTTTTTGCCACCCCCCTCAACAATTTTTTGGTTAATCAACTTAAGTAAGGATGTCAATTTACTTTCAATTTATTTCAATTTATTTTTAATTTGCTTTCAATTGGTTTCAATTTACTTTCAATTGATGTCAATTTACTTTCAATTGATTTCAATTTACTTTCAAATGATTTTTAATTTACTTTCAATTGATTACAATTTACTTTCAATTGGTTTCAATTTACTTTCAATTGATTTGAATTTACTTTCAATTGATTTCAATTTATTTTTAGTTGATTTCAGAGGTTTTGTTTTTTTTCACTCCCAAAAGTTGGTGCTCACAATAGAGTACCATCCAAACAATTATATTATTGAGTAACTGAGCCACTCATGAGGTACCCCCTTGAAAAATTGTCTGGGTGCTGCTTTTTAATAAGGGTTCAATAATGCATTTAATTATTTGGAAACTCTTGCGTTTTAAAGCTTTAACACAAATATTGCTTTCTAAAGTAAAGGGACCGGCTTTACCCAAAGAAAGGTGGAGAAACGGTTTTGTTTTTTTTTCACTCCCAAAAGTTGGTGCTCACAATAGGGTACCACCCAAACAATTATAATATGGAGTAACTGAGTCAATCATGTTTTTTTCAGGCATCTAATTATTTGGAAAATCTTGCATTTTAAAGCTTTAACACAAATAGTGCTTTCTAAAGTAAAGGGGCCAGCTTTACCCAAAGAAAGGTGGAGAAAGGGTTTTGTTTTTTTTCATTGCCAAAAGTTGGTGCTCACAATAGAGTACCAGCCAAACAATTATATTATTGAGTAACTGAGCCACTCATGAGGTACCCCCTTGAAAAATTGTCTGGGTGCTGTTTTTTAAAAAGGGTTTAATAATGCATCTAATTATTTGGAAAACCTTGCGTTTTAAAGCTTTAACACAAATATTGCTTTCTAAAGTAAAGGGACCGGCTTTACCCAAAGAAAGGTGGAGAAAGGGTTTTGTTTTTCTTTTCACTTCAAAAAGTTGGTGCTCACAATAGAATACCGTCCAGACAATTATGTTTTTGAGTAACTGAGCCACTCATGAGGTACCCCCTTGAAAAATTGTCTGGGTGCTGTTTTCTAATTAAATTTTAATAAGGTATCTAATCGCTCCGGCGGCACCGCCCCCGCCTTAAGAGAGAATAGAAGAAGAGCGAGAGGAGATCTGCAGATGTGAACGTGTGAAGATCTAGATCTGCAGGTGTGAGGGTGTGAAGATCTAGATCTGCAGGTGTGAGGGTGTGATGATGTAGATCTGCAGGTGTGAGCGTGTGAAGATCTAGATCTGCAGGTGTGAGGGTGTGATGGTGTAGATCTGCAGATGTGAGGGTGTGAAGATCTAGATCTGCAGGTGTCAGGATGTGACGATCTAGATCTGCAGGTGTGAGGGTGTGAAGATGTAGATCTGCAGATGTGAGGGTGTGAAGATCTAGATCTGCAGGTGTGAAGGTCTGAAGATCTAGATCTGCAGGTGTGAAGGTGTGAAGATGTAGATCAGCAGATGTGAAGGCGTGAAGATGTAGATCTGCAGGTGTGAAGGTGTGAAGATCTAGATCTGCAGGTGTGAAGGTGTGAAGATGTAGATCAGCAGATGTGAAGGTGTGAAGATGTAGATCTGCAGGATGTGACGATCTAGATCTGCAGGTGTGAGGGTGTGAAGATGTAGATCTGCAGATGTGAGGGTGTGAAGATCTAGATCTGCAGGTTTGAAGGTCTGAAGATCTAGATCTGCAGGTGTGAAGGTGTGAAGATGTAGGTCAGCAGATGTGAAGGTGTGAAGATGTAGATCTGCAGGTGTGAAGGTGTGAAGATCTAGATCTGCAGGTGTGAAGGTGTGAAGATGTAGATCAGCAGATGTGAAGGTGTGAAGATGTAGATCTGCAGGTGTGAAGGTGTGAATATCTAGATCTGCAGGTGTGAAGGTGTGATGATCTAGATCTGCAGGTGTGAAGGTGTGAAGATCTAGTATAACGGCTGCTTTTTTTACGAAGAACCCTTCGCAGGCGCTCTCGGGAAAATTGTCTGGGTGCTGTTTTTTAATTAAATTTTAGTAAGGTATCTAATTATTTGGAAAACCTTGCAAATTAAAGCTTTAACACAAATATTGTTTTTCTAAAGTAAAAGGACCAGCTTTACCCAAAGAAAGGTGGAGAAAGGGTTGTGTGTTTTTTTTCACTCCAAAAAGTTGGTGCTCACAATAGAGTACCATCCAGACAATTATATTATTGAGTAACTGAGCCACTCATAGGGCAATTAATTAATGAACAAGGAAACATTTGAAAAGAAATATAAAATAAAGGAAACATTGAAAAAACATGAAACAATAAAAATAAAAATAAACATTAAAGAAAAATAGAAAACATAAAAATAACAATAAAAAATGACATTTAAATTAAAATAAAAATAGATAAAATAAAAATAAAATAAATAAAAAAATAAAATCAGCATTAAAAAATTGGACAAAAAATAAAAATTGAAAAAAATCTGGAAGAAATATCACAATAGAGGCCCCCCCCACAAACAGCATGATACTGAATTAGGAGCAAGAAATTTCTCACAATAGGGTACCATCCTTCTAATCAGAGGCTTACATTACTCCGGTGACCAAACTTCATGTTACGTTGCGCACTTCTGTTGTACTTTGGTGAACACACTTCATGCTACATTGTACACGCATTTTTTTTTTTATTCGGTGAACACGCTTCATGTTACGTTGTACACGTATGTTCCGTTGCACGCGTATGTTTTAATTCGGTGAACCACTCCAGAGGCCAATTAACAAAGACTGTGCGCTGCGCCGTGTCCATCGAGGCGGCCCAAAGGTACTTGCCCACACTGGTACAATAGATAGTTGCTGGAAGGCCTGTAAAAAGATGCTGCCAGGTAGCCTGCCTAGCCAAAGTCCAATGTTCATGACACATGTCAAGGCTTGGCAATGGCGATGCGCACGTCGAAATGCTGATGTGTGTGATATTCACTGCAAAGACGGTCCGCAAGTTGATGTGATGGGAAAGAATCGCGTGGCGAAGCGCAAAACAATCCAAAAAACATAATATTTTTTGAGGGTGTTCAACATGCATTTTTGAACTCCCACTGCAATGAAACAAGGATGTGTCATAAATCCCCATGGAAATGAAGCGCCAAAAGACACCACCATGATATAAACATGTGGCAAACAAATGCCAAGTTTTCAACAAGACGAAAATCACAATGAACATGAAAATTGAGAAAAACGCTGGGCCGATTTCCTGGCCGTTCGGATGTTTTTGGCATAATTTGGTATATACTTATTATCCCACGCATATTTATTCACAATTGATTCAGCACTATCTTTATTTGACACCCATCATCAGCGACAGTAGGAAGATCCAACCACCGAGACGCTACTCGTAGAAAGTATAACAATAGGCCCCAAATTTGATTGTTCAACAAAACCCTTTGAAGTTGTTTGCGTTGTGGAATGTTTATAAGAATATTTAGGGTTTGATTGTTCTGTCCACTGGCGCCCAGCATTGATGTTTTGTTGTTGGGGCTGGTACGTGGCCTTGGGTGTTGACTTTGACCGTCCATGAAACCGCCATTATCATAGGTGCATGATAGAAATTGGAAGCTATACAAGTCGGCCCCGCGCATTTTTCCGCAGAGGGATGCAAAGGACAGTATATTGATCACCGTCATTTTGCATAACCTCTTCTTCGAAATTCCTCAGGATTTCGCAACCAGGATTCCGCAACTACGTGGTCGGATTCCGCAACTAGTGGTATGTAATTATTCCGTAACTATTCGCAAGTCATCGCGGTTGCAGCTATGGGAGGATTCTCCAGCTACTTGTGCCCCCCCATAATTAAATCTCGCCCAACTTGCGCGGATTATGAATGCTTGGGTGGGGTTGGGGTGGGTTGGGATGGAGTGAGGTAAAAACGTTCATATTTGCTTGCGCGCGCCGTCCAGCATTTTCGAGAATTCAGTATCGAGTTTTGGAACACACAAAATACAATCTTCAGAGTTCGAAATAAGAGTTTAACAATACAATTTTGAATTTTGAAATACAACCTCCAAAGTTCAAACTGCGAGCTTTATAAAAAACAGCTGGGACACATTCTTTCCCCTTCATGAAGAATTCCCCAAAGACTAAGCGCAGTGGTGTTTTCATGCTTTGGATGGTTTCAATAATCCCCCCCTTTAACCCTGGAATATTTTTTTGGGGGGGGTTAGGACAAGAAATTTTTCAGAAATATTTCACCTGACCAGATGAAATATACCCCCCCACATGTTTTTGGGCTTCCAAAAGAAGTGGGGGGGGGTCCTGGGGATGCCACATTTGAGCCCAGAGATGGTATGGCGCCTGGCACACCCTTTCATTTTCCAAGTACGTACATACATGCATGCATTCAACCAGGCCCTGGAGAGACCATTATAAACCTGATTTTTTTAGCTGAAATATTTCTAGGTTTGGGTCTGGGGGGGACGCGCCACCCTTTTTGAAATATTTCAGTTTTTACCCCCCCCCCACCCCCGGCTTAAAGGGGGGAATGTTTCAATATTAAGGTCCTGAAACATGGCCAGCCTCTGGTTCCCAAAACATTGCTTGTTGATTTTCAACCCCTGAGTCTGGGAGAACTGGCTTGAAAACATTTGGACATTGCTGTGTCATTGTTTCCTTCAAATGGCGCAAGTCGCCAGCGTCAGCCATCAGCATTTTAATTTTCAAAGGCCGCAATCACAATGAACCGAAATGAGACGTCGAAAAGAGGCAGAGATGCTGCTCCTATTTTAATTTTAAGGGGAACATTACTATTGCAACTGGGAAGTTTCAAAATACAGCGTTTACGCGACATTATATCATCATTCCATTCTGTTTGCAGAGAGCGGATTTGCAATTCTCGAGACAAGGTGCCGCGCACTTTAACGCACATGGAAACCAGGGAACTTTTGCGTGGCATTCCGCTTGAAGATGGTGCCCTGGAAGAACTAATGTTGGGGATGCACATCGGTGATGTTGTGATGATATTGCATTTTGAGGAAACGGATGGGGAAGGAGAATGTAGCATGATCATTCGACAAGAAACCCCTGATTCATGTCCCAAGCACAGTAATCAATCCAGGATCCAGGGGCTGAGTGGCACCCTTTCATGCTGTGAGGCACGCTGTTGCACAAGATTTTTGCCGATCAGCCTCGCAGAGCTTCCGACATCATATTTCCCACAAAAGATGCTAGTTGGTACGCTTGGTGGCGCTTCTTCACCGAAATTTGCAGGACTGGGCTACGTTTTGGCACTTGGAAAGGTGTGTAAAGTTGAGCACCTTGCCATCATTATCGGATCCAGGTCCGCTTAGATCAAGGATCATCAGAGGTTAACAAATCCCAACATGGAACGTGACCGTTTTTTGAACAGTAGTGAAATACGCAGAACTGGATTGGAGCATGGACCTAATTGATACATTCTTGTTGAGTGGAATTTCCTGTCACTGGTTGTTTTGAATGTAGCAATCCACAATCTTCCTCATTTTCGAGTTAGCTCAAAACATGTAGCTGGCTCAATTTCAGAAGGGGTCATGTGTTTGACTTTAATGCTGTGCCGCTGTCTAAGCAGATTTGGCCCAAAACGTGGCTCCTAAATTTCTGGGCTGCAACAGGGGTACCATCTCTATTAAACGAATCATTTGGGGCTGACCCTGGCAATTGAACATATTGGGAAAAAATTGCAGGCTCGCTCAAGTGGAACGAACTACCTCAGCAACACCGCGCTAGCTCAAACACATCGCTCTAGCTCGATGGCATCGAGCTGGCTCATTTTTTTTGAACGAAAAAAACGCAAAAAACAAATTACTTTACTTCGTGTGATCCCCACCATGACATTTATACATTTTGTTACTGGCAAATCTTCTGGCATTCTATCTGACATATTTTCTGGCATTCGATCTGGCATTCTATCTGGCATATCTTCTGGCATTCTACCTGGCATATCTTCTGGCAGATGTTCTGGCATATCTTCTGGCAGATGTTCTGGCATATCTTCTGGCATATCTTCTGGCATATGTTCTGGCATATCTTCTGGCATTCCATCTGGCATTCTATCTGGCATATCTTCTGGCATATTATCTGGCATATCTTCTGGCATATTATCTGGCAAATCTTCTGGCATTCCATCTGGCATTCTATCTAGCATATCTTCTGGCATATTATCTGGCAAATCTGCTGGCATTCTATCTGGCAAACATTCTGGCACTTTATCGGGCATATCTTCTGGCATTCTAGCTGACATTCTATCTGGCATTCTATCTGGCATACCTTCTGGCATTCTATCTGGCATATCTTCTAACATTCTATCTGGCATATCTTCTGGCACTCTATGTGGCATATCTTTTGGCGTGGATACTCGCGGTTGCGGTCCGGCAGGGAACACTGGGCGTGGATGGTCGTGGTTGAAGTCCGGCAGGGAACACTGGGCGGGGATACTCGCGGTTGAGGTCCGGCAGGGAACACTGGGCGTGGATGGTCGTGGTTGAGGTCCGGCAGGGAACACTGGGCGGGGATGGTCGTGGTTGAGGTCCGGCAGGGAACACTGGGCGTGGATGGTCGTGGTTGAGGTCTGACAGAGAACACTGTGGATCGCGGGTCGCAGTTGAGCAGGAGGACGAGGAGGACAACGAGAGGAGGAGGAGGAGGAGAAGGAGGAGGACGAGGAGGACCAGGCAACTGACATAAAATCTAACAACCCTCACCTGGCAGGTGGGGAAAAACTCGAAAAAAACGAGCCAGCTACGTCACGTTGAGCTGGTGAACGAATGTGAAAGCTCAAAAACGGATACATAATATGTATTGGCCGGGATTATGACGGCACACCGAGCTGGCTCAAGGGCATGTAGCTGGCTCAATTTTTTCGCGTTTTTTTTTTTTGGTTTTTTGTTTCGTTCAAAAAAATTGAGCTAGTTACGAGGCGCTGAGCCAGCAACGAGGCATTGAGCCAGCTACGTGGCACTGAGCCAGCAACGGGGGAATGGTGAATCTGTATTGTACGGGACCGATGGATTTTCCAATGCAGCCTTTGCAGTTCCAACAAATCAAATTATTGATTAATTCTGGCACCATGTGAGATAAAATAGAAGACTGGCAGTCTATACGTATGTATTGTCAATCTGAGGCAACACCAGTTTTCTTGAGGGAAACGCGTGCCCTTGAGCTGGAGGGAGAGTGGGAAAAGTAATTTTCGATCGTTTGGGTTTCGGGCAACCACAGAAAGTGGCAGAGAATTATGAGTCCACGATCTGTTGGTGTTTGGGTGCTGATTCTTGGGTCCTTTCTCTACATATTCCCGTTGGTATCCTTTGCCGGTTTCAAAGGGGCCACAATGAAACAAATTAAAGGACCGGATAACCCCACAAGTCAACTTCTTCCAATAATGAGCTTCAAAGGTTGTAGCGGGGACGGGGAAGGAAGGAAAGACAAAGGTCACCAAAGCAGAATTACGCTGCTCCGATCGTTTCTTTCCACGTTGGGCTAAAACCACCAGAGCAACAATAGATGATCCTATGACCGCACCTTTGAGTGCAAATGACGAATCTAACTTGACTGACTAGTTGTACTTGTGGTTGAGTCGTATGCGTGCTACAGATGTTGTCCGCAAAAACTTCACTGACTGGTTGTAATTGTGGTTGTAGTGGTGGTAACACTATCCTCTGCAATGTCTGCTTCGGCGGCCTCTTTCCACGTTGGGCTAATGTCACCAAAGCAGAATTACACTGCTCCGATCGTTTCTTTCCACGTTGGGCAAAAACGACGGGAGCAACAATAGATGATCCTATGACCGCATCTTTGAATGCAAATGACCAATTCAACTTGACTGAGTAGTTGTAGTTGTGTTGTAGTGGTATGCGTGCTAGAGCTGTTGTCTGCAACTTCTAGTTGGGCCAAAGCGACCAAAACAGAACGACAAGAACGACATAATGAAAGTCTGCATGCAAGAAACAGAATCTGTCATGTCTGCGTTGCACAGCGTTGCTCAAGCGCAGTTGGGCCCTGCCTGCCGTAACGACCACAAGCAAGACCAGCACCTGGCCGCAATTGTGTGTGGAATGCAGCAGGCCGAAAGAAGAAAGTACTTAAACATGCTAGAAAAGCAAGCATGCCGAAACAAACCGACAGAAGAAACATGCCGGAATTTGCGGCCACTTCAGTCGCGCGCAGCGGTCCATTGAACGTCTTGCCGTCCTTCTTGCGGCGGGCGCGCCAACCATTAGCAAGTTTTTCCACCGCCATAGCTGCACGAAACAAATGTAAATGACCAATCTAAGTTGACTGTGACTAGTTAGAATTGTAGTATTTGTGGTGGTAGCACTATCCTCTGCAATGTCTGCTTCGGCGGCCTCTTTCCACGTTGGGCTAAGGTCACCAAACAGAATTACGCTGCTCCGATCGTTTCTTTCCACGTTGGGCAAAAACGACGGGAGCAACAATAGATGATCCTATGACCGCACCTTTGAGTGCAAATGACGAATCTAACTTGACTGACTAGTTGTACTTGTGGTTGAGTCGTATGCGTGCTACAGATGTTGTCCGCAAAAACTTCACTGACTGGTTGTAATTATGGTTGTAGTGGTGGTAACACTATCCTCTGCAATGTCTGCTTCGGCGGCCTCTTTCCACGTTGGGCTAAGGTCACCAAAGCAGAATTACGCGCTCCGCTCCGATCGTTTCTTTCCACGTTGGGCCAAAACCACCAGAGCAACAATAGATGATCCTATGACCGCACCTTTGAGTGCAAATGACGAATCTAACTTGACTGACTAGTTGTACTTGTGGTTGAGTCGTATGCGTGCTACAGATGTTGTCCGCAAAAACTTCACTGACTGGTTGTAATTGTGGTTGTAGTGGTGGTAACACTATCCTCTGCAATGTCTGCTTCGGCGGCCTCTTTCCACGTTGGGCTAAGGTCACCAAAGCAGAATTACACTGCTCCGATCGTTTCTTTCCACGTTGGGCAAAAACGACGGGAGCAACAATAGATGATCCTATGACCGCATCTTTGAATGCAAATGACCAATTCAACTTGACTGAGTAGTTGTAGTTGTGTTGTAGTGGTATGCGTGCTAGAGCTGTTGTCTGCAACTTCTAGTTGGGCCAAAGCGACCAAAACAGAACGACAAGAACGACATAATGAAAGTCTGCATGCAAGAAACAGAATCTGTCATGTCTGCGTTGCACAGCGTTGCTCAAGCGCAGTTGGGCCCTGCCTGTCGTAACGACCACAAGCAAGACCAGCACCTGGCCGCAATTGTGTGTGGAATGCAGCAGGCCGAAAGAAGAAAGTACTTAAACATGCTAGAAAAGCAAGCATGCCGAAACAAACCGACAGAAGAAACATGCCGGAATTTGCGGCCACTTCAGTCGCGCGCAGCGGTCCATTGAACGTCTTGCCGTCCTTCTTGCGGCGGGCGCGCCAACCATTAGCAAGTTTTTCCACCGCCATAGCTGCACGAAACAAATGTAAATGACCAATCTAAGTTGACTGTGACTAGTTGGAATTGTAGTATTTGTGCTGGTAGCACTATCCTCTGCAATGTCTGCTTCGGCGGCCTCTTTCCACGTTGGGCTAAGGTCACCAAAGCAGAATTACGCTGCTCCGATCGTTTCTTTCCACGTTTTGCAAAAACGACGGGAGCAACAATAGATGATCCTATGACCGCATCTTTGAATGCACATGACCAATTCAACTTGACTGAGTAGTTGTAGTTGTGTTGTAGTGGTATGCGTGCTAGAGCTGTTGTCTGCAACTTCTAGTTGGGCCAAAGCGACCAAAACAGAACGACAAGAACGACGTGATGAAAGTCTGCATGCAAGAGACAGAATCTATCATGTCTACATTCCACAACATTGCTCAAGCGCAGTTGGGCCCTGCCTGTCGTAGCGACCACAAGCAAGACCAGCACCTGGCCGCAATTGTGTGTGGAATGCAGCAGGCCGAAAGAAGAAAGGACTTAAACATGCTAGAAAAGCAAGCCGAAACAAGCGTGGCGACGACGAAGGTAGGTAAACATGCCGGCGGCCCGGCCTCCCGTAGCGACCACAAAGCCGAAGACCAGTACCTGGCAGCAAATGCGTATGGAAATGAAACAAGCGGAAAAAAACATGCAAAAACATGCAAAAACAACATGCAAAAACATGTCAGTAAAAACAACATGCCGGAGCGACCAGAAAACATGCCGGAGCAGGACATGCGTAAGCAAGCCAGCAGAACAAACGAAGCGACATGTCGGAAAATAAAACATGCCAGAGCGACCATAAGACATGCCGGGAGACCATAAGACATGCCGGAACATGACCTACGTAAACAAGCCAGAAAAACAAACGAAACGAGGCAGAAAACATGTCGGAACCACGCAAAACGAAGGTAGATGTGAGTTTGTGCTGCCATCTGTGCCACGCCTGCCACGCAAAACGCCGGTAGATGTGAGTTTGTGCTACGCCTGCCACGCAAAACGAGGTAGATGTGAGTGTGTGCCGCGCCTGCCACGCCAAATGCCGGTAGATGTGAGTATGTGCCGCGCCTGCCACGCAAAATGCCGGTAGATGTGAGTATGTGCCGCGCCTGCCACGCAAAATGCCGCGGCGTCACGGGCGCCTAAACCAAGACCAAGCGCGCCACCCAGTGCCATCTGTACCACGCCTGCCACGCAAAACGACGGTAGATGTGAGTTTGTGCCACGCCTGCCACGCAAAATGCCGCGGCGTCACGGGCACCTAAACCAAGACCAAGCGCGCCACCCAGTGCCATCTGTACCATGCCGGCCACGCAAAACGACGGTAGATGTGAGTATGTGCCGCGCCTGCCACGCAAAATGCCGCGGCGTCACGGGCGCCTAAGCCAAGACCAAGCGCGCCACCCAGTGCCATCATGTACCACGCCTGCCACGCAAAACGACGGTAGATGTGAGTTTGTGCCACGCCTGCCACGCAAAACGAAGGTGGATGTGAGTTTGTGCGGCGCCTGCCACGCAAAATCTGTGCCACGCCTGCCACGCAAAACGACGGTAGATGTGAGTTTGTGCCACGCCTGCCACGCAAAACGACGGTAGATGTGAGTTTGTGCCACGCCTGCCACGCAAAACGAAGGTGGATGTGAGTTTGCGCGGCGCCTGCCACGCAAAATCTGTGCCACGCCTGCCACGCAAAACGAAGGTGGATGTGAGTTTGTGCCACGCCTGCCACGCAAAACGACGGTAGATGTGAGTTTGTGCCACGCCTGCCACGCAAAACGAAGGTGGATGTGAGTTTGTGCGGCGCCTGCCACGCAAAATCTGTGCCACGCCTGCCACGCAAAACGACGGTAGATGTGAGTTTGTGCCACGCCTGCCACGCAAAACGACGGTAGATGTGAGTTTGTGCCACGCCTGCCACGCAAAACGAAGGTGGATGTGAGTTTGCGCGGCGCCTGCCACGCAAAATCTGTGCCACGCCTGCCACGCAAAACGACGGTAGATGTGAGTTTGTGCCACGCCTGCCATGCAAAACGACGGTAGATGTGAGTTTGTGCCGCGCCTGCCCACGCAAAACGACGGTAGATGTGTGTGTGTGTGAGTGAGTGTGTGTGTGTATGTGTGTGTGTGACTGGGAAAGTATTGTATGTTAAGTTTGTGTGTGTGAAGTTATTGTATTTGTAGGTTAAGTTTGTATGTGAAATTATTGTATGTTAAGTTTGTGTGTGTGAAGTTATTGTATGTGAGAGATGGTATGTGACAAAGTTATGTGAGAGATGGTATATGACAAAGTTGTGTGTGTGTGAGTGTGTGTGTGTGGGAAAGTATTGTATGTTGAGTTTGTGTGTGTGTGAAATTATTGTATGTTGAGTTTGTGTGTGTGTGTGAAGTTATTGTACGTTAAGTTTGTATGTGAAATTATTGTATGTTAAGTTTGTGTGTGTGTGAAGTTATTGTATGTGAGAGATGGTATGTGACAAAGTTGTGTGTGTGTGTGAGTGTGTGTGTGTGGGAAAGTATTGTATGTGAAATTATTGTATGTTAAGTTTGTGTGTGTGTGTGAAGTTAGTGTGAAATTATTGTATGTTAAGTTTGTGTGTGTGAAGTTATTGTATGTTAAGTGTTAAGTTTGTGTGTGTGAAGTTATTGTATGTTAAGTTTGTGTGTGTGAAAGTATTGTACGTGAAATTATTGTATGTTAAGTTTGTGTGTGTGTGTGAAATTATTGTATGTTAAGTTTGTGTGTGTGAGGGAGGCGGCGGGAGGAGGAGAAGGAGCCCGGGATACAGAATCAAAAACAAGAACCCCACAAAAAGTTGTGGGGAAAAATGCAAACTGAAGAAACAATCTTTTGCCAATGCCAGGGCTGTGTAATGCTGATGGGAGCGGATTGGATTCCTGAAATTTGAAAGTAAGGATTATATAAATGTTCAATGGGGATGTTGCCAAGAGTTTCCATCAACTTTTGGGGTACGGCTTGACCCAACTCCTCTTTGTGAGACCTATTTTGCGCATTCTTAGAATGACCTCTGTACTTGGATCATTATTCTATCACTGTCACAGATATTTCGGGTTGAAGACATGCCGGTTGGAGTCTGGAGGATCATCGTGGGGCATCAGTGGTTCGAGTTGTTGATCTCGCTGGCCATCATGGTGACTTGAAGAAAAATTGCAAAAATGCAGCGCTTGAAAACACCTCGACATTTGGAATGTGCTGATGTCTTTTATTGTTTTTTTCATGTCCTGCCCGGCAACTCAGAGAGATGACAGGTGAACTCGGTGATGCTGGGCGTGGAAAGCCAGATGTCACTGACACATGCTAGGGAGGACCTTGCCTGGGCCAGGTGTTTTGCTTGCAAGGAGAATATTTGGTCGGTTGGGTGATTTGGCGCTTGTGTTTTTCCGACTCTGATTACTTTGTTCATTTGAGTGCTATTTTAGAGACCTGCTCATTTGGATGATTCTTTTCAGGCGTGTCTTAGTATGTCTCAGTGTGCGGAGAGGTTTCACATTGTCCATTTTTGCATACGAGTTTTTCACACCCTGACAGGGCCACAGAGCTTGGGCAAGAAACTGATTGCTCAACTGAGGATTGCCGAGCTTTGCTTTTTGGCGATTTTCACAGTTGCTACCTGCCCGTGTTGGACACATGCACACAGTTGCACAAACTTCACTGCAACGACATGATGGACATGGCTAGAAATGGATAGAAATGAATAGAAATGGAGGCTTGATTACGAGGCCCAAGGATGTCATTGATGTCATTGATGTCACGGCAAATCCAAAAGTAGTTTGATGTTGTTTGCTGAGGAAATTCTTCAAATGAAATACTGCTTTGCTAAGGAGATTCTGCTGAGATTGGCTGCACGTGGATGGCAGCTTGGCATAGCTTGCTCAGCTTGGCTGCGATCTCCTTGCATATCGATAGCTTCGATTAGCAAAGCACTGAGCAAGAAAATGGCAATGATTCTGTTGCAGCTTGGCCTTCCTGATTGTTTGCACTTTGAACCAGAGACCTGGCAAGTTAAAGACTTCTGGACCAAGGAGAGTTATAAAGGATGGATGGTTTCTATTTGACAGTACGCTTGTGATCATCGCATGCATTGAGCAGTTCGTCGAGTTATTTTCCAACGGCAATCATTCAGGGTACGAACAACAGGCGTGTCGGGCCTGGAACCGCATAAGTGTCGGATTTTTCCACAACCACAGTATGCATCAGTATGCCCAGAATACGTTTAAAGCACGAAGCCTTCAAGTAGGTGCTAGTCCTTCGAACCACGCGCCTTTTTCGTTTGATCCGGACGTTTCGAATGTGTCGGGCTCAGTTTGTGCAGCTGCCCAGCCCAAAGCAGCTTTGCTCGCCCAATGTGAATTTGAGTCAAAATCGTCGTCGTGAAATGTCGGCTGTAATCATATCAGATAGCGATTATGTGAGCATATGCTGTAATCGATTGTAGTGATGTGAAGCACCCTTCAAAGCCTATTTCCCGATTTAAGTGATTCTCACTGGAGACTCATCCTGAGCCCTGAGGATAAAGCAGATCAGATCTGTGTGGAGATTGGTATATGGTCTCATTACATGTGGCCACTTGCCTCACTAAAAGCAAATGCGCAGAAGAGTTCCTTGAGAACTACAGCCGCAACGTCGCTGCATCGCTGCATGCTTAGGCGAGACCATAACATCTACATTTATTTTGCTTTTCATCGCTTCTTGTCTGAAGAAGCTCAGCTTGTGCTTTCCGTGCTTTCTTGGCACAAGATCGCCAAATGATGAATATCTTTATTATTTTTCTTGTGTAATGCCTTTGGCATTTGGCAAGTATTTTGTTCACAGACTTCAGGTTTTGTATGTGTTTGGCGTTATGGGTCTTGATCTCAGAGATCACAATTGTTACCTTCTAAAGAAAGGGAATCAGCAGCGAGTCATCAGCGAATTTGAGAGGAAACAGGGTTGCAAGTGACGTTGCATGATGTTGCTTTGCATTTCGAGTCAGTTGATGTCAGTTGCTGTTCTCGCATCCTGCTGAGCTAGGCCATGAGCTGATAACCAAAGATGGCGAGCTGCGGAAAGATCCAGAGATAGACGCACTTATCGTCAACAACTTCAGTCCCCCTGCAAACTGCAAAAAAGCATTGACGTTGTTGCAGTGCTTCCACTCCGTTTTTGCTGATCACTCTGTTTGTTGCTCCGAGGTTCACTCCCCTTGGCCATGATGACATTGGTTCGATTTGATGCTTGGCCACACTTAGCATATCTTAGCATCATCTCTGCTCCTAGTCTTGAGATTGTTGATAGCATTTCAAGTTGCTGATCGGTTTTGAACATTTTTGACACCTTTCTGATCCTTTATGCATTTTGAGTTCGAGGTCACGATGGATTCTATATCTGTAATCTATGTACCTTGACATGGATCTGGCAGTGCTTCTGTATAAATGCCCCTCATTGGCTTGTTTTTGTACGTTCTGGAGGAATACAGATTCTGCTTTCGGTTTGAGCTGCATCAGTAGTTTGCAGAGCTCTTTGAAAGATTTTGAAAGTGGTTTCCGGCATTACCAGCTCAATTGCTGTCGCGCAACTTCATGCACAATATGTGACAGCCAAGAGGGACACCTGATGCATCGGGATTACCTCTTGACATTCAAGGCGCCTTTGATACAGGCAAAGGCATTAGTACTGGGCTTGTACTTTGGCCTGCTGATTTGCGTTGACTCTTGGTAGCAGGTTGTGGCGGGATGTGGCGGGATGTGGCTTGTGTTCTTTACAGAAGAACATGGCGCAGATCCATTCGCAGGTTCTGAGCCAATCTGAGCCATCACCGGCTACATCCGGCTACCAAGGTCTCCATTTCCCTTATGAACCTTGTTACGGCAGTGATGGTGCCATGTCTGAACATCTTGATGAGTGGAGTTTGCTTTGGACATAATCTGTGATATGTATGCGGCAATTACCAGGTAGCTGGCATAGAGGATTCCCAAGCAGGGCACAGTGCCGACTGAACCGGAACCTCCCCAGTCATTTCGCATCACTTTTTCTAGAATGCTGCTGCTCAAAGGTTGAAGGGGCTCTCGAGCATGCTCGCCAAGAGAAAGAGAAACTCGGAGCATGATGTGCACAGTTGGGGTAGTGAGGTCAGTCTACCTTGCAAGGTGTATTTCTGCCAATGTTCTGCCACTTGTCTACAGGGAAGATGCAAAATTGGCAAAAGCCAAAGCCAAACAAATGGTTCCGGAGATTATCCACCTGTTCGACCAGATTGATATTGACGCTTGGTGGAAGGACAATGATTTCTTTGTTTCGATGTGAGCATTGTGAGGCTCATGATGCGGAATGTCACAGTGTCACACCATGTTTATAGCTGTGTGTTGTTTGCTTTGAAGAGGTCAACAGTCTTTGATTTTCATGTCCACGAATGCATGACCGACTTGTTAGTAATTTATTAATATTTTTTATACTTTTTTTTTTGTGCAGATCAGACCAGTGCATCGGTCAGTCATTCTAGTTGAATCAGTTCAATGCGCAGTCAGTCGGTTTGTCCCACGAATGTCCGGAGGATTTTGGAAGATTATTTTTGAGTTGATGGGAACCGATTTTGCCAATCTTCACCTGAGACATTGCAGTGGTTTCGGATGTCTTTGGTCACCGATGGGAAGCCACAACATGCCAAAATATGCCAGAACCAATCGCTGAAATGTATTGAAATGTCACCTTTTGCCAGCTGCGTTGCAAATGTTCCAAGGATGGAAGCGGAGAAGTTGACTTAAAGGAGTGTGGAACTTATGGACTTAAGGACAAAAGAACATGCAGTGAAATGAATGATGCAGCTGATATACTAGCTACACGTATTACATCGTATTATCAATTATTATGATATCATATTGTATCTATGATGCGATTAGCTGATGATAGCTGATAGCTGATGTTGACTGATTAGTTTAACTTACATCGCTATTAAATTGGCTCAACTAATGCAACTGCCCAAGGATGGCCAAGTTTGGGGAGGATGGACTGGTTCCGGATCGCTTGTTTGAGAAGGCCTCAGTGGATAGTTCCCTGGAATATGATTTAGTCATGTGCATGACTTTGGCATACTTTGGCTGAAAATACGTTTATGAATTCAATGGTTATCATATGTCATCATCATTCATCATCATTTTCCGTATTTTGCCGATATTGATGAGTAATTAAATGGCCATTTGGAGGGTATACCATCCTGGACGACCGTATTCACATATTTTTTTGTGCAAATTATGGGTTCTTCCCGTAATTCTCATTTATTTATATTTATTTGGAGAATCCGTATGATGGCAAAATCTGCAATCGAGTCGGCCGAGCCGGCAATTTCAAGTGGCAGATTTGCTTTGAGCTCTCACCTGGTCCTACTCCATGTGGTAAAAGCACATCCAAATCAAATATAGCCAAATATAGGCGCACATACTAGTATTGTCGTCCAGATTTGGGGACATATTTGCTAGCCATATTTGGCTACCTATGATTTCCATTGATTTCCTATATATTGTTTTGTACATCTTGTCATATCTTGTCGAAAAATGGCAACCAATGTCGCAAGACACGCTCTAGTATGAGCATGATGGGGGATTCCGACAAAGCTCCGCAATGACGAGTGAATGGTTTCAAGACATGAAGATTTGTTACCCCTGCACGGAATCATGTGCATGCTTGCGTTCCAACTGCACTTTTTGTGAACAGAGGTATCTTGATGTGGTCAACAACGTTTGGTCTACCATGGAGTCCTTTTTGCGGCTCCGCACGAATGAGGAGAAGAGTCAAATCTGGGCTCGCTCTCCTGAGGCTTTGGCAAAGCTGGATAACACCCACTATAGCTCCAATGCCAGCTTCACCATGCAGGTCCTTGGGGCTACGCTTGGTCCAGAGGAACGTGCTCTCTCAGACCGTGAAAGGGACACGTTGCTTGATGTCGCTCGTCGTTCCAGGCGCATTGCTTGTTTGCCTGTGAGTGCTCGCCTCAAAGGTCGCTTGGCAGCCACCGTGTTGGGGCCCAAAGCAGTGTGGGGCCATGTGATAAACGGTCGCTGCCCGACCCAGAAGGATATTGCCTGCTTCTTCCGCCACTACAAGGCGGCGACAAGTGACAACCGGTTTGTCAAAGGGCGCTCGTCCATGGACCTCAAGCGGGCTTTCTTCTTTGGTCACACTTGCGACCTGGCCTTCTATGGGGCCCTCCGCACCATCAGTTCGGGTTTTGCCTGGGCACGTCACTGTGCCAGCTTGGGCGAGAACTGTCGCTGGAGCCAGTCTACGGTGTTTTGCCTCAATAGCATCCTGCAAGACTTGGGTTGGTGTGCTCATAGCAATGCTGTCGGCCAGAGCGGGGATGTCCCTTGCATTCATTTTGGGGCAGTGAAGGCTGAAGTTGACAAATGCCTCCATCACATTCGAGACGCGTGGCGTTTGAAAAAAGTGCGTCAGTGGTTGTCGCACCGCACCAGGATTGATAGTGGGATAGGTCGTGATACCAATCTTATCATTTCCGAGCCTCTGATTAAAACTGTCAGATCTATTCTCAGAGATTGTGATGCTCATGTTGTCTCTGTTGCCTGTGGAGGGTTCCAAACTGTCTCACTTGATTTTGAGAGACTGCATCAAGGGGTCGCTCCTGTTCAGCAGTGTCCGTATTGTTTGCAGCTTGATGTTCCTGGCGTCATTCATGTCTTGTGGAGCTGTCAGGCTTTTTCTCATTTGAGGTTGCTTCCGCAGCCTGAGTGCCCTCTCGCCTCCAGGATTGGTTGGAGCGGCTCCCATCAAGTCACTAAGGATCTCTTGGTGCAGATGGGCACAATCCGGGCAGCTGAAGCTGCTCGTCGTTTGGCACCTGCGGGTGCTGGCTGAGGCTGAAGCGTGGCTTCCTTGGGCTGCTATGCACTGTGTTCTGCTGCTTGCGGCGGGGCATGGGCAGCATGCGGCGCGCGACTACACATTTGTTCGACAATCTCGACGTAGATGGTTCCGGCATCATCACACGTTGCTTGGATGCATTCTTCTATATAACTTTCACTGCCTGAGAGAGTGAGCTGATGATGCACCAAGTGGACTGAAACATTTCATGTGGCGTGAGGGGTTCTTACTCTGCGAAAGAATCTGATTCCGTGTTTCTGCCGGGAAATGTCATGCATTGCGGGCCAGTCCCGGTTGTTTCTGGTTATCACCTTCCACGAGGCTATGAATTTATCGAGGGTCTTTTGCTTCTTGGCTGTACTAATGCGCATGAGCAAAAGTATGCAAAACTATAAAAGCATATGAAAGCAGAATTGCAGCGTTTCCTCTGCTTCAGCTCTGGTTGTTGTTCTCCGGTAAAAGCTGGTTCTTTTGCTTGTGGTGCAAGGTCAGTGAACTGAATTTTGCTTTGCTTCATACCGTGTTGTCGCACACGCTCATGTCAAAAGCCTTTGCAATCAAGGAACCTGTTCCTTCGCGATGTTCCGGTGTCAGCGCAAATGACGATGAAGATGATTCGTCAAGTGAGGGCTGACGTGCCCCAACTTAGTTGGTCGTTCTGCGAGAAGGGGTGGATCTGCGCTGACAAAGGATGACAAACTGCAAGATGATTTCTTGCATTTCAGGTGATCATAGTGGAATCATAAACTAAATAGGTGACGGTGAATAGGTGAATAATTAATTCATATTAATTCTGCATGTCCGTCCTTTCAGACTGATCTATCCTGTTTGAAGGATGGTGAGCCCATTGCCAGCCCCCAGCCCGACATTTGCAGACCTTTCAGTCAAGTCCAATGCTGCAGGTATCTCGTCTCCAGACCAATCTGCAGGAGCTTGACAAGACGGTGGATGTTCTCCGGCCATTCCCAACTATTTAAGACGGATCCAAGTTGAATAATAGCGAAGTGAGATTATGTGAGATTCATTGTGGTTGAATCATATTGAATCACTCTGGCTCTGATCCCATTTTTTGCTCGATGTGTATAGATTTGCCTCTTTTTTCTCTGCGATCTCTGGCCCTTTGCTCTCAAAATGAAGCATGGGTGCCATGAGCGGCTATTGTTTCACAAAATTGACGGAGGACTCTGCTCCCACCAGGAGATCCTGTTTAAAACGGGGCCTTTCTACTGGAAGCATGATTTCACAAGGCCTACGCACACTGGAATTGGCGGAGAATAAATGACAATAATCAGGAATTAATGTGTATTATATATATATATATCATAGGATCATTTTCTGCACTTTTTGCAGGTAAGACATGCCGAGGCATGTGTGAGTATTATGTGAGTATGCTTGAGATGCGATCACCTATGAGCGCCTTTCTAACGTAGTAGCCTCTCGCCTTGCAATTCGGATTGTGGGCGATTCGTAAAACAACCGTTGCAGCATAGAAATGGGCGAACATGAGCTGAGGAAAAAGACCGCTGCAGCGATTGTGGTGCCAGCTCGGGTAGGGGGTTGAGGTATTTGCGAAGCGTTGCGAAGTTCCCAATCAGAGCCTCACGCACATGATTAAACTATGGTCTATGGCATCTATGGTGTGTGATGAAGTGATCAAACTCTGAAACCGGTGCACAGTTTCAATCTTTGAAATTCGGTGGAGTGTTATGGAGATGGGAGACTACAAAGAAATACAATCACAGCATATCACAACCCAGATCTGACTCAGCACCTACAGTGAGTTCTACACCTTGACACGCCTAAGACATAATAAGACGTTTTGCAGCCCTCCCAAGTGGCCCTGAGACCGACATTAATTATGCCAGTCCAACCCTCAAACCCCGAGTCAACACGGGAACCCTTAGGCCTTAGGTAAGCATTCAGGAAAAATGATAAAAAATGTAGCTTAGCAATGCTTTAGCATCATCTTAGAAGCGTCCCAGAATGAAATTGCAGACGTAGTTTTCCCACATGTTCTCCATTGTTTTCCCATGGTTTTCCCTTCCACCTTTTGTGTTGTCCATGTGCGCGCGTTGTTTGTTTGTTCCCTTTGCGTTTTTCAGCATGCTATCATCCAGCAGACCTTACGGTCATCTACAGACCAGACGACCACACCCAGCGAGAGAGAGAGAGAGAGAAAGAGAGACGTAGATAGACGTAGTTTATTATGATGTTACATCTTTTTTTTGAGCGGGGGGAGAAGCCATCTTACAAGAAGATACAAGAAGTTTAGATTCTTTGCGGGAATCTTGGGGCCTTTCAAATGCCGTACTACTTTTTCGGGCTGTCATGCTGGATTTCTTGGATTGAAGGCCACCATCTTTGTACCTTCCGGAACTCCAAGCCTCCATGCTTTTAAACTTCTCAAACATGTACAGCAACTTTTTTTTTTGGGGTGGGGCCGGGCTATGGGAGCCGTGATAGCAGCAGCCGCTCAGGAAGGATAGTCATTACGCATTGAAATCATATGGAGAACGGTTTGTGCGTCGTGTTGGCATGTTTCTACGCCCACTGGTACCGGCCAGTAGCATAGTGAGAAGTGTGGTTTTACAATGTTTTACATGTGGGATTAGAGTAGTATATGCATGCAGGTATGTAAAGGACAAGGTCACTTTTGGGAATTGTAAAACTGAGAATGATCCAAATTGCTTGTGAGTAAGTCTGACTGTGGCATGAAACGTGTGTTGCTCAAGTTCAAGCTGCATGGATTGGGTCCCAAAGGTGCTAGGTCTCATCAGTACTGGGATCCACTCCAACTGGTGGGGGTTGTCGTGCCCTTCACACTGCTTTGGGTGGGGGCTTCCAAGCATCCTTGCCTCTTTCACCCTTGGACTCTTCTCCGGGCTCTTGCTGGGGGCCATCACCCTTGCCTGGTTTCTTGGACTTTTCCAGACTAGGGGCTTCACGGCACAACCAGAGGTCAGACCTCCAGGACCTACCATCGCACGCCTTAGGGCGTATCTGGATGAGCCAGAATCATCCGGACCTCTCCAACGACGGCGACGACGAGATTAGCCTGGCTGTCTCCTACCAAGGTCTTCGGATCTCTGTCATTGGCCCATCCGAGAAGGCCCTCGACTTCGTCCATCGGCTCTCACCTGACTACCAGCCATCTCAGGGCATCATCCGGCCACCTGGCACTTCTTCCACAGCTGCGAGCTCAGGTCAGAGTGCTCCTGCTTCTCCTCCTTGTCCTGACAACGTGCTGGCACTGGCCACACGGCTTTCAGCAGCGAGCATACTCAAGCCAGAGGAGAGGATCAGGAGGGCTTGGAGTTGTGGTGTTAGAGACAGGGCAAGGATTGAAGGTCGAGTTGTCCCCTACGAGCCAATCGTCTCCATTGATTTGCCCATCAACTATTACGTGGTTGCCAGAGCCCAGGGTGTTTCTGAGCCACGGATCTTGCGCAGCCAGAAAGACTACAGGAGGTCTTTTGCTGGAGATTGGTTGTGAGTTCCCATCCGAGACAGAAGCTCGGGCCTATATCACTGCTCTTGGATACGGCCACTTTGCAGGGGTGTAGAACAGATGGCGGAAAAGGATCCAGAAGAGGATGCTGCGGAGCTTTTAGAAGCTGTGCTCCCTCTACATGCCGATTTTGGCCAAAGCGGTTTCCAGCCCTACGTGTTGGACTTGCAGAAGGCTGGACTGGCTGTAGAAGAGCCCTTTTTCACCATTGCATTTGTCGTGATGACACGAAAGGAAGGCATGCTGTTGGCTCTTCCAGAATTAGCAATTCCTGCCGAAGCGCAGGGGCTTGGAGCAAAAGCAGGGCCCACAGACCTTCTTGGCCCTTCAGTCAAGGTCGAAGTTCAGGCTGCGTTGATGCAAGAGGACGCGCTGCTGAACCTGCCTACAGTTTTGGAAGGCAAGACTCTCACGGTTTTGCTCATGGACTTTTCTTTGGAGGTAGAAGGTTGCTTGAGAGGAGTGGCTATGAAGGAGGACCTAGAAGATGTCACGTCCTTCGAGTTTTTGGAGGAAAATGTGGTGCCAGCGCCTGGAGAGCTGGTCACAAAGGCTCAGCTTTGGGCAAGAGGTTCAGACGAGAGTGCAGAGAGGATCTTGTTCTACTCTGCAGACGAGGTCCCAGTCACTCCTTTGGCACCTTCTGCAAAGAAGTCAACAAGAAGGTGCACTCCCGGTGGGGGTACCGCTTCAGGCGAACCTGGAGCCATGCCGAAGAGGAAAGTCACCATGGCCCAGTTGGCAGAGAGTTTGGAGTCTCTGACAGGTGCGCTCCCTCACATCACTGCGAAGCTCCAAGATCTTTCAGAGAGAACAGCCGCAATCGAAGCAGGAGGGGCCCCAGAGGGGTAGGAGGAAGGCCATCAGCATTGAGAGGGCCCATTGGCACCTCAACTACTCTTGGATCCGGGAGCTCCTTGACCCCGGCCCAACTGGTCAAAGAGATGCCACCACCCAAAAGTATGGCCTCCCCACAGAAGACCCCCAAGGTTACCTTTGCGGATGGCGATGCGGAAGAGATAGCGGCGGAGTTCCCTTCAGAGACGGGCAGCTTCGCACAAGCCATGCTGGAGCAGTCAAAAGCTTTGACCATGTTGGTCTCACAGCTTGCGGCCAACTCGACAGACCCCCTGACGGACATGTCAGGCACCTTGGGGACGCTTTCATCCAAGGGTGCAGCGGGTCGCGCCAGGCTTCAAGCAGAGTTGGCCTCTCACAAGGGCACATTCTTTTTGAGTGTGATGCAATCAATGGCAAGGAGGATGCAGCCTGGTCGACTTGCAGAGACAGACATGGCAGATTTGAGGAGCAGAGGTGTCACAGCCACACAGTACCTGGAACGTTTTGGAGGTTTTGGGAGGACCAGGGACTTAGGCTTCATCATATGGCAAGTGGCCCTTTGCATGAACTACATGCAGGAAGAGAATTTTCCTGCTGCAAAAGACGTGATGAGCCTCCTCTTTGTGTGTCTGGAGCAGTCAGCGATGGACAATGGCAACATGCAGGTGGGCTTGCTCCTGTCACTGACCGAGGATCCTCCCCACTCTCTCTTCAGCCAGCGGTCAGTGGCAACGATGACTCACCCACGCCCTTTTGCGCCAACAGCCAACCAGAGGTGGGTTACCACAGCCCTGGCTTACCTCAAAGAGATGGACTTGATCTCAACACGTCGCTCGGAGATCTCAAATGCCAGGGGCTCCAGCGACCAGCCAGCGCAGAGCTCAACCACCAGCCAGAATGCAGCAGCAGCTTCAAAGAAGAAGCCAAAAGGAAAAGGAGGAAAGGGAAAGCAGAACCCCCAGACCGAGGAGGAGAACTAGAAAGGCCTGACGAGTCTCGCCTCGAAGAGACAATCTCCTCCGGGAGGCTTCTTGCTGCTTTACCTCGATGGATTTTGCGTTCCAAGACGAAGTTTTCGTCTTTCCTGGTCAGAACCTTCCACATCTCCAGGAGTGGCCACTGCCCTCCCTCCGCTGTCTTTCCCATCCCCGCACCTCGACTTGGACTTTTCACGGTGCAGGATGTCCCCAAGCTCAATGCCAAGAAGTGGAAGAGGCTTTGCTTCAACCGTTCCATCCACATCTTGGTCATGGCACTCAACTACATCCATTGTGGCTTGACTTTCATCCCCATGGATTTGCTTGGGAGGAGCCCCAACCAGACTCATCTGACCATCTATCGTCGGTTGAGAGCTCTTTTGACAGCGTGTGATCGCCCTGACAGCCATTTGATGCCGCCAGGGAGGTCTGGTCCAGAATTCATTGCCCGTCTCACCGAGCTTGCGCACTTTGCCGGCTCACACAGTGCCTTCAATCCCGACCAATACGTTGGATCAGCCAATGAAGGCCCAAAGACATTACGGAGAGTTGGAGAGATTGAGGCGCAGCATCGTTTTGAGGTGACTGAGGAGTTTTCCCCCATACAGCCTTACAGAAGTTTGCAAGCATCAAGGCTGAAGCTCACAGGCAGAGGTGACTGGCCACTTGAGGATTTTCTTGACAATATCCTTTTCTTTCCCTACGTTGAACCAGCCATTCTTCTTCATGGAGAGCGAGCCACTTGGCCTGGCCCTGATTTCAGCCGTGAGAACAAGAGTGAAAATCTCAGTCTTGCAAAGCTGTGGGATTCAAAAGGTCTCCTCTCCCTTTTCCATGAGCCTCACCAGAGTGGTTTTGCATGCAGGGTCTTCAATGCCCACAAAAATGCGGAGGTTGATAGACAGATCGGGGATAGGAGGTGGATCAATGGAGCTGAACGTCATCCAAAGGGCCCCTCACAATTTCTCCCTTCAGGCCATCATGTCACTTCCATCAGTTGTCCAGCTACCCACAAGCTTGCTGGCTGTGCCTCCGACCGAAAAGACTTCTATCACCAGGCGCTGGTCTCCCGCGAGAGAGCCTCTACCAACCAGTTGCCATTCCCCTTCAAACCCGAAGAGTTTGCTGGGTCAGCCGCCCTCGAGGAGCTGTACGCTGAGGTGTCCAGATCTTACAGTCGAGAAGAGGGAGGCGACAGGTATGGGATGAAACCCAGGGCTCTGCTTGCCCCCAGCGACATTACAACTGTCTATGCTGGTTTTGGTTCTTTGTTCCAGGGGGATCACTTGGGCGTTGAATACGCCTTGGCAAGTCATTGCCAGATGCTGCAAGAAGGTGGACTTTTGGAAGCTGACAGCACAGTTTTGAGTCATCGGCCTTTCCCGCAGGGGCCTGTCTGGCAGGGCGTTGTCATCGACGACTATTTTGTCGTTTCCCGTGAGCGAGCAGAGGAAGATTGCATCTCTGCTGAATCAGTGAAAAAGCTTGCAAAGGCCGAGAAGATCTACGAGAGGCATAAGGTGCTTGGCTCTGATGAAAAGACGGTCAGAGGAGCTGAGGTTTTCAAGATTATTGGAGCAGAGGTCCAGTCTGATTTGCTAGCGAGGAGTGCTGGCGTCATCACAGTTGGCGCACCTGCATCAAAGAGGATTCCAATGATCAGCCTCACCCTCAAGGCTGCCTGCTTGCCAGTCATCACTAGAGCCTTAGCCTCAAGACTTGCCGGAAACTGGGTTTCGATCTTCATGTACCGGCGTCCGCTCTGCAGCATCCTCTCAGAGATCTTCAGCCTTGGCTCCCGCTCTGGATCAGATGATGGTGAAGTTTTGGTTTTGAGGAGAGCCATTGCTGAGGAGCTAGTTCTTGCGTCTGTTTTTGGGCTTGTGTCACTTTCTGACATTACGGCCAAGTATGATCAGCACATTTATGCGACAGACGCCTCACTCAACAAAGGCGCCTTCACAGCCAAGAAGGTTGATGAGGAGACTGCAAAGACGATATGGCTGGGTTCTGATCGAAGAGGAGCATATACCCAGCTTGACAATCCTGCAAGGCAGCAGTTGAGGTCTCTTGGTGCTGACGTTGATGAAAATGCTGTTGCGGAAGATTTCGCAGCACCTACGAGAGCTCTTGACTTTGTGTTTGATGCGGTTGAGATCTGCGGGGGATCAGGTGTGCTCTCAAAAGCCTTAGCTGCAGAGGGGCTAACTGTGTGCCCTCCCATAGATCTCTCACAAAGCAAGCACTACGACCTCCGAGACCTTCGGCTCATAGAGTGGATCTTTCACATGCTCATCACAGGGAGGTTCAGATCAGCAATTTGTGAACCGGTCTGCACTACCTTCTCACCAGCTCAGCATCCAGCCAGCAGGTCAGCCTTTGGGTTTTGACAGAGGAGACCCAAAGACATTTTTGGGCAATTTGATTGCCTTCAGATGCCTTGCGATTGTTTGGTTTGCGGCCCGTGTTGGGGCTATTGCTATGTTGGAGCAGCCGCGTCTCAGCAAGATGGCATGGCTTAGCTGCTGGCAGTTTCTTTTGAGGATTGGTTTTGAGGATTGGTTTTGAGGAGGCCTTCCTTGACTCATGCGCTTTTGGGTGTATCCACAAAAAGCCCTTCAGGTTTCTTTGCCATGGCCTGCCAGCCTCCGAGATGACCACACGTTGTCCTGGAGGTCATAGCCACGTGAGGATTGAGGGAAAGTTTACAAAAGCTAGTGCGATTTACCATCATGGGCTTACAAAGTTTTTGGCAGGCCATTTTGCGAGGGCTCTGAAGCAGAAAAGTTTTGAGGAGGAAGGAAGAGCTGAAAAGCCGCGCCTTGAGAGTGCAGTCCTCAATGACATTTTGTCGCAGCCAGGTTGGGAGGTTCTGAAAGAATGGAAGTGGGCCAGAGGGGCACACATCAACATTCTTGAGAGCAGATCTTTGGTTGCCCTCATGAAGCATCTCTGCGTTTCTGGAGGTGATTGCAGATTCAGCACCCTTCTTGACTCAAGGGTTGCCAAGGGGGCCCATGCTAAGGGCAGGTCATCGGCTGTTGCTCTCCGGCCCTCACTCCTTCGAGGCTGTTCCTATGCAATTGCAGGAAACCTCCACCCTGCTTATGGTTTTGCTCCGACCAGGCTCAACACAGCAGATGCTCCCACCAGGGACCGCCCTCTACCAAAAGCCTCCACAGCTTCAATCCTTGACCATCTCTCCACTCAGGAGGTCGCCAGTCTTCACTCACTTCAGTTCTCAAGAGCGGTAGCAGGTTGGGTACGGCTCACCCTCCTCGCTGCCTTTTGCACTTGTCCTGTTGATGGTTGTTCGACTCGCCATCCTCCACCCTCTTCCTTTCATGGAATTTACTCCAATTTTGGATTCTGGATTTTCCTCCTCCTTGCCGTTTCAGCCATCTGCCTCTTGACAAACCCCATTTGGACTTCCAGTTGGAGTGGAAATAAATGGATTTTTAAGACCCCAAATAAATACCTTTGGGCCCTTTTAGCCCTCGGCGTCGCTTTCGGCGCGTTGCCATGTGCTCATGCGATGCCACTGCAACCCGCAGGTTCTGGAGAGACACAACGCGCAGCTCGACGTGCAGGAACAGTCCTGCAGCCTGACAGGGCCATTTTGGCCTCGACAAGGGCTAGACGCGAGCAACTGCTTGAGGCCTTTGACAGCTGGCTTACAGAACATTTCAGGCTGACACTCGAAGAGCTTCTGGGAAGACATGCGCTTGATGTCGAAACAATAAATGATGCCTTGGTTGCATACGGAAAAGATTTATACCAGTCTGGCAAAGCATATGGCCGCTTCTCTGAAACAATCAATGCGATTACATCAAAGCGCCCAGCACTGCGTAGGCAAGTTGGAATGGCGTGGGACTTGGCATTCAATTGGGTCGTTGATGAACCCCATGAACATCATCGAGCCTTGCCAGTTTCTTTGATGATAGCTTTGGTGACGCTCAGCCTTCTTTGGGGCTGGGCGAGAGAAGGGGCCATCATAGCCTTGGCATGGACAGGGGTGCTTAGAATCGGAGAAGTGTTGCAGGCACGACGTGCCGACCTTATCCTCCCGGAGGATGCGGCTCCTGGAGTTTGGTATGCGATACTGAAGGTGCAACAGCCAAAGACCAGAGGACGCGCTGCGCGTCATCAATCGACGCGCATTGACCCCATCGACATTGTTCAACTCCTAACTGCTGTCTATGGGAAGCTTGTTCCTAGCGATCCTCTTTGGCCGTGGTCACCAGCAACTATGAGGCGGAGATTCAGCCAGCTGCAATCAGCACTTGGCGTCGTTCAGGGGCCTGAGCGGACTCCACAATATACGCTCAGCTCTTTACGACCAGGAGGAGCCACATTCTGGTTGCAGGCTACTGAAGATGCTGAATACGTGAGAAGAAAAGGGAGGTGGCTCTCGACGAGAGTGCTCGAGGTCTACTTGCAGGAGACTTCAGTTTCAACTTTTACGCAACGACTGTCTAAAGAGACAAAGAGCCGAGTGACAGATCTCTGCAAGCAGTTCCCAAGCGTTCTGAAGAGGGTCCAGTTCTTCAAGGAGAACAAATTTCCAGAAAGGTCATGGCCACAACTCTGGTGATGCTGGGTGCTGGGGAAGATGCCACCTTTTTGTTGCAACAGCACCATCCAACCGGTGCCGCTGTTTCACTGAGAGCAGACCCAGCCGGAGCTGTGGAAAACAAAGTGCAATGGAACTTGAAGACTTAACTAATCCTTCACCTTCGGTTGATACCAAGATTTCTGCTCGTTTGCCTGTTTGTGTACATTTTACTGATTCGTGCCATTATTGTAAAATTGGCAATTTGTATCAATTTGTGCAATTCTATGCAAACAGGATCAGAAGATATCAGAAGCTACCGCCAACAGAATCGTGCACAAAACTGGCGCAATAACCTATAAAAGGAGCGCAAAAAAACCTTAAAGGGCGCACATATAATCATTAATTATTATTGCCAGGGGTCGTTTGGACAACAGTCCGAAACGACCATTTTGAAGTTCTGCCTCTTTCAGGGTTCAGGTTCCGTCTAGTTCCGAGCAAACCGGATCGTTTCCTTTTTTTTTTTGATTTTGTCATGCCAGACATCCACTTGCAGATTGTTTGTTCTGGTTGTTGCCTTATATCCACCAGCTCGCTGCTTGATGGGCCCCAAAATTTCAATGCATTTGGGTATTTTTGGGTGAAACATGAGGCGGCGCATTTTTCGTTGGTTTAGTCCAACCTTCCATCATCCTGAAATACTGCAAGATTTCAGTCAAACTTGGGTGTTTGGAATGCTTCAATCTATACGACCAGCAGAAGAACACTGCGACGTCGAAAAACATTCTCTTTTCTCACTGATTTAGCATAATGTATGCATCATTGTTTTTCATGCTTTGATTGCAGATCTCTGCGTTGGTTCCTGTATCAACACAAGGCCGCGTACTGTATGGGCCAGGTTATTCAGTCAGTTCTTGACTCTTGACATCTCTTGACCACACAAGATCATAACTGTGTTATAACTCCAAATTGAAAGCGGGCGCGCCCATCATGGCGAGGGAAAGGCGTGGTATTTTGGTATGCTGGTAATGGTGGTAATGGACTCTGAAGTTCTTCGTAATTCTGAACCCCCCTTGGCATTGGCAGGTCACGGTCAAGATCTTCATATTCCTACTCCAGCTACTCAAGCGAGCACAGGCAATTTCCCAATGTATCCCAATGTTTGACGGCGCATTTCTCCAAAACTTGTCATTCCAGGCCTTCCAAAGCAGCATCTCGGAAAGAGGACAAAGGAGCCCCTTGGCATCCGCACCCTGTCACATACGTCCAGCGCATGTCCAGCACATGTCACACATTTTGAAGGTCTTCGAGTTCTCTTACGGAGTTTTGATGAGTTTTGGATGAGTTTTGGGGGTTTGGGTTTGGTGAGAGGAGGCTTGGCTGGTGAGAGCAAAGCCAGCGAGGCTCAGTTCATGCTTGAAACAAAGCTATAGCATAGCTACGTTATGCATCGTTGCGCTCTGTTCTGCCAGGCTGCTCCCAGCAAAACCAATGGTGAGAAGCCACCCAAGGCGTGGTGATGTTCGTTTCGACCGTCGTGACATGTCGTGACGTTTGTTATTCCTTCCGCCTGAGGTCAAAGAACCGCAAGCGAGGAGCAGGGTTCTAGACCTTGCGTTTGAGGGTGAAAGCATAACAATTCAGAACATTTGTGCCATTGTTCAAACGTGTATTGCCTCATAAACACGATGGTCTCTGTCTATCAATCAATTGGGGTTGATAGATGCATGACAAGAAATCCCTGATATTTCATAAGAACGGTGAGATTACCATGCCCCATGTACAATGTTTACCATGTTTTGACGCGTCACACGTACACGTCAGATTGCTTCCAAACTGGTGGGAACCTGTGACACGCAGGAGTGGCACCAGAGTCGCCAGCGCTGTCCAGCAGGTCCCACTCTGCAGCGTGGCTACGTGTCGGTGCAACGCCTACATTAGAATTTCGGAACGGTCCCAGCAAGCCACAACCGCATTCTGCCAGCGGCCACTTTCAAGACCTCAGGAGGTTTTTTCTTAACAGTTTTGGCTTAAGGGACAGAAGCATGGAAAGGACATGACGCGATATGTCTGAAGCAAGCCTATGATGAGGCTTCATCTAAAACAATAGCATCAAATAATATTGTACAGTATTTGAAGTTCTTGGAGTTGCCATCCGTGCATGGTGGTGAGACAGCAACATGTAGTAGTGGAGTTGTTGTTGGCTAAGGACAGCAAATCAGACAGCAATTGATTTTTTGCAAATCATATGTATAATTACGTATATTTGTCATTTCTTATCTATATAAATTCTTTTTGGAAACCATGGATCCGCTTTGTGGAACCCCGTGTGGTTCAGCCGCTGCGCAACCCCATGTCGAAGTTACTGAGATCAAGTCCAATTCTCAATTTCCAAAGCCTTGAATCACCGTGAATCCTTCGGTTCCAATACTCTCCCAGAATGCAAACATCCTTGCCCAATACGAACAATCTGCCGAGGCCAGAAATGGTAGGTGCTACTATGTTCCGCGCTCATTCTTCTGAAGTGATGCTGGAACATTTGGACCATGCAATGATGATGTGGGGAGCTCAATCTTACATGATTTCGCTGCATTGATTGACCCAAGTTGCTATAGTTTTTTCATAACGTGTGTCCCACGGTAGGTGTTCTGTTTCGTTGCTGTGCAGGTCCAGAAGGCCAGAGCAACTGGTGAAGAACCTCAAGATACAGCAATCTGTTCTTGAGGCCTTCCATTCATCCCCTGTCAAATTTTGTGGAAGGTTTTGACATGTTTTGACAGCTTGACATGGTTTGAATTCAAACCAACTATAGTATAGTTTTTGCAGATTCTATTTTGAACAGTTGTTGTCAGGAACACTTCCATTGAATATGGCAAGCAATCAATGGCAAAAGGGAAACCTAGAAATGCAGCACACCTTACACATTGGCTTGCACCACATGTCTACGATGAAAGATATAAAAATGTTGCATGGCGAGGCAACACTGGAAGAACTTGAGAAAGCAATCGTGGACTCACGGCCGGTACCTGAGTCATGGAAATTTATGGAATCATAAAGCCGCGAAGCCGAGTATCGATGATCGTTCTCGGACCGTGTCAGGTCAGCAACTTCCCAGCTGAATATCTCTGTGAACAACGTGCTTCGTGAAGTGCAAGAACTTCCTCCTGGCAATCCAGTGGTGGTCGATCCCAAGGTGCTGATGGCATCGAAATTCTTGGCGTAATAGGTGAGAAATCTGCTTTTTCACTTGGAGAGAACAAAACCGGTTTACTGGTAACCTTCAATATATTGCGTTAATATTGTTTTATTTTATTTTTCGTTCAAAATCGATTGGACACCAGCTTTGACACCTAGGACCTAGCATTTGCCATTGCACATCATGCCCGCCTATTCAAATGTCATTTACTGATACAAATAGCCTCGTCCTACATGAGTTGTTGGAAGGCTAGGGTGACGTGTAGGTTTGCGAAAGACATGTAAACATCTAGGGCGTTCGTGGAGGCAGGTGCTGCTCAACATGGGTAGAACATGTCGAGTTGGAACGGGGTTTCTCAGGAGCATCTCTTGTTTCCAACACGTTCATGCCACAGCCGGCACGTTGCAGAGACTGGGTTTTGCTTTCCTCTTCTCACTCCTCTCTGTATTCATATGCAAGTAATGACGTGTGAACCACGCTCAAAACCCCATTGTTCATTTGTACGGACCGGGAGGGACAATAAGGACCTCCGTTGTCGCAGTTCACAATGTACGAAAACAAGAATACGCCTTTGCGAATCCAAAGGCGACGGTTGCATAAGCTAAAACATGATTCATTCTTTCAACCAGGGATATGGAAGTATCCACAGATTCAAGCTTGTCGGACAGATGGAGGCTGGCCACGGTGTATTGGACCAACATGTACAAATGTGACGACATGTGTTTGCATTTGCATAAGGACAAGTTCATTGAACATGCACTTCTGGTCCATTTCGATCTTCAGATTGGTGGCACAACACTCACCAACTCCTCGGTCACAGAATAGATGACTTTTTGCCACTGATTCTGGCTGCTTGATTAGGAGAGGGGGTTGACCCTCCATGAAACAAACCACAGGTAAACCTCGGGTGAAGGGTGACAAACTGAAAATCATAGCGGGTCCTGGTATTTTCCGGCAAAAGGCATCATTGATTAGCATCATTTTAACGCAACGGATCACTACTGTACTGTGTTTGCAGAGCGCGACCTTGCCATGTTATGCCATGTTTGAGACAAGGTGCTGGGCCCTCTGCCGAAGGTGGAAACAAGAGAGCTTTTGCGGGACATGCCACTTGAAGATGGTGCTCTGGCAGAACTAATGCCCGGGATGGATGCAGCCGATGTTATGATGGTATTGCATTTTGGGGAAGGATGATGAAGCACGATCATCCGACGACAAGAAAACCATCATTTTTCCAGGCAATCAAACCACTGCCAGTAGTAGACGTGCAGGATCAGTTTGCCAAGTTTCCCAGAGCTGAGTGGCACTCCTGAGGTACGATGTTGCACAAGATTTTTGGCCACAAGCCTCGCAGAGCATCTGACGTCCAACGTCCCAAGAAAGATGATAGTTGGTATAGTTGGTGGCGCTACTTCACTGAACTTTGCAGGACGCTAGGCCTTCAGCACTAAGATCTGGAAAGTTGAACACCTTGCTGCCATCAGGATTCTATGATCAAAGATCATCAGGGGCCTAAAAACCCCAACCCAGAACATCACGCTTTTTCTTGACGTCTAGATACGTCCTAGCACATTTCGATTCTTGATCACGTTGACACATTCTCGTTGACTATCGTTGACTTGAATTGATGTCTGTCACTCATTCTTAGGGTCTTTAGGTAACAACAGAAAATGGCGGAGAATTATATATAGATATTTGATATTAATGATATTATATTATATGTGTTGAAATATTTGATTACACGATTTGTTGGTGTTCGGGTGCTGATTCTTGAGTCTTTTCACTACATATTCGTGTTGGTATCCATTGTTGGTTTCAAAAGGGACACAATGGAAGACAATTGGACAATTTTCAATGCACTGAAGCAGCTTTCTTTTGCCAATGCCAGGGCTGTTTAATACTTCTATCATTATTCTATCACTATCTATATATATATACTATATATATATATTATATATATATATATTATATGTCCAGTTGTATTTAAAGACATGCCGGTTGGAGTCCGGAGGATCATCGTGGGGCATCCGTGGTTCGAGTTGTTGATCTCAGTGGCCATCATGGTGACTTGAAGAAATTCAGAATTTGTTCACCTTGATGTGCCTGAGGGTCTAGTTATGTCTAGTTCTTTTGGCCAAGCCAAAGTCTATCTTTTTGGAAGGGGCGAAAATTGACTTTGGGAGCTTTGGAATGAGCGTATCATTCCAGATATTTCCAGATGTCTGTTGGCAGGTTTGACGTCAGTTTCCTGTTGGCATTTGAAGATGTTTCAGGCTGAAGAATTAATCACAGAACTGAACCTTTATTTCCGGGCAACTGTGCTCATGGGCTGCTACTGCATGAAGAAATTGCGCACGGTGTGCAACATGATATATCTTCCCATGAGAGGTGTTTCATGGCACGACACATTTATTATGGCATGATAGGCCTAACATTAACATCAATCAAATGATGAGACACATGACAATTGGGTTTATGTCATCATGAGTTCCTATGGCGTGACAAGCTACCATTTTTGCCAAAACCCGCCTGCATGTCATGCATGCTCTTCAGTCGCTGAGTAGGTGCTAGCAGGCACCAACACTTGTAGCGTTGGAATCACAACTTGCAACACAACTATATACTTCCTGGACCTTCCAAAGTACAGAAAATTCTGTACGATTGGGATTTCTGCACTTTTGGGCCGATTGAAACGTTTAATCTTAAATGTAAACGGTTTCAGCAAAAAGTGAACTCTTTGCAGCAGTTCTGACTGCGGTTAAAATATCTTGCCGCAATGGGTCCCTCACAATTCACCGATTGGAATTGCTGGTGATAATGTCCATGCTTTCCTAAATTTGCAGAGTTTGTGTTGGTGATTGGAGCCCCCAAAGATTCAAAGCCTCAAACATGCAGGAATACTAGGCTATATTTTAAAATAGTTAGTTTGAAGCATGCTTAGTTTGCAGAAATATCAGTTTTCATTCCAACAAGCTGCGATTTGATGCGATTTGTCACATGCATGAACCGCAGCAGTAATTAAGAAATCCCGATTTGCGTACTTTTGCGGATATTTGCGTATTTTTGCGGGAAATTTGCGTACTTTTTGCGAGAAAACTGTCGACATTTTTGTTGAATTCAGAGCCGTTTTGGAATTTCCTGCGGGCATTTCTTCCAAAAAAACATGGGCGCTCTGTTTTTTTTACAAATTCAGAAAAAACCAGTTTGTTTCAACGTCTATAGTCTATAGCGGTCTGGTGTCTCCCATCCAGCAAAGATTGCTTTTAGCGTCGCACCCAAGCCTTCTTTGAGCGCTTTAGTTGTTTTGTCATATTCTTCACCAATCTTCACCAACCGGGAGATTATTAGATTTGTTTTTCTTGCCGTCTGCTAAGCAGGTCCACTTTGTTTGTCAACATGCAGAAACTCCCATCTAGCATGCCAAGATACGTCAAGTCAGCTTCATTCTTGCAATTTCATGTTGTTCTAGTGTGTTTCTGAACGATTGGTCCAATTTGAACTATTTGCGGCATTTGCGGCTTTTTGCGGTCATTTGCGGCCAAAAGCCCAAAAGTACAGAAATTATTGAACGTTGGAAGGTCTAGGTTGGATATGATTCAAGGCAGGGATCTTTCAAGGACACTTTCATGCCAGGTGTTTTTTTGTTTAAATGTTCTTAGGGGCTGAAATGTTGTACCCTTAGCATCCCTTGGCTGAGGGGGGGGTGGATTTTGCAGGCACATATTGTATCCTTTTGTCACGTCCTTATGCTCGGAGTTGGCAACTCATAGTTGCAGAGATGTGCAGAGATGGAAGGTGAACACTGCAAAGTTCAAGGTTTCAAGATGATGCAGATTTATTTTTGGGAGAAACCCATTAACGATCATTTGTCCCCAAATTATCCCTATATATGTCTTTGGTAGCTAAAACCCTAGCCACATCGGACGGAGTGACCAAACTGGCATCCGATGAAAGGTGAACTCCGTGATGCTGGGCGTGGAAAGCCAAATGTCACTGACACGCAGCAAGGAGGACCTTGCCTGGTCCAAGTGTTTCGCTTGCAAGGAGAATGTTGGGTGATCTGGCGCGTGTGTTTTTCGACTCTGATTGCTTTTATAACGGTATTTTAGAGACCTGCTCATTTGGATGATTCATATGATTCTTTTCAGGCGTGTCTCACTATGTCTCAGTGTGCGGAGAGGTTTCACATTGTCCATTTTTGCATACGAGTTTTTCACTGACAGGGCCACAGAGCTTGGGCAAGAAACTGATTGCTCAACTGAGGATTGCCGAGGTTTGTTTTTTGTCGATTTTCACAGTTGCTACTTGCCCGTGTTGGACACATGCACACAGTTGCACAAGCTTCACTGCAACGACATGATGGACATGGATAGAAATGGATAGAAATGGATAGAAATGGATAGAAATGGAGGCTTGATTACGAGGCCCAAGGATGTCATTGATGTCATTGATGTCACGGCAAATCCAAAAGTAGTTTGATGTAGTTTGCTGAGGAAATTCTTCAAATGAAATACTGCTGTGCTAAGGAGATTCTGCTGAGATTGACTGCACGTGGATGGCAGCTTGGCATAGCTTGCTCAGCTTGGCTGCGATCTCCTTGTATTGTATAATATATATATATGTATCAATAGCTTCGAATAGCATAGCACTATATAGCACTGAGCAAGAGAATGGCATAGATTCCGTTGCAGCTTGGCCTTCCTGATTGTTTGAACTTTCAACCAGATCTGTGGCAAGTTAAAAGCATTGCTGGAGCATTCTGGGCGGCATGTTTTTTAAAGTGGCTGCTGCTCTTGCGGCGTTTTCAGTAGCTTTCAGCTTCAGTGGGTTTTAGTGGCTCCCGTCTGTGGCTTCTGTCAGTGACTTTTCAGTGGCTTTTGCGGCTTGCGTTGCGGCTTTCGGTGGTTTTCTGCGCCTTTCAGTGGCTTTCACTGGCTTTTGTGGCTTTCAGTCAGTTGCTTTTATAGTTTCTTGGCTTTTGGCTTTTCAATAGCTTTTCAGCAGCTTTTCGATTGCTTTTTAGCGGCTTTTCAATGGCTTTTTCGTGGCTTTTCTAGCTTGCTTGGTGGCTTCTTGGCCCTTTTGGATTCTGGGCTTTTGTGGCTTTTTGATTTTTGCGACTTCTGCGGTTTGTCGCTTTCTTGGCTTTTGTGGCTTCTTCGCTTTGGTGGCTTCGTGTCTTCTGTAGTTGGTTTTTGCGGCTTAAAACTTCAAAACTTCTATGGTTTTTGTGGGACATATGAGTCATATGAGAGTTTAGCTCCAAACTTTGCAAATACGGAGGAAACAAGACATTTTTAAGTCCAAAATGCTGCAAATACCGAGTAAGACATGTTGGCTTCAAAATGTTGCAAATAGGAGGGGATAAACAAACAATAAAAAAAACTACATAGCTCCACAATGCTACAAGTAGCAAGGCAAACATTGCCCCAAAATGCTGCAAATACTGTGGAATCAGGAATCGTGCAAATAAGAGACGTTATTTCCAAATTGTTGTAATTTAACAGCAAGGAAAGCAGCCGCATGGAAAAACAATGCAACAATATGCAACAATATGAGTTCCCGTCCCTTCTGGACCAAGGAGAGTTATAAAGGATGGATGGTTTCTATTTGATAGTACGCTGGTCCTCATCGCATACGTTGAGCAGTTCGTCGAGTTATTTTCCAGCGGCGGAGATTCAGGGTATGCGCAACAGGCGCATGGGCCCTTAAACATAATTCAACCACAGAAGTGTTGGATTGGTCCAAAGAACCATACTGTATGGCCAGAATAGGTTTAACATGTTTAAACACAAAGCCTTCAAGCAGGTGCTAGTCCTTCGAACCACGCGCCTTTTTCGTTTGATCCGGACGTTTCGAATGTGCCGGGCTCAGTGTGTGCAGCTGTTCGCGTTTGGCTGAAAACTATCCAGCCATATACAGCCCAAAGCAATTTTGCCCGCCCATGGGCACATAAGTAAACATTGTGCAAATGTCGGCTGTGTATCGGATATACGGACGTATGATTAATTTACATATTATTTAATATACGGTAATTGTTTGATATTGTTTGTAGTTTCAAGCACCCTGCCAACTTTTCCCGACTGAACCGATTCTCACCAGAGACTGACTCATCCTGAGCCCTGAGGATAAAGCAGATCAGATCTATTTGGAGATTGGTGTATGGTCTTTTTGCATGTTGCCGCTTGCCTCACTAAAACAACATTTTCGGACCGAGTTACAGCCGCAGCGTCGCTGCATGCTTAGGCGAGACCATAATATCTACATTTATGTTGCTTTTCATCGCTTCTTGTCTGAAGAAGCTCAGCTTGTGCTTTCCGTGCTTTCTTGGCACAAGATCGCCAAATGATAAATATCTTCATTATTTTACTTATGTGATGCCTTTGGCAAGTATTTTGTTCACAGACTTCAGGTTTTGTATGTGTTTGGCGTCATGGGCCTTGACCTCAGAGATCACAACTTTTCCCTTCTAAAGAAAGGGAATCAGGGTTGCAAGTGATGTGGCATGATGTTGCTTTGCATTTTGGGTCAGTTGATGTCAGTTGCTGTTCTCGCATCCTGCTGACGCTAGGCCTTGAGCTGATAACCAAAGATGCGGAGCTTCGAAAAGATCCGGAGATCGATGCCCTGGTCGTCGACAGCTTCAGTTCCTCTGCAACGAAGTATTGCAGCTGATGCCGTGCTTCCCGCACGTCTTTGCGGATCACTCCCTTTGTTGCTCCGAGGTTCAATCCCCCTGGCCATGATGACATTAGTTCGATTTGATGCTTGGCCACACTTAGCATCCTAGTCTTGATAGTGTTGATAGCTACAGTACTGAATGCCACCCACATTCCAAGTTGCTGATCGGTTTTGAACAACTTTGACACCTTTCTGATCCTTTATGCATTTTGAGTTCGAGGTCACGATGGATTCTATATCTGTAATCTATGTACCTTGACATGGATCTGGCAGTGCTTCTGTATAAATGCCCCTCATTGGCTTGTTTCTGTACGTTCTGGAGGAATACAGATTCTGCTTTCGGTTTGAGCTGCATCAGTAGTTTGCAGAGCTCTTTGAAAGATTTTGAAAGTGGTTTCCGGCATTACCAGCTCAATTGCTGTCACGCAACTTCATGCACAATATGTGACAGCCAAGAGGGACACCTGATGCATCGGGATTACCTCTTGACATTCAAGGCGCCTTTGATAAAGGCAAAGGCATTGGTACTGGGCTTGTACTTTGGCCTGCTGATTTGCGTTGACTCTTGGTGGCAGGTTGTGGCGGGATGTGGCAGGTGTTCTTTAGCGAATGTTACAGAAGAACATGGCGTAGATCCATTCGCAGGTTCTGAGCCATCACCGGCTACATCCGGCTACCAAGGTCTCCATTTCCCTTATGAACCTTGTTACGGCAGTGATGGTGCCATGTCTGAACATCTTGATGAGTGGAGTTTGCTTTGGACATAATCTGTGATATGTATGCGGCAATTACCAGGTAGCTGGCATAGAGGATTCTCAATCCAAGCAGGGCACAGTGCTGGAGTGCTGGCAGATGCGACTGAACCGGAACCTCCCCAGTCATTTCGCATCACTTTTTCTAGAATGCTGCTGCTCAAAGGTTGAAGGGGCTCTCGAGCATGCTCGCCAAGAGAAAGAGAAACTCGGAGCATGATGTGCACAGTTGGGGAAGTCTATCTTGGTCGGGGGTTCGCTTGGAGCGCCGGAAAGTGGATCGCTTCGAGCGCGGGAAAGTGGATCGCTTGGAACGCCGAAAGGTGACACGTACAGACACATAAGAGATACATAGCGCTATAGCTACATATAGACACAGAGACATAGACACATAAATGGACACATTCATACGTGCCTACACGCTGAAGCACTGAAGCACGCACGTAGTGACATTGATAGATGCACGCAGGTACACATTCCAGGCGGTAGTCCCTCCAAGTAACCGAACCCGTGTCCCAGTCCCGTGTCCCCAAGTTAAGCCCTGAAGGTCTGATTCTCTGATTCTGATCCACCATGCTTGCCCCCTAAACCCACCCCATGTCCCAGCCCTGTGTCCCAACTTGTCCCCTAAACCCGCCCCATGTCCCAGCCCCCTGTCCCCGAGTTAAACCCTAAAGGTCTCATTCTTTGGTGCTCTAAGTGATCCATTTTGGTGCTCTAAGTGATCCCATGGTGCTCTAAGTGATCTGGTGCTCTAAGTGATCCACTTTCCGGTGCTCTAAGTGATCCCCTAAGCGTCTATCCTGCAAGGCAAATTTCTGCCACTGTCCTGCCACTGCTCTGCCACTTATCTACAGGGACGATGCGAAATTGGCAAAAGCCAGAGCCAAACAAATGGTTCCGGAGATTATCCACCTCTTCGACCAGATTGATATTGACGCTTGGTAGAAGGATTGTCATTTGATTTAATTGTTTTGGTGTGAGAATCGTGATGTGAGGCCATTGTGCGGAATTTCACAGTGTCACAAATAGCTGATTATAGCTGCATGTTGATTGCTTTGCAGGCCAACAGTCTTGGATTTTCACGCCCCGCATGAATGCATGACTGACATTGACTGCCTATTGTTAGCGTTTCTTTTGTGCAAATCAGACCAGTGCATCAGTCATGCCAATCTTCACTTGTGACATTGCAGTGGTATCGGATGTTTTTGGTCACCGATGGGAAGCCAAAACATGCCAAAATATGCCAGAACCAATCGCTGAAATGTCACCTTTGGCCAGCTGCGTTCCAAATGTTCCAAGGATGGCAGCGGAGAAGTTGACTTAAAGGAGTGTTGAACTTAAGGACCCAAGGACAAAAGGGACATGCAATCGAATGAAATGGTGCAGCTGATATATAGTATTAATTAGTATTAGCATAGTATTAGCTATTCTTGGCTGATGATGGTTACATTTTTTGATTAGATCTGATTAATTACTGTCAGTAGTATAAATCACTATGGGCTCAACATGCTCAACTCATGTCACTGCAACTGCCCAAGGATGGCCAAGTTTGGGGAGGATGGACTCGTTCCAGACCTGTTGTTTGAGAAGGCCTCAGTGGACAGTTCCTTGGATTCCATATGATCTGGTTGGTGGTTTGGAACATTTTTTATTTTTCCATATATTGGGAATAATAACCCCAACTGACTAATATTTTTCAGAGGGGTTGAAACCACCAACCAGTGATTTATAATGATTTATATAATCATGTCTTTGGCTGAAAGAAAGCCACCATCGAATTTGAATGAATTTGAATTTGAATGAATTTGAGGAATCATGCGCCGCAAGTAGGATGCTTGCTGCCAACTCTTGATCCCAACAAAGGCATGGCCGATCTGTTCGAAACCCTCGACGTGGATGGTTCTGGTGTCATCAGTCGCAGCTTGGATTCAGAGCGAGTTGATGAAATGCTCAGTGGACTCATGTGGACTCAAACAGCCCAATGTGGCATGAGGGGTTCTTACATGTTCTTACCATGAACATCCGACATCGGACATGTTTTGAAGCATTATTTCTGGATCTTTCTGGTGGGTTCCGATGTGGCTGAAGGGTTCGAAATCCTTTTTTTTGTGGGGATATGTCATGCACTGGGGGGCCAGTCCCGGTCGTTTCTGGTTATTGCGTTCCACAAGGCTACGAATTTATCGAAGGTCTTTTGCTTCTTGGCTGTACTGATGCGCACAATATGAGTGTTTAAGCTAGTTATAGAAGCGGCATTGCAGTGTTTCCTTTGCTTCAGCTCTGGTTGTTGTTCTCCGGTAAAAGCTGGTTCTTTTGCTCGTGTTGCAATGTCAGCAAACTCTATTTGCTTTGCTTCAGGTGTTGTCGCACACACACACACATGTCATCTCGTGTCAAAGGCCTCCCTTTGCAGTGCAATCAAGGAACCTGTTCCTTCGCGATGTTCCGGTGCCGGCGCAAATGACCATGAAGATGATTCGTCAAGTGAGGTCTGACGTGCCTCAACTTAGTTAGTCGGTATGCGAGAAGGTGTGCAGCTTCTAAAACAGAATGAAGGCGACCACCGCATTGGCTTGACTGAATGCTAGGAGTCATACTTCGTCACTTTATTCATTTTGTATATGCGGGTCCGACACTGGCACTAGCTGCTCTTCCGGTGATTTATTCTGCTGGAAGGATGGTGAACCCGTTGTCGGCCCCTCCGCATATTTGCAGACCTTTCTGTCAAGTCCAACGCTACAGGTATCTCGGCTCCAGACCAATGTGGAGGAACTTGACAAGACGGTGGATGTTCTCCGGCCCTTCCCAACTATTTGAGACGGATCCCACTTGAGTGATACCTAAATCATGTAGATTCAGGGTGATTGAATCAATCACGCTGACTCTGATCCCATGTTTTGCCATGTTTTGCCAGATTTTTCAACTTGTGGCCAGTTGCTCTCAAAATGAAGCATGGGTGCCATGAGCGGCTATTGTTTCACAAAATTGACGGAGGCCTCTGCTCCCACCAGGAGATCCTGTTTAAAACGGGGCCTTTCTACTGGAAGCATGATTTCACAAGGCCTACGCAATCCTACGCACACTAGAATTGGTGGAAAAGACACGCTGGTGCCACTTTCAACGCTTCTGCACTGCAATCGTTGCTAATTACACTGGATTAATCATGATAAATCATTGATGAAATGGTCAAACCGAGTCAAACCCTAAAACAGAGGCACAGTTTCATACAGTTTTAAACTCTGATGGAGTGTGATCTGGGAGACTGGAGGAGACCAAAGTGGCTCTGGACAATCTGCAGGAAATGTTGGTGGAAAACTTAGGAATTTCCAAGGCAAATGTCACTAACTTTGCCCAGCCATTCTCAGCGACAGCAAGCATTCCCACACTTTATTTGAGAGGCTGAGCGCCAACGAGAGCTCGCCAAGGCACTCACACGGACGGCTGTCACTGACAGTTTTGATGACTGTGGAAAGCTGTGGCTGTGGTGTGAGAGTTGTTGAGCGCCACTGGTTTGATCTGGTTTGATCCCTGCAAGGAAACCAATCCTGACCGACGGAAGGACTGACCTGGGGATAAAAGATCCTGAATGACCTGATGATGACTGACGTGAAGAAGATGGTAGTACCTGGCAGAATCCCAAGGGGTGAGCGTCACCCTACTGAAGCACTTGTCTAATGAGACTGCCCAAATTGAAAACCAATAGCATAATAACAATTAAACATACCTAATAGACCAGTTAAGTTAGCAGGGCTTTGGTCTTTCCGCACTGCATTTCCTAGAGTGCACGCACCAGAGAAACTGCTCCAATCCCCAGAAAATGAACTTGTTCCACAATGATGGGCGCAGTGGCCCGAGCCAACACACAGCTTATTTTGCGTTTGATTTCTCCCTTGTTTCTCTTCTGTTGCTGCGTCTTCAAAATAAACGTGACCATTTATACATATTGTGGAGAGAACATGGTGAAATGATAATCAAAGCCTGCAGAATTCCGGTGCCAGTTTGGGTGTTGACCTGTCGGCACGAGCTCGCAGGACATGGAGAAAGACATAGAGATCTTGAAACAGTGGCAGGCAGAAGGGGCATCAAAAGTATCTTCTGCCGTTGATTCCTCAGATTTCCTCAGGTTGCTTCGTTCGTGCCAGAAAAATGAGCGATTCTCGCAGCCAGAACCGGGTAACCTGGGCCAGATCTCTGAGGACAAATCCACGGCGATCAAAGCCGTATCCGGTGGTGAGCATGCAAAGGCAATCGAACGCTTCGCGTGAATGTTTTTAGAGTCATGAGTCATGAGTCATATTTGTTCTTGGATATCATGATTTTCAGGGGGTATGATCTTGTGGAAGACTCAACTCCAGGAAGGCTTTTGTGCGGAGGTGTGTTATGTTTCCCATTTATCGGGGTTTACCGACATTGAGAAGGCTGAGAAAGCTTCTCCCGCACCGCAGGTCAAAGAAAAAGAGTCAAGACACACTTTGAAGGTCCTGAAGCTAAGCCAGTCAGTCGCATAATGCTGAGTTGCTGAGGATCCACACAAACGGTGTCAGATTTGTTTGCCATCAAAGTCTCTTTACACAAATCAACAAAGGTTCTGTTTCCCCTTGTGCTCCAGCCGCAGGCAGAATCAAAAGGAAAGGCCTCAAAAGAAGAGGCACCTGCGGAATCCTGCAGACATGTTGTCACCACCCAGAAGTCACTCTCAATGCCACATTTCTACATATTTCTACAGCAAGCCGGCCTTTATGATTATTTCAGAGTCTTCGCTTGCAGTTTCGGTACTGCATTTTTCTGCTCAAGGCCAAGATGGTCAAAGAGCCAAAAGAAAAACCAAAGAAGGGCAAGACTTCAACAGAGAAGGAGCACACAGACGGCACTGTGCTCGGGAGAAGTGGTTCTTCGCAGTGACCCTCACACAGGCTCAAGAGAAACAAGCCAAGGAACCCAAGCCTGTCACCAAGGTGCACATGGGCAGATAGGGATGTATGTGCGCTGTGATGTCCAATCATGTCCAATCTATAATCCGCATTTGCATTTCGCTCACGCGTAGATCGTGTGGCATTATCCTGGATGATGCTGGTTCACATCTCTAGGCTGAGAAGGCGTCAAAGAAAGCGCCTTCCAATGAGGAGCAGAAGCCGCCATTTCTCAATATACAGTAAAATCCTAGACAATTTCTAAGACACTGAACATGTGATGCAACTTCAGTGAACAGGCCTTAGCGACTTTTGTTTGGAATGCTCGCGACTGACGCTCTAAAGCAGGTGAAGCAGAAGAGTAAGGGCGACACGGCTAAAGCCGCACCCACGGACAAGCATGAAGCAGCTCAGGGTAGCACAAAACAAAAAGAGGAGAAAAAGAGCCACACTACAGAGGCTTCCGGGAGTGGACACATGGACCTCGTGGCCGGTTGTCGGGTATTTCTTATGAGTTCAGCATAGTTGAGCCATGTTGGGATTGTGCCAAAGCCAGTGGTGATTCGATGATCCAGGAAGCTCCTGCCAAGAAAGCAGACAAATCTGCCGCGCCGGAAAGCACAAAAAGAAAGAAGGACAAGAAGGAGACTGCGGCGAACGTGAAAGAGGCTGATTGACCTTGGCTTTTGTTCGCATCGTGATTGCTTGCCTTCTCTACTCTGTGGTATCCATGCGTTTGTGCATCAGGTTCCAGAACAAGTGGAACCCAAACACGCGGAAGCGAAGGTGTGGCATGAAGAAGTTGTCCATGTTTGACATTTCTGTGAGCATTGTTTCATATTTTTTCCACGGTGAGTTGGTAGGTACAGATGGATTCTGGTTGTGTTCCACACATCTTCTCCACATTCCTATCATTCCTGACCTCTGACTCCAAAGGACAACTTCAGAACCGTGAGATGCGCATGGATTTTCAATAATTTTCACAGGCCGCCATCAGATGGCATCAGCTTTCATGCGTAAGGCTTGCAGGGCTGCGGCACTGATGATAGTTTTGCCTGCTGTTTTTCCATCTTCGGTGCCATGGCCCTTTGGTGGAGCTTGCCACTCCTTTTCGCAGAAGCAACGTTGGGGCCTGGGATGAATCCATTGCCAAAAATTGCAAAGGATGGTGAGCAACACTTCAGCCAGATGGCCGCTGCAAATGAGAACTCTGCACCTTGTTTGCATTGTCTATTTTCAGATGGTGGTCTGGCTTTGCCCTTCAAATGAAGCGTGTTTGTGTGCCTTTGTTTTGACTGACGTACGTGTGTGTATAGTTTTCCACGCTCACTTGAAAGGTTGTGGATATGTCAGCCATCGGCCAGAGGAACCCTTTGCAGTTTGAGTTTTTGACCGATTTTTGGTGTCTCTTGGCCAGCATTGATGTTGCGTGGGGCTGTTCGATTTTACCCATGCTGCAGTCATGTGGAAGACCGACCATAAGAATCACAATTGGGTGGAAGAGATTGAAAGACCCCAATGTTTTTCAATGGCACTCACATTCATCAGGTGCCTATGAGCTGAGTGACCGGAAGCGAACAATGGCTCTTCTCGTCGATGATATGCAGGCTGTACACACGGCGAGAAAGAGTGTCAGAGCAGCTTTTTTGCCCTGCCATAGGTCGGCAAGTAGATGAAACATGATGAAAACATGGAGCACTTGTGATGTTACATGGGACCGCTGCACGTTCTAGACATGCATGCTGTGATGCTGAAAATGGATCTGGAGGTTGAGTACCATGACTACGTGCAGGGGATTGTGCCACCAATCATGCAGCTCGTGGAGGGGTTTCGAAAGGCATCAGTTGTCCAGGAAAAGTGCAAGCAGTGAACTGGCAAAGCAGTCGTACTGGAAGCTGTTGGACTGCTAAGCATCATCTAAGCATCAAAGCAGCTTGCATGGCTGTCCCAATAGTCCCAATGAGAAAGCAATCAGTGTTGTCAGCGCCCCAACACCATCCAACACCCAACCAGTGTGACCTGGAGGCGAAACTTCCAATTTTTTGGAGCACCTGGTGGCGATGGGGTCCAGATGATGGTTTCTTCAATTCCATGGATCGATTTTATGGGCCTATTGGGTGGTGGGCTTAATGGCATGATTTGAAGCTCTGGAGTTGCCCAAACGGCTTCAAACATATTCAGAGATTTTACCAGCTTCACATCTTTCAGAATGAATTAAAACATATTAAAACCATTGAGCATGCCCTGCAACGTCCTGTCAGGTGGAACACTTCATTGAATGCGTTGTACAATCACAAGCCAAATGGTGGTGAAGCTAGACAGCAGAAAGGAAAGTCTTTGCAGGTCTGAAATGGTCTGAAGGTCTCTTAGATGCCCATGACATTCCATGACTCTCAATAACTTGGTGTGATATGGTGTGATCCCGATCCCTGCAGTGCCTGCCAGGATGTGCTTCCCGAAGTCGCTCCGAAGACACCAGAGGAAAGGAAACGTGTGATGCACAAGAGCTATTCTCTGGATATGTTTGACGAGTCGCCGATGGAATGGCTAGTGCCTGATGGCCAAGGCACAGATCAACTCAGAACCAAAGGGATTTAAGGGAAACAAGTGTTGACTATTTATAAATGATTATGAAGGCTAATTATCATATATCAATATATATCATATATCCAAATGATTCCAAATGGATCCAAATGGTATTTCGGCACTAGAAATCACTAGATCCAAAGATTCCAGGATTGTCACGTACTCGTCATAGACCCAGGCACGCTACACACGGAGCTGCAGAAGCTTGGGGTTGACACTGTGGTCCAGGCAAGGATAGGTGCAGACGGGTAGGTCCGGTGCTGTTGCCTGAGCTCTTTTGCTTCGATGATCTTCGATGTCTTGGTTTCCAGTTTTTTTTTAAAACAACTATTTACTTGATCTATCTTGATCTTGATCTTACTTGAAGAAATACCTACTACTGCGATTAACGATATTACCGCAGCTTTACGAGTTTGACCCAAACCAAACCAGAATTTCACCAGCTTGACCTGGTCAGGTAGGAGCCTGGACCGATGATTGCATCATATCCACCGCCTTCCATGCCTTCAGCCTGCAATATGATGTCGTTTTGATCGAGGATGGCGTCTCCACTGCCAGCAAGAACCACTTCAATGCTATCCAGGTACGTCATGGCATGGTACGTTATGTTTGTGCATGCCACTGCCGTTGTTGCCTTTTGCACAGTCGCTGGGTTCTGTGGCCAGTGACATCCAATGGCTTCTGAATTTCTGTCAGGTGATGCGTGGTGCAGCTGCTAAGGTGGTTTTCGCCCGAGAGGTGGTTCAGTACCTCAACGATGGGCAGCCTGTAAAGCAACCAGCGCCCAAGACAAAGCTTGCAGGGTCGCGCCAGAGACTTGCGCTCATTGAGGAGAGATCCAGTGAATCTAGTGACTTGCGCAAGGCCAAGAATGGACATGAACAAAGCGCACAACTCAGTGCTGTGGAATCAGCTGGGCAACAAAGATTTGCAGATCAACTTGTTCTGGTCCTGATCGCAAGCATTGGCCCAGCCTCATTTGCAGCAGGGTGGGTGTTGCGCGGGAGCTTCCATCAATTTGCTATCCGTGACGCGCCACTTCTCTGATGTTGCCTCAGTGGCAGCTATGTGGCTATTTTGGTCTGATTTTGTCCTTCCAGTCTTACATGTATTTGTATATAGCGTTTCATATTCTTGTTCATAGTTACGCATAGTTATGGTGGGACAAAGCGGCTGTCTGAAAAAAATGAAAAAATGTTACTGGATGGCATGCGTTCTTGCACCCGTGCTTTGGCAACCAGAAGTGGCCTTCCCGTTTTTGACTCTTTTGGTGCCTCTGAGACTGGCACAATGTTGTAGACTCTAGACGGCTGACCAGTTCATAGACGAGGAGAACCCAAGAGACAAGCTGCTGCAGAGTGCTGAGATGATTGAGCTGGAACCTCAGAATTTCTTGAGAGGATCTCTGACGTGATTTTCCAGCATACGCATGTCCACAGAGATACCTGTACCCCGAGGCAAGCCAAAGAAGCACTTCGGCACTTGAAGCAAAAAGCTACAGAGGTGGCACATGTTCTAACCCCGTCATAGGCACGTAAGTTCAGACAGTGTATTCTGTTGAGCTTTTTTTCATTGATTGTTTGTGCTTCTAGATGTTTTTTTTTTTTTTAATGAAGTCTTCACTCCTTATTATTTGTTACTTTTTGAAATATACACATGTGTGATGAATGGTTTGGATCTGGAAGGCAGAACCTGTCCCAGCTGTGCCCCAGGCTTAAACTATGTTAAACTCGACCTGGAATGGTGAAAACAAATCCGCACATCTCGAAACCCACCACGTCATGATACTTGATTTGCATATATGTAAGGCCTGAAGAAATGCCTGGTGAGCTTCCAGCCGAGGCAAGCTTCAGCTGGTTTTTGCCAGCAGTTGGGGCTCTATCGTGTGCAATGTTCGTTTATGTTCGTTTTTCAAAAAGGCATTTCTCGGCTTCTCCTGTCAAACAACAAGTTTCCTGTCCTTGAGTGCCCTTCTCTACCTCAGTCTTGGTGGGGTAAGAATACATAGGCCGCGATTATGTAACGCGCACATATGAACAGTGATATTGTGTAGTTCTTGGATGTTCTTGGTGTGCTTGTTTTCGATTATTGTTGACCGGTTCGATGGCGTGATACTCGAGTCAGTCTCTCCTGCTTCGAAACTTCAGTCACGGTCATAGTGCCCCCCAAAAATGTCTTTTGATTCTGTTGACTGTTGGCTGTCTAAAGTCATTCTAAAGCCTAACGCCGTTGAGGATGGTTCTGAGCAACCCCTGATGGAGGACAAGGCCCCGATTTTTTCAGCGCTTCCACACATTGCAACCGGAGCGATCATCCCCAAATTTTAAATGCAGCATGCCTTGCATTTAACAGATGGCATGCGACATGTGAAGAACAGGATGAAGACCCCCTAAGAACTCATCAGGACTCATCAGAACTTATTCAGCTCCATCAGCAAAGCATGGTGCGCAGCTTTTGCTGAGGTTACAGTACTGATGCCCTCCGAGAAGGCCGGATCATGAACATGATGAAATGTTGTTGAAATGAAATTGAAAGACTGAAATGAATTGAACAGGTTTGAAATGCGCATGAACAGGTGTTTGGGGCCGTATTTGCCGGGCCGACCTGTGCAGAAGTTTTGAGTGGAAAGCGAGGTGCCGCCATGTGAGTTGCCACTTTGGTCGCGGCCTCATTGCAATCTTATGGGATCAGTTGCCCACAAAGGCATCACGCACTGCTTTGTTTGGTCTGTTTTGACTTAATCGTCGAGTAGGCATGCTTAGCATGCCTCCTTCCTCATCTAGCAGCATCTAACAGCTCCAGTGCGACAGACCTGGGGCTTCGCTGGTGCGACATTCATGAACTAATCGAGATGTATAGTATAATATATTTATAATATATATTGTATAATTCTCCCTGTGCATCGTTTCTTGCCAAGTATGTGCATTGAGATCAAGTTATCTCTTAAAACTTTAAACCATGTTGGTGGATGTATGTCCCGCTGTACGGCTCGGGTATTGCTTTGCGACTGTTTTGCCCTTGGGCACACATTTCGGGATTGCGCCCAATGCTGCCTGGATGATTTGAGCTAGCATTTGGTTTGAAAAGTGGGTTTCTTTGCAATGTGCCCTTCAGGCTGAGGGCTCTCAGGTATGGGACAGCCTGAAAAGCTATCCGCCAACAACCAGCGAGATTCGTTTTCTTCCAGAGGTTATATCAATGGCATACTGTATGTACTTCCATAGGAGGTAGTGGACACGTGCCGATCTAATGTCAAAAGTATTCCAAATGTTCCATTTCACACACTGCTCTTGCATGCTTTTGCATTCTGGGGGGCTCATGATTGTTCATTTGCACCTGCTTTGTTTACTCAGGCTTGCAGCCCGAAAGTCACCTTATCCGCGACCTTACTACATACCTACTCTGCATCCTTTTGCGAGCCGAGTGTAGCGTATCTACATCTTCCTTTTGCCGTGTTCATGTGCTGGCATTTCTGGCAATGAGCAGGAGAGCAGCAGGATATACTCTCGGCTCTTTTCTATTTACAACCGTCCATCCGAGCCTAGCTAGCACTTCCTGCTCAGACGCAACGTTGCTGGAGAGTTGTGATTTGTCAGCAAGATCCTTACTACAGCGCAATGTGGAGTTCAAGAGTTTGTCTGCCTCCGCCTACCGGAAATTATTTCAGCATTTTTTTGTATTTTGTTTTTGTTCTGTTGGTTGAAATGTTTGCGCATGTTTTCTTAAGAAAGGAAACTCAAGAAACCTACAAAGCGTCCACTGAGGGGATCAAGCAAAAGAACAGCAATAGAAAGGACGCACATGTTTGAACAATGTTTGAACATGTTTGTCAAAGAGGATGCTGATGGATTTTGCATGTCGTGATATCACCCAATTTTCTGCCACATCAACCCCCCACACAGACGAAGTCCGGCGTTGTTCGCATTGCCGTCTTTTCGTTCTTTTGATGGCAAGGTAAACGATTCATTTGACTTGCACAAGGAGCTTTCCTTACTATTCCAGTCAGCTGCACGAGAATCTTGCGGGAGCTATCTGTCGATCGTTCCTGGCTGATGTGTGGAAGGGGCCATATGTGTTTTATTTTGTTTTGGCAATTTGGCAACATTGAAGTCAATTTACTGTCATGAATGCAATGAATTACACATCAGTACAGTCAGCAGAAGTAATTGCAACGACTTGCAACGATTTGCAAAGCGCATGTTGCTGACCTTCGCTGAGGCTAGCTTAGTCACCGTCAGTTGTGGAGCATTGATTCTCGCGATCATAATATATTTGGCGCTTCAATTCCTGACAAAGAAAGGTCGGACCGGTCGGAGCCTAGCTGGGCCTAGCTTTTCTGTTTCCAGACTGATGAAGTGGTGCTATTGTAAAGTGGAGAAGCACCCAGCTCAACCATGCATTGTCGAGCACTGTGGGGCATGTCAATTCGAAAAGAACATGAATCTTTTGTTTATTACTCAACCATTCTGTAATGGTTGTGGCTTGCTGGCAGGAAGTGACCCGGAGGAAATGACAAACATTCTGCGCGGACTTCCAAGCCAAGTTTCTATGATGGCGTTGGATACCTGGAGAAAAAACACGATAGTTTTGCAGGTCCCAGGGGTGGACGTCCGTGGTTTTTTCTTCCGCAGAAGATTGGTTGTTTTCTAAATGGTTTTCCCTTAGATAAGCCGGATAGGCATTATTTTTCATTGTAGTATCCTCATTAGAAGATCGAAGAAGTGTTGATTCACCCAACGTTTGGGCGGCCACGAGAAGTATGGCCAATTGCTCCGGAATGCCGCCCAGGATCACTGCTACTTCACCCCAGACCTGGTTGTACCCGATGGCTGTGAATGCGTCCTCTACCTTCTGGCAAGACCCAAACGGGGGCAGCCGTATGACGTGCTGGACAGCAGCGGAGGCATTTGGCTTCCACACATTTCCACACAAAGTTTAGGTCCTCGATGGTCCTCATGGAAGGATCTGTAGGGCCCTACCGGGGTTGAATCCTGAAGGATTGAAAGGAATCGGTTTCTGTCAAAAGTTGTGCCCTATGTGCACGAACGCGCTAGGACCACCCATGCTTTCGTAGACTTGTGATAGAATCATGGGCACCTTTGGGAGCCTGCATCCATGAGTAGAATGTTAATTCAACATGTTTTTGCAGACTGATTTGTGGAGGTGTGGTGCTTCGAATCGCTGACCCACAGCCAGTGAATCCTGTTCTTCGCCGAGCGCAGCTTAGACGCGAAAGAGAAAGGACAGCTAGGTCCAGCCAGAATCGGAAGGCATACATCCCACATCATCCTTCATCATCCTTCATCATCCTTCATCATCCTTCATCATCCTTCATCATCCTTCATCATCCTTCATCATCCTTCATCGTCCCAGTCCCAGTCATATCTCGCTTGTGATACAAACACATTCATGATCATTCATGGACAGGTACAATCTAACGAAATGTAGTCGAGTCTAGTCTAGACTCTAGACTAATCTTACCTCGTCTATATACTCTAATCTTATCTCATCCATCTGTCCCTCCATCCGTCTATCTCTCCCTCTCTCCATCTATATAGGTCTGGAGAGGTGTGGAGACAAGTGCGTACCTACGGTGCAGATCTAGTTTTCTAGTTGCAGATCAACAATCTGAATGTTTATGAATGTTGTTGTAACCCCCTGCTACTTGAGGCTTCTGAGCAGTAGCAATATGGAGTTGGCACAGATCATTTGCAGTGAAAGCCTTTCTCCAAAGCCAGAAGTGGTTCGATTTCAGTTGCTGAATGGGAACCAGGCGCGCGAGTGAAATCAGTCAACCATGATTGACTATAGTTGTCTCAAGATTTGTTCAGAAGGGTTTCCTTCGCTCCAATTCAACAGGACTGCTGGGCAACTTTGACGTACGAAGTTGGCCGGGAATCCACAGAGGATAAGTGCATCATTGAGAGGTGCTTTGGCTACTTGTTGTTGCGCTATGTTACGCTTGAAACTTGGTGTCAGCAGCACAGACTTGAGTGCAACTGTGTCACAGAGTGACGGGTTCCTAGCGTGCTTTGGCTGTCAATCTCTGAAAGCTTAAGCACACAGAAGACAGAAATTGACAGATTACATCAAATTATATCAAATTACTCTGCCCACAAGACTGGCAAACAACAGCACTGATGTCAAGAAACAGCAAAATACAAAGGTCATTGCACACCCTGCTGTAATTGCATGAGAACTCCTGGGATTGTTCTTAATTGCAGCCTTTGTTGTGCCGCTCTTTGTTGTTTGTGGATGTTTGTGGCACATCCCATCAGGCCGCGGCAGATGTTCTATTTTTTCGGATCCTTTCAACATGGCTCCCTGATCCTTGGATGAATTTGTGGCTCCAGCAGATCAGGCCATCAGGGACCGATGTCGGTGTCAAATCCAAGGAATATGACCGACTCCTTTGGCCGACTATTGGCCACCACAGCACCCTGTGCACCCATGGTGCGAGGGGAGGCGCTTCGACTGCGTTGTGCACCTGCAACAGATGTGGGTCTGGCAGTATGTGCGCTGTGCCCCGGCTGTATGGATTGTGGGTCATGGTATGTCATAGCATGTCACATATAGTATGTCATGGTCATATTTGATGAAAGGACCAGCCAGGTTTCGAAGAGTGTCAGTTGTTGTAGATTTGGGCTGCGAGGATGTGCATGCAAGCGGTTGCTCAGTGATGCTCAATGACATCTCTTCTGAGACCCTGGCTGAGACAATTGCATAGTTTCCTTTGACAACTTCGGACTTAATACCATTCTTAAACAGGCCTTGAAAGCCGTTGTGCCGTGTAACTAGATTTGCTGGTTTCTGGATGTTTCTGGCACTATGTCACGCCATGTCACGCCGGTGCAGTGCTTCTGTGTTCGGCCTTTATTGCAGAAGGCCGCTCCTGGAGATCTGAGACCTCAGATCCGAGATGATCCGATGAACAGAAAAGATATGTTTACGAAATTTTACGAAAAGAGTGCCGATATGTGCAAGTCCATGCAAGTCCTACTTCCTGTGTATCTCAGATTCGGACATCATAATACTATATAATACTGTATGACTCCTGTACCGGTTCCGAAACTTCTAGACCCTGACAGAGTGGTCGCAGCCACAGCATCTTCAATATCCTCACTTGAAATGGTCCACGAACACCGCAGCCATCATTGGTTGCTCAGAGTAGTTGAGCCTCCAACAGTCAGAGTGCCACTTGGCAAGAGTTTCCTGCTAGAAACACGGGCTTTCTGAAGATATTCTGAAGACATGCACCATGAATCACCATGAGATGCCAGGATTTGAGGCTCTGGGTTCCAGCTTGGTGAGGTGCTCCTTTTTCACTCGACTGAGCACCTTACACAGGACGATACGATCTAATTACGCCCGGTTCTCAGGACCGTTTCTGTGTTCAGAGCTGAAGGCTGTGGCATGAAGGTTGGAGAATTGTTGGTGAGATGGTTGTGACACCCAGGACTTTACCATTCACTACATCAATTCTAGCCTATTTCTCATGATGCTTGGCAGAGGCCTGGAGTTGTAGCATAGTTCTAGCATGTTGTACCCACATATTATAGCCACATCGTTCTCTACTGCCTACCACGTTTGCGCTTGTTCTCATCAGTTGAAGTGGTCCATTTGCTTCAGCTGAAGCGATTTGCTGCTAGTATTTGCAACTGAGTGGACTCTTCATGGTTCTTCCAACTGTGAGCTGGGGTATAAACTTTGTTACTTATCAGTTCCAATTGTATCCAGAAGCGGGAAGGGTTGCAGAGGAACCACATCAGCAATTCATTTGTGCCAGGCCTATTGGGGAGCACTGTAATTCTGGTGACGATTCACAGTGCAAGTTGCTGCCCAGAGCCGTCTGGCTGCCACGATGGTGGTTTAATGTGAATGGTTGCTGAATAGTGGATGTGTTGGTTCAATCAGTGATGACACATGATGCTTGCTGAATGTCAATGGATGTGACTGCATGCTAAGTGATGTCAATGGAGGTATTTGGAGGTCAATTTTTAGGTAATGATCGGCTCATGATTCGTTAATGGATGTAAATGGCATGTTTATGATGCTACTTGCTTTACTCAGGCCTCCCTGCAATGGCATCAATGGCACTATGATACAGGCACCAGGGGAATTTGGGCACAACTCATCAGTGACATCCCACGCGTTATACAGCAATGATTTGTGTGTCCTGGCTTCCTTGCCATGTTGTATCCTCGACTTGCAGAGAAATCATCAGATTCATGGAGCAGTTGTGCCTTGCTGTGACCAAGGCATCTAGTCTAAGTAAAAACCATTTCAGGCAAAAAAAAACGTGCCACAATGACACTGCCACGATGTCTCCTTCCCGCCTATCAAATTTCAAGATTTTCAAACAAGAGCGACAATGATGTACACTGCGGCCTTTGTCTGTATGTTCTTCTTTGATCAATTCGGATATTTCGGCAAGACATGGCAAGACACTGAGCAAACTGCTGGATGAAAGATGCCACTACACTGAAGAGGTCTCTGACAGCCTGACTTCTTAGAGATCAGTGCAAGCACGCAGACTCACAGCGTGTTGAAAGGGCGGCAACAGGGAACCAACAGATGTGACACAGCAACACAGAGCACGTATGAGAATATGACATCGCGGCGTGTGTGAGAGGTCTCTGACATCGACATGCAACTGCTGCTGCATGCGATGATACTGTCCCAGGCAGGGTCAACTGAGCGACAATCAAGTGACCCTGTCCTGGATGGCACTGCTTTTATGTGACCATATCTGACCCTGATCTGTCAATGTAACAGCGCCAGATGCATTCAGCCTCAGGATCCAGTCCGAGGAAATTTCTTTGTGGCGGTGGTCCTCTTCACTCTGATGGTGGCTTGCGCAATGTATGCTGCAATTATGCAGCGCTGGGAGGCTGACCAAGTCATACAAATCATTACAAACCTAATGATGTTTTCTATTTTTTTTCTCTGAGCCAAGTGCAGGAGCGAGGCACCAAAAGCCAGATTCCATCGCAATCAATGCTGAAAGGGATAGTTCCTGGGTAGCAGATTGCAGCATCGCAACTGATGACCTGATCATTGGCCGGTCCTCAATGCGCTTCGCGCATCTCTCCCTTCAAAATGTTACTTGCAGGAAGAGCAGCTTTTGGGCCTTCAGGCAAATTTGTTTCATCATGGCCCTTGCATGCCTTTGCAATGATTCAGCTAAGGATGAAATGCATTTCACCCCAGATCTGGTCGTTCCCGAGGGTTGCGAGTGTGTTCTGCTCGTTTGCTCCAAGCCCAAGCGTGGGATGACCTACGATGTCATTGACTCCGGCGGAGGCATTGTGCTGGGGATGGAGGACTCGTTCGAGGCAACTCCAGTACCACGACGGAAACTGCTGACCCCCAACAAGGTCTTGCTGGGTCAGTGTGTTCGTACCCAACAATCATTCCCATCGCAGACATCCACTGAAATTACGTTTGAGCAGCTTAACTGCATTGGCCAATCATATCTAATCCTATAGGAATTGCTTGAACATTTGAGCATGAAATTTCATAGCCAGCTCTATGGTGGGCCCTTGGGACCTTGATGATGCTGCCAGCTTCCCAAGGATCTTGAACGCCGATCATGCGGTGTTCGCAAAGCTTACATATGAACCGCGACAAGGAAGAGATGACAAGGTCTTCATTGAAACAATCAGCCAGAAGTTTCTCTTTTTCGGATCTATCCAGCACCAGACCTTGAATCTTTCCATGCAGCCAAGAAGAGGTGACAGCATGTGACAGCAGCTTTTCGATGCTTTTCGTATTTTCAGTGCAAGGCACCAAACCCGCAGCTTATCCAAACAATAAGGAATCTCACTGACTTCTGTGGCAAACTACTTGCTACAACGGAGCCGGTCACACAGCAGGACTGCATTGACATGCATTGACTGCATCTGTGAAATACCATGACTATGGAGCATGTGTGCTACTGTTACCCATTGTTACCCTGCAATGAGATCTGGTGTCAGGGCCCGCGTGGTGAACCACCTGGAAGCCTACTGCGTCTCAGGGTTGCACCTTTGGCTGCTCCTCAGCTGTATTTTGTGCTGCAAGTGTCTGGCACCAACAATCGACATCAATATGCAGACTTGGAATCTTTATAGTCTTATGGCTTTTTAATGATTAATGCTTCTTGATTCTTGATTTGATATGATTTGTGTGTTTTCAAGCGTTGCTTCTGGTATTGGTGGCATGGAAGTGTTCATCGTCCTTTTTGCTCAGGATGTTGGACTAGTTCTGTGCAGCTTGCCTCTTGGCAATGGCAGAACTGAATGTATACTACCCAATCGGATGGCTTGTGACGTCCTTGTTCCATCTTGTTCTCCTCACAGCTGGTGTGATCAGACGTTTGATCCTCTGAGGATGTGTATTCAACACATTTCACCAGGATGGTGAGGGTCACAACGTGTGGTTGCAACGCGTCGACAACAAACCACCGGAGCCCTGACCACATCCAACTTTCGGAAATGGCCAGCTAAATCCAAATGGCATAGGAGCGCAGCGAGAAAAGGATATCTTTTATCCCGTTGTTTGCTGTGCCGGCACCGCCTGTTTGCCAACGCGATTGCGAATGGAGGGCAGAAAGAGAGAATAATCGTCAAAGTAGCAAGTACCGAGAATAGCACTGACTTGCACAGGGTTGCTGGGCATGATGTCCGTGATAATCATATTCCCAATCATAGTACTGTCATCTCCAATATCTCCAGTCTCCAGCATACTTTCCTTGTACTTCTCTTGAGTCCAGTTTCCTGTGATCTTGCCTTGGCACATTCAGCTCAAAGGGAAAGCAGTAGACCGGCAGAAGCCATGGCCCGCTGCACAATGAACTCTGGAAACGCTCCAGCAGCCTGCCAGCAGATGGCTGCAAGATGACTAGAAGATCGCTGAAAGATGGCTGGAAGATGGTCGAAGCATGTGAGACCATGTGGGCCCATGTGGGCCCATGTTAAGTTCACACAGTCATGCGAGATATGCTTCCATCTGCAGTCCATACCGATTCCATACGCTTCTAGGTCAAGAACACCTTCATCCACTTCTCTGACTCTGAGGAGGCCAGTGAAGTAACCTATAGACCTAGAGCCTAGAGCCCCTAGACAGATAGTAGAAGCGAGTAGAAGAGTTATGTCGCACAATTGACAACGCAGGAAGCAACTGGAGTCCGGCGACGCAACTCGGAGCCAGCCTTGTGGCCAGTGCCTGGCATGCAAAAACTGTAGACCGATGTCTCAGGAACAAGATGGAAAAGGACCCTAGGATACCCTAGGTATCCCTAGGTACTTTTGATGTTTGAGTCTCTGATAACAAGATATAACAAGATATAACAAGCCTAAATACGAACTTTGTGGGATGACTTGTAAAACACCCGTTGCAGGTGGGCACGCCACTCATCAGGCAATCACATGACATGAACATATTTATTATATATGTGGGCCATTGTGGGCCATTGTGGGCCATATCATACCGTTGTCATGGTGCAGTTGTGATAGCTTCATCCACAAGCTATGATTGCTGTCTGAGGCACCTTGCACCAATGTGCCTTGGCATGACATCTTCATTTGGGCCAATCTGCAACACATCGTTTCGTGACGGCTATAACTTGGTTGATAATGGTTGATAGATTTCAATCATAAACCCAGAAGCGATGGATCCTTTAATGCCAACATGATGCTGGAAAAGCCAGGTGACTTTCTCTGCGAACCTGAAGGGCAAGGGACCTAGTCTGACCTAGTACATCTAGTACTCCAAGAGGTTTGGCCATGTTTGGCCAAGCCAATACTTCCATAATTTTCCACTGGTTCCAGCCGACCCGGCGCCGAGGTATGGGAGAGCAGCTTGTGGCCCATGCCGCCGGCAACTGCAAACCATGTAGCTTCTTCTTTTTCAAGGAACAGTGTCATTCAACCTACGACAAGTGACAAGAGGTTTATGGATGTTTTGGCATTTGTATGCATTTAAACGACTTCGGATGAGGGTGTCGCACTCAAGACTCTACAGGTGGCAGAGTTGGGCGCGGGGGTGAGATCAAAAAAAGATCAGAAGGGCAAAAGTACGCCACTACATTCACTTGCAATACCTGGTGGTGGGCATTGCGAACCTGCCTTACATTAGGATCATCAGGATTCATCAGGTTTGATGCCTCCACCAATGGTTTTTCCTGTGGATCAGGAAGATGGATGCCGACGCGGAAATTCCTGCTCATTCTGTCATTTGTGCAGCTGAGCAACATTGCATGTTTTTTTTTGAGATCCCGAGAGTTTGATTGAAAGGCAGACCGTAGATGATACTCGTACTGGAGGTCGAGGTTAGGGGGAACATTCCTGGATCACAATGCAGCAACCAAGGCTCAGAAGACACAGCCCGGCGGCAGAAGAGGAGTGGTCAACGCAAGGCTCGCCTCACTAGGTTGGATGATGTTGGATGTCAACCGTGCTACTGCCCCTTCGAGCATGACCTTTTCTTGGGAGAGTTGGGCTGTCAAGGCATGTCAGGGCCTAAGGTCGAGAAAGTTGAGACACCTCCTAGTAGCCTAGATCCTGCCAATTTCGACCGCGAATCCGCAGGCACGGGCAGTGAAACGAGCCGTTGCCAACCAGGTCCAAAGGGGAGGCAGGATGAGCAGATGACGCGACCGGAGGGGGAGAGACTGATCAGCTGGGTTGAATGACTGTATGGCATACCGTATGGCTGTAACTATATTAGTAGGGTCAGTAGGGTTCTCAAAGTTGGATTCAAGGGCCATCACCTCTTTTGTGCTTATGTTTTATCTTGTATTTGCTTGGATTTCACGACACCTACAGTAAGTCCTGCTTGGATTTCACAACACCTAGGTATAAGTCTAGAGTCTTAAGTTTATGTATGATACTATTCCATCGGTCGTTTCGAGCACCGGTCAACATGGAGCAGCGTTGTGGACTGCTGGCCCTTCGGTTTGGCGCGAGGTCTTGTTCCCGATGGCTCCGAGAGCTCTCTGATGGATGGAGCTTAGCTTGATAGCCACTGCGGTCGCACACGACCACCACGAAATACTACGAACTCTGACCCAGAATGACCCAGAGCAGATCAGAGTGAAGTTCCAGAGTGAAGTTCCAGAGAGTTTCCTGAGCTTTTGCAAACTGCCCAACTTTGATCAACTTTGTACAGCTGCACCTTGCCACATGCAGGGGCCAATTGATCCAAATTGCTTTGTCACAAGAGTATGGCCAGTACAGCTTAAAAGATTCTAGGTGAGTGTGGCATGAAAGCAACATTCAACGAAGCCAAGATTAATCCTCTCAGGTATAGTCACTAAGTCCAGTTATGCTACTAGAATGTGTTAAATCCTGAAGGCAGATTCTTATTGATGTCAGATTGTCTTGGCCGCTGCAGACTACATAGCTGGTTGATAAAGCATAGAAATAGAAAGCAGTGACGATGCATTGCCTGTCCAGCAGCAGTTCGTGGGGTTTGTATATATATTTGAGCATGGTTCCATCCTGAAGCTGAGATCTTTAGGTGACCCATGCCCTCGCCCCCGCGAGTGCAAGCTTTGGTAGGAGAATGCCTCGACCTTTCGCTTCAGCATTGTATCAGGGGCAGTTTGGTGAGGATTCTGTGGTTTTTTGTGACCCAATGCCACATTTTGGGTTTGCCCAGCCAGCATTTTTGCATCTCCGAACGTTTCCATTGAGGCTACTCCATGTCATACCTTAGGATCCTTAGGTAAGTAGACTTCTCGACTTCTCCCAGTGTTACTTTGTGGGTGAGTTTCCCTTGAACCTTATTCCGCATATGTCAGATGTGAAGCTGGCAGCCTGTTGCCACTGGTGGCGTGATTTTAATCACACGATTGAGTCAGCACACCCATTGGCTTCCAAGATGGTTGGAATGCGCAGGTTGTGACGCCGAGTGCAAGAACAAAAAGTGGATGTGTGCTAATTGAAGTTGCGTTCATAGGGATTCCATTTGTTGTACAATGCGACGGACATTTCTAATGACTGCATATTGCCTGCATTAATATGTCCATCAGAAATGCAATGCTCATGCATAAAACATTACATAATATGACAAACCAGTACAAAATAACGCTATTTCATTGATTATATATATATATATTATACCGTATAAATGAATAAAACTTAAAATAATGATAATCATGGTCCTCCGTGTTGTTCTTTTGTTATGCCTGAGGTGCGTCATGCCAAACCCGCGTGATGTGGAGAGCCTGGCGGGATTGGCCGTCAGCTGTTGATATGGCTGTCTTGTTAGTGTGGACTGCCAAGTTGCACTGCCAGGAAACTGTATTTAATATTGCCTTGACCTTACGGGCGCTGGAGCAGGGAAATTTGATGAAATCCAAGGTTGCGTGCATACTTTTTGGTAGAGCTAGCAGCTAGCCCATTTGAATGTAGGACAGGTTCTTTGACCTCATGCCAGCACAGAGTCTTTTTCGGAGGAATTGGGGGCGATGTTTCAGGAGCTTTGTGGCAGCAATTTTCGAGCAGAACAGCAATGAAGAATAAGACGGATCACATTGGATCAGGATTCAGCTAAAACGGTCTTCAAATAATTCCAAATATCTGAAATATATTCGATCCGACTCAAACTCTTCAATATTCTTCAATCATCTTCAATCCCAGGGCACCTGTGTCTTAATTCGGATAGGTTCGCGTTGTGTCCGGTTCAGCTGGACCACCCAAGCGACTACAGCTCGGGCGTTCGAACCTCGTGGGTTTGTGTTGTGATTCCTGTGCAGGTTGGCATTGTGATGTGATTTTGGATGACTTGGGGCTTGGGGTTCAACTAAAGCAATAGTTGCTTTTGTGTTGCTTTTATATATACGTTTACGTAATACGTATATACATACATATATATAATATATATATATATATATTTATAAATATTATAGCAGAATATACCAATGAGGACAGCCTAAGTAGTGCAAGCATAGGGAGCCAGATCCTGCTGAGGTCGGTCGTGGGCTTTGCTGGGACGAAGGAGCCAATAAAAAAAGACTGTGCCGCCATCAAACCTGGTTGTTGGGGCCTGGAAAGGGGGTTGTGCCTGATGACTAAGAGTACTGAATAGATCTGAATAGTATATACTGAAATATCAGAAATAAAGAGAAATCGAGTCTCACAGTGATTTGCTGATTTCCTATTCTCTGGGTGCTAGGCCAACTTCTTTAGCAAGTGCTGTTGGTGACATCGTGGGACGACCAGGCTGCACGAAGCGCAGGCGGCAGAGGCAAGAAGAGCTGGTGTACCGGAGTCAGATGCTGAGTCATGAGGATATGGTGGATATGTTGTTTCAAAATTGAGAAGCCCAGACGAAAAAACAGCTTTACTATGGTTTACCTCTGTATTTTCCCATTGAAATAGCAACTTTCTAGTACCCCCTATCTTGAGACACACCCATTTTATACATCCCAATGACTCCAGATTGCATTTCAGGACCCGTCACTGACTCCAGTTGCCACAGTTTCGATATTTTGCCATGGAACATGTCCTCCCACCTTGAGTGTCGGGATGTCGTGGGGTCAGGTACGAATTGATTTGTTGGATGGAGTTTGCCAGTTTTCATGGGCACCAATCGTGTTGCTGTTCACTTTGGATTGGCAACACCACTCCCTGCATGTTCTTTGGATAAGGCCAGACATTGGCCTTGCATGCCCTTTGTCGCCCAGCAGACTCGTTTGGATCACGATGGCATTCTGATTGAGCATGGCACTTGCATGCACTTGTCAAAGTTTAGCAAAATTTGTTGAAGAGTTGGATTTCAGTTTGTCAGATTCGGTCAAATTACTTGACTACTTGTGCCAATTGTACCCATGCCATACCGAGCCACTTCCCCATGCTATGGCAGGTCGAAAGCACACGCTTTGGTCTTGCAGAACTGGACTGGAAAGATCTTCCTCCAGGACCTCATAAGATCATCGGATATCGGATGTGCCAGATATTGCCCCAAATCAAAAAATGAAACCGTGAGATACCGTGAGAAAATATATGAACATTGCCTTCCAAGCACGAATGATCAAAGTTATTCAAAGTTGCTTTTGTATCGGCTAATATTTACGAGTATTCGTAAAAGACTCATTCTGTTTGCTTGGCAGCAGGATCTTGGCTCAGCGCATGGCACCTTTCTGGGTGGTGTGCGACTGAAACCGCATGAGCAACTTGGCTCCAGGTTGGTGATGCAGCATGTTTTGCCATCTGAAAACCCCTCCATACCCATAAGGCCATAAGATCCCATAAGTCAACAAAGTACTCACCGGGTTTGTAGGACCCTTCTTGGAAACGGTCCTCAGGCCCTGCGAATGGAGACCTGGTGTGCAGGCCTGACCTGAGTGGTCAAATCGATCTGGTGAAGAGTTACTTCGTTTATCTTCGTTTACTTTATTTTGTTATCCATCTAAGCACCGACTGATCTAGCAGAGTTCCAGCTCTCAATTTGGTAGGTATGTTTTGCAGATTCCCAGCTGGAGTTCTTTGAACTACGAGTCGCCGAAAAGTCCCTGGGCGCCTTAAGAACAATAGGTGTGCCAGAGTCCCGAAGCTTGCACCATGACCCTGCACCAGCTGCACAGCATGCAGCATCGTGCTGCATAGCCTGAAACCTACTGCATCCTTCCACCCACCAAGGTAACAAAAATAGACTCAGCGCCCATTGGGGCGGAAAATGTTTGAGCTCTGCCTGCTGACGGGCCAACCATAGCCACACCTGAACTATTTCAGATGAATGCTTTGCATTGGTGGGTTCTCAAATTCATAGCCGTTCATAGACACCCACTTAAACCGCAAATCGTGGGAGAGTCGCCCTCACCAGCGTTTGGTCCTCCATGGTCCTCCCGCTCTGGTCATGATATCTAGGGCTCGAAGCAAGCGGCCCTCAAAGTTCTCAAATGGGAGGACGCACGCAGGCACAAAGCTGCAAAATAATACACACATGGTGAAAAGTGGTCAAACTAGAAAGCTACCAAATCTATCCAAACCTACCAGCAAGATCCAACAAGCAGCTTGCTTAAGGCTTGAGTTCACGACTCCCACGAAGCAACGGCAACAGCTTAGGAAGCTTTAGCAGCTTTGCGGTTTCTGTTGCGTAGAATACCTGTCTCGAATCGAAATTAGGAGCCAACAGCAACAGATACTATTGAAGTTGGAAGTTGAAGCACTCGACAAATGTTTCACTTCATAAGATAAGACAGAGAATACTCCACAGACATGGCCATTGGCAGCCCTGGGGATGCAGAAAACGCTGAAGACCTCGACATTGAAGAACTTGCACTGGAAGGGTTGAAGCTTCTGAGATCAAGTCCTGCCTATGCAGTCGCTCGGTCACTGGAACTTTGGCGACAGCAGGAGGAAGAACGTGCAGTGGTTCGTTTACAGGAAAAAGAGCGAGAGATGAGAGAACGTTTGGAGGAGGAGTACCGACAACGTGAGTTGCAACGAGCTCAAAGCTTTCGACATCAACAGGCCGAGCTGAGAGACTTGGAACAACGTGCCAAACGAAAGTTGCTGGAGATGCAGCAGCGCGAGGCCTCGGTGAAGTCGGAAATGGCCAAGACCAAAAGTCTCAGCGAAGAAGCGCGGAGGTCTGCTGACCTGGCCATCCAGAGCTGTGAGGACTCCATGCGTCGCCAAAAGGCTGAAGCAAAACAGTCGCATGATTTCGAAATGATGCGTCAAACTCAACTTGAAAACCGGATCAAAGAGTTGGAGGCTGAAATTTCCGAGACTCGAGTTCGGTGTTCTGAGCTGCAATCCACCTTGGCAAAACAAGCCGTTGAAGAGGTAGAGTTGCAAGAGAAACGCTTTGCATCAGCCTCAAACCTAGTTCAGGAAGAACTTCAAAAATTGCAGCTGCAGATGTGTGAGGAAAGGGTAAAGTGCGAGACTTTGGCTGCTTCGAGAGATCATTTCCGACGGAAGGTGGAAGAACTTTGCCGAAAATTGTTGGAAAAGGAGGAGCAGATTCAAAAGTCTGAGGTGCAATGTTTCAAGCAAACCGGCGCCTCAAAGGACGCGGCACCTTCAGGAAATTCTGTCGATCGCCAAAGCGATGGGCACTGCAACGCTGCGTCAAATGCGTCACAGCACTTTACCCTTGACTGGCTGCAGAAGCAGAAGGGCGAATTACTTGCGACTGGACTCTACACAGAGGCTGCTCGGCAAATCTTGGTAGTGGATCTGGGCATATCTGGGCTAGGTGGATGTAATTGATGCAAAATGATGCAAACATTATCAAACATACAACCCTGTGAGAACTTGCAGTGACATTGTGACATAGTTTGACATGTTTGACAGTGTTTGCTGTGAAGCCTCTAGCTGAGGAAGATGCCGTGATTCGTGCACTGAATGCTCAAATTGCAGAGCAGGCGCATTAAATTGAATCATCCTCTGACTGACGCAGCCAACTTTTTTTTCACTGAATGTCCTGGTCTGGCAACTGCTTGGGCTGCAGGGGAGCCCGAACAAGAACCGTAGGGGTGCAAAATGTGTGAGCTGCCTTCCCTTGTTCTTATTTTTTTCTATTTTTTCTTATTTTTTTAATTATATTTGTTGATTTCTATGATTTCTTGCAAACTTGGGCAACGGATATCACTGCGTGCTTCGGAAAAGGGTACATGTAGAGCAAAAGAACGGATTATAAGTAATTATATACATTACGGATAAGACATGTGATCAAAGGTGTGATTTGTTGTAAGCGACTCACGGCTTTTGAGAATGAACATGTTGGGGAGGGGGGGCAGGGCGGAACAAAAATCACGAGAGTGTCCGGTGCGTTCCGGTGCCATTTTCAGCATCCGACCAGTTTGAATGGACATTGAACATCAAACAGTTGCTGCTTACACCATGGCAATTTTCCTGATGTTCACATATGACCCAGTAAGCAAACCAATCGACCACAAGTGCAAACTCGATTTGATTTGCTCTTTCCAACAGTGGGTCCGTTCGGTGAGCTTCAGGCGCGCTGTGACACTCAGGGCACGACATAATTTCGAAACCAAACAATTTTGCACGATTGTGTACGATTTTGTCATGTTTTGTCAATCTGTTTTTGCAGGTTCGGCTTCCGCACATAAATTGCAACTCGTGTTCAGGTGAAGGCAATGCCAGAAGTCGTCCAAACCACAGTATTTCGTGTCATTGAAGAATTGACATGTGAAATTTGTTGCATCGATGATGGCAACATGATCATAGCACGTAAGGTGATGAACGCATTGCGAGGAACACTGTCAGAGTTGCACCAGTCTCAGAAGTGTCGAAGTGAGAGATCTGTGCGGTCCATTTGGTACATTTTGGTACCTTAATTATTGCAGGTTGATATAGAAATTTGATGTCATTATATATAATGTCAATTAATTATATTACATATCATTACATTATATAAATTAACATTAATTAACATCAATATGTAATTTTACATAACATATATATATATATATAACATGTTCTGGTCGGATGGTCAAGACCGAGGGCTTGGCCACTCGCAGCTTTCGAGGCTCGATGTCATGCAGAATTCGACTAGTCCATTGAATGTATCCCATAGGATCCATGTATGGTATATTAATGGTAAATGTTACCATATATGGCATACATGGATCCTATGGGTATTGAATTCCATTGAGTGGCCTGTTTTGATGAATGATACGAATGTCAGCTCCCATTTGGCCAAGATGGCCAAGGATTTTGATAGCGCATCATGGGGAGCATCGATATGAAGTGCACAAAGGGACGATGAGCAAAATGTGAAGTGCAATTGAGGCCACCGCGGCTAAAACAGAAGAGGAAGGAGGTCAGAGATGCTGGAGGAATCTGGAGGATCTGGAGGGTGAGCGAAGCGGAATGATCAATCCGGATGACTTCAATGACTCCTTGATTCTTTGGTCCGTTCTTTCCTTCCAACATGATTTTACTCTTTGGACCTCTTTGGTATGATTCAGTCATTACCACTCAGTCAATATCAGTCAATCAGCTGTCCAGGCGGCGGTGCAACAGTAGCCATCATTTTCCTTCTCCTCTTGGTGGTTATGGGGGTGTGGACGCTGAAATCTGGGATGATCTGGGTTTGCCATGGTTTGCCATCAATTTCCTTAGGTTCCTTAGGTGAAAAGCAGATAAAAGCTGTGTATTCTTGGTGGTTCTTGGTAAGGTCATGGGATGTAATGGATCTACTTGCAGCTCACTATTGTAAGTGGCGCCGTGTTTGGGACCTTGACACAAGATCCAATCCCTTGCAGTTGCCTTTCACATCCATTCACCTTAGAGTAATTGCCCAATGCACTTACTTGCAGAAAGATTCTTGTATATGTTGTATACTATTTTCATTAATTTTGTATAATTATAATTATATGATATTATATGTTCACTTCTTTTGCTCTCTCAATACGTTCATAGTAGTTCGCAGTTGTTCCTCTATGCTATCCACGTCAAAGGTAACACTAATCAGCCTTTCTGTTCAGACATTCATAGTCCGGCGGGGCATGTTCTGTATTGTTTCATGAGGTTGTTGGCTACTTTTGGATGCAACGGCGTGAGAGGATGATTCAGGCGTATGCGGAGGACGGGGTTCAAAGCAAAGTCGCTTGCAGTCAAGGCTATCTTGAACAATCGCACCTTTGAAGCTTCAAACAAAACAGAGTCGGCATCACCTTTTCGCGCCTTTTCGCATGTTCCTTCCAGCTGGGAGATGCTGCAAGGAAGACGCTCGCATGCGCAGCAGTATACCAGAGATGCAGGCACTGGAGTTCCGCATTCCAGAACTGTCATGACTTGAAGCCGCTGCAATCGTTGCAATCGTTGCATCATGAAATCATCATGTTGCAGCTGCTTGTGGCTGCTAATATTTGCTAATCATGTTTGGCACCTTTTCCATCCTTTTTCTTGCATCTCACCTGGCCTATCCTGGTAGCCAGAGGCTCGAATTAAGAACAAACACATGCAGTTCCGGCACAATTGACGAGAAGTGATAAAGTCAAGATTGCTTGGAAAGACCGTGTAGAATGAAGAAAATCAGACAGCAATTTGTCAGAGAAACTCGAATGCACCGCGATGACTTGCTTAAATATAAGAAACATCCAGTCAAGTCATTGGAACATATCGGAACAGCCAATCAGATGGAGAAATCGCACAAGCCATGATATGTTCAAAAGGTGCTTCCATGGTTCGCTGAGAAATGGGGCAGGCCGCGAGTTGCTGCTTCACTTGTTCCCGAGAAGCGGAAAAACTTGAAGATTAAGCAATCGCAGACTGAGAGCACATTGTTCTATGTTTTGCTTATTCATTTTATTCCTTTTTAGACATTTGACTTCTGTTGAATTCTCATGCTTTCGGAACCTAGATGTTTTTCGATGGCGAGGCCGCAGCTTTCGCCCCCTGCGTGACACGGGTGAAGGGTGACAATGGCTCTCAAGATCCACAGCAGCTCGCGGTGTGGCTTAGCAGCAAGGTTACAGATGTTACAGCCCACTGAACGACTCAGAACTTCGACAGAGAGTATTATGTTTTGATATTTGTTTGGTTAGTATTGTCGTCATATTATGTCGTCATATTTTAATCATTATGGCATGGTTATTACTACTAGTAATACTAGTAATGAAACGGTAGTACTTACTTATTATATATTTATTTAATTTATGTTGTGCGTGCTGATTTCTGGCCACATTCAGCAGGTCCCGCACAGATCTTGCAAACAATTTTGTGTCATTGGTGTTTGACGTGACAATTTGCTAGGTCTTTGGCGAAAGTCGAGAAGCTGTTGCTCGATACAGAGACCCTACAGCGGGAGTCTGCACCTGATTTTTGGGGAGCAATGGATATCAATGGATCAGGTGATCTTTACACCTTCAGTCTCCTAGAGTTAGTCGTTTCCACATGTTCCCACAGTGTCACAGGTGTGATGCACACTTTCGCAGAGCTGGGCTGGATGCCCATGGGACAATGAGGTTGGCGCGATTTGTGGATTGTGTTCAGTACATTCATTCTATATAATTATCATTAATTAATTATCTATAGTCTATAGTTTGGAATTCCAACATTGGAGATCATTGGAGTGACATCAAATGATATCAAATGATATCAAAGGCAGTATTTGCCATGGTCTTTCAAGATGTCCCTCGCCATGACTTTGTTGCATTGTTGCATTTTACGACAGGCGAGTAGAGCTGCGGCGATTGCTGTGGACCTTCGCACATTCTTTGGGCTCAACTGAGCTGCTCGCCAGGGGGTGAAGCCAAAAGATATTGGATAACTACAGAAGAATATATATACAATAGTCAATTTCGGGTTATCCAATATTGGATATAACTATAGTGGATCAAGACTCCGAGATGAAAAATGTGGATGACGAAATCTCCACTGCTTTTTTTTAGCCGCGCATCAGGTTGACATGGGAAGCCATTGAGGTTGGGCCCAGAAACAGCAGGACTTTAAGGAAGAGAAAGAAACTTTGCAGATCTGCCATGGATTTTTTCCAGGACTTTGATAGACTTTTGGGCCGTTTTTAATTGGAGCAGTTGCACAAAGCATGGCCATGTGGCAGTGGAAGCTCCACCTGAAGTCTTGAAAAGGCCTTTGCGGTGACTGGCACCCTGGAAGCAAACGTCCCAGTGGTGACCAAAGAGGAGTTTTTCAGGCTGGATCCAGAGCATCCATTTAAGACCACATACCAGACCATGTCTGTGAATTCACGAGACGATCAGCTTAACATAAAGGCCCTTCTTTGCTGGTAGTGTTCCATTGCATGTTGAATGCCACGAGTCAAATTCCTGTGTAGAGGGTTGTGCTGGCATTTTGGACGTCAAAGCTCACCAGAGCCAACACTCCAGCAACACGGTCCTCGCGAAGGTGTGTCACCAAGACAGTGCACCTGGTTGCCAGTGAACTGCGCAGAAAGCTGCAGGAGGTCCGCAGATGTGCATTCAGGTCTTTCCAGATGCCATACAAAAAGGGCCCAGTGACTGATGAGACGCGCATGCTACTGTATCACATGGATACAAGTTGATGCACTACAAACTGAGACATCCAAAAGGCATTTGTTTGCAAGGTTTTGCCAAACTGCAACAATATTGGACGATTTGCAGAAGAATTCACGATTCAGGCAAAAACTGCCGATTCAAATTACTCTCTAAAATGTCTCAGGAAAAACAATCTATATCTATTTCCCGCCCTCTCCAAAGATTAAATCCAAAGCTGAAAGACAAGAATCGCGACGAATGCCAGCGAACTTAGTGAATAATTTCTAGATCATAATACAACGCCCATTGCAAATACGTCTTTCTAAATTAGTTTCTCTTTGTCTAAGTATTTGTTTGTCTCAAATGCCACGTGACTGAATAGGGTCATGTGTGTTTCTCTTAGTCATTTGAGGCTTGTAGAAGACACAGTCAAACAAGGAACGCTAAAATCACCCAATGGACGCTAAACATCGCCATTTGGACGGCCAAAATCGCCGTTTCGTTTTCAAAACCTTTGGCTTCACCTTTGCTTGCCTGACACTATGTCTTTAATATCCTTGGTGGCCTTGCAAACTGACTTGTACTGAAGCCCGTGTACTCGGCATTAGCCAATTTTATACAGGGCGATGTATGCCAAAAAAGGATAAAAAAGGAAGGTGACTGACTAGGTCATATGCAAGAAGGGAACTACAGGGAACCATTGAGCAAATCATGGCACCCCTACTTGTTCCAAGATGCACCAAATCCATCCAAATTCGACAAACTCAAAAAGTGACGCTTCGCAATATTTACGCCTGTTTGCCAGAAGACATTGTTTTTTCACAAAAAAATCCGGATGGTGCAGTGGCAGTGAATGATTTCTAGCATCCTTCAGTAAAAATGTGTCATCGGGTTCTCGATAGGTGGAAAACAAGTTGCGACCACTTCCACGAAGACCACCTGAGAGAGCGAACGTCTCAGATTGGGGATTGTGTTGAGTCAATCACAGTTTCTAATAATTAATTACTTGTAGTGTCAGTCTGTGTTTTTTATTTCTACATGTCACAAGAGTTACTGAGCTCAGGGGGTGTAGTTGGGTTCAGTGGGGCATTTGGTTGTCTTGAGAATGTGGCCGAAGATGTAAGTCGCCAACAAGCAGGGCAAAAAGCGTGTCCCGCTGTACTTCGCACACCGGATTGCAGAGGCTCCAGAGCAGAGTGGACCTACCCCAAAGACACCGGGCAGGCGGAAGCCAGAGGAACATACTGTAGCGAAGCATAGCGAAGCCGGGGAGTACTGTAGTTGACGAGTCAGACGAGTTACTGTATGACTCTGTATGTAATCTCGGACGGTGTGAGGCACTCAAGCCCTTGGGCGGCTATGGCAGAATTGAGCGGTGCTTTGACCAAGAGAAATCGACGGAGATAGGATATGATGTCTCAAGTCATCTCAAGTCATACACAGGGCCAAACCAAAGCGATCACTTGGATCACTCGTGAGGACGCACTAGTGCGCAGAATGTTGAAGAGATACTCATTCAGGAAGCCTTGACTCTGACATACTCTGACGGTAATACACTAGTGACAAGAATCAACTGTTTGAACATGAATGAACATGTTTGAAAATGTTTGAACATGTTTGAACATGTATCCACTGTCACCATTGTCACCACCAGATACCACCAGTAGCTCAGCCCGAAGCTGTCAGCAACTCTCTGCAGTGAGGCAGCGAAGAAGAGTCTCCAATCTCTTCGCACCTTGTTTTCAGAAACAGAGGGATTGCATGAAAGAGCTGTGACAGATTCAAGGAGTCATAATTTCTTGCATGTTGTCCAAAGATGTGCGATGTTTGATCATATCTTGCAGCCAAGGCCCAGATCGTTAAATGGCCCCGAGGCTGTGCTGCAGGATGCCATCTTCAGACCAGCCCCATGTGGCCCATGTGGCCCATGTGCTCCACCGGAGGAAGGGATGCACCGATGCTAGCGTTGATCTGCAGGGCTTCACTGAAGATTGAGCGATAAATTTGGCACATAAGCAGAGAAAGGAAATTCAGTGTGTGTGTATATATATATATTATATTATATATACGTAGTAATATACAGATGTATATATAAATTTAAATCGATGTATATAGATCATCCATACCATTCGATACCAAATCCCATGTTCAGGATTCCATTATGGGATGGATGACCATAGCCATACCCCAAATACATCCAATAATACATCCAAAAGAAACATGTTCTGACTATTGGAATCTATTGGACATATAGATAAAGAATGATGAAGATAATATGAACTATAGTTAATGATAGTTAATATAACAATAGATAAGATAATGCATATATAATATGTTAAATTCTGGGAAGCGGAAGCTTTAGAGTCGATGCATCTCAGGAGAAACATCCTGGTCCTGTAGCACATGAAGCCAACAAACGCCCTGTGGAGGCTTCCGATTTGTGCGAAAGCCATGTCCTGCAACGTAATGCGCTAGGGATAAAAGATAGTCTACGAGTCTACAATATCCTGCTGGTAGCTAAGGCTGCAAGCAGCCAGATACCACACAGGGAAATGTCAGTGACAGGCTGATGAAACTGAGCCTGAAGCTGTGGGGATCCAAAGCGCCAGAGACAGAAACCGACCATCCTGTTCCGTGGTTGAGCCTTTACTGTAGCCCTAGTGGCTGGTTGAGCCTTTACTGTAGTGGCTGGAACAACCTGTTTCAAAAGGTTGACTTTGGGCCAGGCCATCATAGCACTCATTCCCAGCCTGCATCGTGGATTTTCTTCAGGAATCCTTCTTTCGGCCAGCTCCAGAGCCACAGGTGCCTGCAGACGACTGGTTTCATTGGTTTCAACTTGATAGGTTCATCAAGGTTCATTGCTGTTTGTGTGCGCGTGGCTAGCGTTGCTTCATCCTGAGCTAACTGTTAGTCATTGCAAGCGCTGGGAATGTCCTCAGCTCTTTTTGGGACCAAGCTGGCATAGCAACTGATTCGTGGATCAGATCATAGCAGGTCCCATGTTGGGACAAGAAGCATTTGTGCATAGTTTCGCTGCCACTGAGCTGGTGGACTTGGAAAATGGCATTCTGAAGCTCCCACCGCTGGCAGTGTGGGGAAACTTGGCCATTTACATCGTGGCCTGGGGCCTTTTGATGTGGCCACAACATCTTCCTTTGGGTCGGCCATGCATTGCGATGGTTTTTGCAGCCATGGCCTGTGGCTTAAGAGAGCTTTGTCACAAGGCATGGCCTGAGGAAAACTATCCAACTGTGGACATCTTTGGGAAGATCAATCCTACACCCATCGCTTTGCTCTTTGGCCTCATGCTGGTGAACGCATACCTGAAGGTGCGGTGAGGCTCAATTGACTCATAATGACATAATATATATTATATACGATAATATACGATAATATACGTATATATATATGTATATTATATATCTTTGGTATCCACTACAGTAGGTGAAGGGGACAAGGAGGGATTGTTTCAATATTCAGTTTGGGATGTCCACCCAAGATGAAAACTTGTTCTTTGCAGGACACTGGCATTTGGAAGTACGTGGAAGAGCTCTTGGACACTGCCTCCCCGACAAAGATGCTGGTGAACTTGTGCTGCTTGTCGGCTGCCACATCTGCGGTGCTGACCAATGACACCACTTGTTTGATGCTGACACCCTTAGTGATGAATCTCTGCAGGCGCCGAGGTGCACAGAGCACTTTGCCGTTCTTGATGGCAGTTGCCACCAGTTCAAACATTGGGAGCAGCCTTACCATCATTGGCAATCCCCAAAATGCTCTCATCGCATCAATCAGTCCAGGAATGGGTTTCTTGACTTTCATGAAGGATATGCTCTTGCCGGTGCTGTTGGGTCTCTTTCTGAACACGGTGGCCCTTTGGTGCTACTTTCGAAAGTCTCTTGTCTTTGAGAATCCCGAAGTGCCAGAGATTCGTGATGTAGAGGTCGCTCTCCCTGAGACAAATCGTTGCCTTCAAGCAATCTATGTAGTGGCTGTGGGTGGAGTGGTGCTTGCTATGATTGTCGGATGGATGTGGCTTGGCGCCAACGGGTGAGAGAGGTGAGATTTGGCTTTGATGGCATTTGGATTTATAAATATGGAGAACTCCATGATGGAGTACAGCCAAGGTTGCCATTGTGCTTTGTGTACATTTAAAAGTACCCCCCCACGAGTTTGCCCCACAAACTCAGAGAACCTCAACCTCAGAGGTATGTTTAGGCACACACGAACAACAATAAAAGCAAACCACCCAGCATTCTATGCGATAGAAACTGTTCGCTGCAACCCTGAGGTTTGCCCGCCCTGGAATTGTGGAAGGGTTGCCTAGTTCGGAAAGTCTATGCAGGTAAACCTGTAATAACTGTATGTGAGGCTGGAGCCAAAATGCTACACAAAAAATAGGATGGTGAGGCTGGAGCCCAGATTTTGAACTTACATGTGTAAGAGACACCGGTTGTGATTTTTACAATATCTGATATATATATATATATATGTATATATATATATATATGTGAATAGCAAAACATCAACACCAAGAAATTATAAAGAAAATGGGGTGCCCACCCCAATACCTTCAACGAAAGAAGGAGCACTTGTTGCCTTCAACACTGAAGGCAAAGCCACATACTCTTTTTGGAAAGAATCGGTGCGTGGGATCATTCGAACCAGTTTGTCCGCAATCCGGACGTTCGCCCACCACTTAATTTCATAGGATCAAATCCGCGGCCCTCTCTGAACAGTATATTGAATGGGATATTAACTTTAACTAATCTATCTTCATGTCGTAACGGATCACAAATCTGCCACCCAGTCTGAACAATAATTTGAATGGGATACACATCTATACAATGATATACATAGATCCTATGTTTGTAGCATTTTGTATATAATATGTATATAAATTATAAATATGTGAAATTATATGATATATTATATGTTCATGATTTTACTAGCATCTATCTATTAAATTCTTTAGATATATCCATTATATGATAATTACTGTTGGATCAGACCGTTGCCACGACGAGGTTCAACATGAACACGGATGACGTGGCCCTCGCCGCTGGCTCCACACTGATGTTCATCCGGGCCCTGCGACGTCGGGCCACAGGGGCCAAGGATGCGGGGGATACAGAAACCCAATTTGCTTTGGGAGCCATTGACTATTCAATCCTGATCCTCTTCATTGGCCAGTTCATTTTGGTGGGTGCCACAGTAGACACTGGCTTGCCACAGAGACTCTTCCACGGGATTTTAGGACCATGTGCAAAGGATTTGGCAGCAGGACCACTTTGTATGCTCTGGTTTTCAGGTGTTGTCCTCCTCCTTTCCAATGTCATCAGCAATGTGCCAGTGATTCTGATGCTCCAACCTTTGTTGGCTACGCAGCCAGCTGAATCAGTCGCCAGCATTTGGACTGTTTGTGCGTGGGTGGCTACCGTCTCGGGGAATCTCACCATGCTTGGAAGTGCTGCAAATCTCATTGTCGCTCACACAGCTGAAAGTGAGGGAGAGACCGGCTTTGTCGCGACTTGCTACAGCAAGTTCTCGTTGATTCCAACGCTTGTGATCACTTGCATTGGAGTTTTATTGCTGCCGCCGATTGGACCAAGCTGGGGATGGATAGTTGGACTTGCTCTGGTGGCTTTGATGTTGATGATGGTGCTCTTCAAAAGCTTCACAACTCGTTTCGGCTGCTGTGCAGTTGCTGCATTCCACCGGGCTTCCTGCCTGGTCTGCGGACTCAGCCGTGAGAGCATCGGCTTGGTGTTGCTGTCGTTCTTCGCTTCGGCTCAACTCCTTGGTCCTTACGAAGGTGCCTGGTTGACAGCCAACTCCATGAGGACTTACAATCCAGGAGAGCTTGGTGCACTGAACGCGATGCAGCAGGTAGTAGTAGCAGTTCTGCAACCTTGCCTTGGTTGCCTGGTGGATGCTTGCCATGCCAAGCGCAGACTGGTTGCTTTGGGGAGTGCATGTGCTTTGCTCAGCGCTGCAATGGGAGTCTTTGTCCCACAGTTCTTCTGGTTGGAGATGGCTTTGCAGATCCCCACAGCAATTTCCATGACCCTGGTGCCTCTGGCGTTGAACTCTCTGACTTTGGGTGCAGCAGAGAATTTCACCCTGCAGGTGGCTCTCAACAATGTGGGCCTTCATTTGGGAACTGTCTTGAGCTCAGGGGCCATGGCCCTCCTGGCCAGCGTGGTCAAAGATCATTCAGGGGGGAAGACCGTGGAGAGTCCATGGTGGAGCTCCGTCCCCATGGCAGCCTGTGGGCTGACCATTGTGGCTCTCCCCATTGTGCGTCACTACAAGGTCGACTACCACCGGGCCTCTGGGATGGAAACCACGGAGTCTCATGAAACGGAAGCGACCAACAAGGGTCCCTCGGGACTATGGACCTCCAAGTTCTTCATTGTGAATGCTCTTTGCTTCCTGTTCAATTTTTCCAACATGGCTCAATTGCAGTTGCTGGTGCAGGAGGCATCAAAACTTATTCCTGGTCAAGCAATCAATTTCACCAGCGCGGCACAAGTCATTGCACACTTGGGGATGTTGGTGGCTTCTGTGGTAGCCGGACGACTGGCAGACTTTGGCCGCAAGCCTCTGGTTCTGATTGCTTGCCTCACCGTCACCATCCGTGCTTTGCTGACAGCTGCCACCGATGTTTGGTGGACCCAGCCAGGTGGCTCTCCTTGGTTGTCCTTGTTGCCCTGCGAGACTCTGGATGGTGTTTGTGCCGGACTTTGGGGTGTGCTAATGGTGCTGATGGCAAAGGACGTTTCGGAGAACACTGGTTGCTTCAGCTTGGCATTGGGCTGCTTGCAGGCAGGGAATGGCTATGCAAGGATTCGCAGAGAGGAAATTTTACTTGTAAATTGTAGTGAAAGGCTGCAGAGGTGTATGGTCGCAACTTGGAACACATTGCGCTAAGTGCCATCTCCGAAATGTTTGTTGTTGTCATCTCGCTATGTTTCGTTCATTTTCGTTCAGCTGCAAAATGTGTTCCTTTTAAAGTTCAATGAGTTCCATATGGTCCATGTTTCTTGTGCTTGGCCATGCTTGGCCACAGGCATCTTTCAGTGTGGGTGCCATCTTTAGCTCAGAGCTGGCTGGCATTTTGGCCAACCGCCTGGGTTTTGCTGTAGCCTTCCTGTCCTTGGCGGTGGTGGGGATGGTGTCCTTCGTCTTGTCGCTGTTCATGCCTGAGACCCAAGTGCATCAAGGAGCTGAGTCCAGACATTGCCCATTTCTGATGAGACTCTCCCAAAGCTGCCGCAGCTGGATTGCTTGAAGGCGTACAGGATCTTCCAGTATCTTCCAGTGCTTGGCTGAAGTGGTTGTAGAGGTGTAAAGTCGTATGTGTATTCGCTGTGCCATACTATGCCTTAGACAGCTGTAGCGCTGTAGCCTGCTTGTCCCAAAGTCGTTCATGTGAGCATATAATTTGTTTGATGCAGCTGCGCTTGAGGGCAACATCCAAATTGCTTGCCGGTGCATTTTCTTGCGCGCTGCTGAAGACCGCAGAATTCAACCTGCATGATTTTTGATTTGATTCTCTTCAAGCCTTGTTTAGGCTGTACAGGTGTTTTCCAGACTGCACTGGCAGACTGAGCACATCTCAGCACATCTCAGCACATCTCAGCACATACTGCGATCATTTGTTGTACAGTGCCGACACATTTGTGCGTTTATTGGGCAAGTCCCAGCCTCGTTTCGTGAAAGATGTTGATGCGCAGCCTGCACAGCTGTCGTTGTTTGTCACTATTCACTATGATTCTTGATTATCGTTTCTTTCACATTTAAACTGCTTGATTCGTTACTGACAGGCGCCTCACGTCAAATCGAACAATGACATGATTGTGATTTGGCTGCATCTGGCTGCTGGGTGGGCTTCCGATGATTTTGACAAAGCAGGCCAAATGTATACTCATGTACAGTACTGTACAGTAATTTTATGTAATTTTGCAGTACTGTACAACTTTTTCATGCTTTGATTGCACTGTTTGCACTGTATACTGTATACAGCACTGATTTGGAATACTCGGTTCTAACATGTTCTAACAACAGATTTGGGTTGCTGCAGGCAGCGTTCTGAACAGGTTGCACGCTTTCGATTTTTGCAACCTTTGGTGTCTCAATACGGCAATCGACCTAAAGGTCCATGTAAGAAGTTTTAATTGCGAAAGCCGTGCATGTTATGCTGGAAACCCTCGCGGAAGTTTTTTTTCGAGTTCGCGAAAGGAAAATTTTATAAAAATTCTATTTCGCGAAAGTTGGATATTATGAATCATTATCATTGTATACATTACAGCTTGTTAAGGGCTACCACCTCCTGCCGCCCGGGGTCCGGCAGGAGAATGGCACCGCTTCATAGGTCTTCAAGCACCTCCTTGCACCTGCCGCTGGTACTGCCTAACGTTGCTTTCTGAAGTCTCAAGAAACAAGCTCCAAACGCAGCATCCAAGCTTCCAAAAGTGAGGCTTTGCGAGGGCCAAACGCGAAGGACCCTGGTGTTTGCTTTTCCTTTGATGCGCCCCCTGCTGATGGCTGGGGTCTGCGGATAGGGGTATTTTCGCGAAAGTTCCGCGAAAGTTCTGCGAAAGAGTGGGCGAAAGTCAAAGTGCATTTTGAAGGGAGTGGCCCAGTAAGCTCTGCAAAAAAAACCTAATCAGCAACAACTTGTCCTGAGAAGGGGATTCCGTGATGCTAGCTGCATGCTTACAAGGCTGTGAAGAAGTTATCCGTGACAATTTTGTGTGATTTGGCAGGTGATGAATGAATCGTCTTAAGAGGAGTTGTTGCTCAACATGCGTTCCGCGAAAGACAAACATAGAGTTCGCAAAATATTTTTTATTCGCGAATAGCGGCCGTTCCCGGATAAAGGAACTTTGATCAACAAGCACTGGTGTTGCTGGGGATGAACAGGATTGGTTCTATCACATGTTTATTGAATCTTGAGGTGTTGGTGCTAAGCAGCGAGGGCAATTTTGATCCTCAACGTTTGGCTTTGGAGAGTGGCTCTTTGCTTCTGGGCCCAATGGAGGAGGCTGGTGATATCACGAGCCAAGATTTGAGAAATGTTACATCAAAGTTGAATCAGCCTCCTTGACAATGAAGCTAAGGGCAAACAAGGCGTTTGAAAGCAATGAGACTTTCTTCAAACAAGCAGGAGTTGGGTATGGACATAGATAACTTCATTCCTTTTTGCATTATTGCGCATTATTGTGTGGAGTTCCTTTCTTGAGGCAAAAATCAAACAGCACCGTATACTTCATCTGTTGCAGGCCAATGGCGATTTGTCATCATTTTTTGGGGTTTGGCAGCCCAGACAATCATATCCAGCAAGTCACAGGCTTGACTTGCCCAGAATTCCCCTGATGCACAGGTGAATGGAATCAGAATGTGCATGGACCGCATGGAGATGAGATAAACTCACACACTGACCATTGTCCATGGCACCAGTGCTTGCTCAGAGTTCTATCCATGCTCTTTGGGACTGAGGTCAGCGACAATCGAACTGTCTTCGATTTGTCCTTCCTTGTCCTCCACTTATTCGCGTGACATGCTGTGACCGTGTGGTTTGTTGTGACAAAATACACAGTCAGCAGACTCAGCAAGATGAAGCAAGACATGTCGCTTTGTCGCAACGCTAAGGAAATGCTGCTGAGAGGTTCAGCAATTGCGCGAAGTCCAGCTGCGAGGATGATTCCAGGTGGGATGAATCCTGACCATGTGAACTGCAGTTGTATTGCTCAAATCCAGAGTGAGTTAAGTTATACTGTAGATTATCAGAATCATTATCATCATTATCATTATTGATCATAAAAACTTATCATTTTCACAACCATAGAGTATCATAATTCATCGGAATCATTGTCGATGTTGCTATTTTTTTTGCATCCTTCCAGATCTTCCAGACGCTCAGATAGCCTGCCCCTGAAATTCAGAATAGTCTGCCCTAGTTGGCAGTTTTGTTATTTGAATATACTTCATCGTATTTCAATTGAATCCCCCTTTTAGCGGGTTACATTTTACAATGTGGGTTCCCTCAAAATTGGGTGATCTATACTCACCTTTTTAGAAGGGTGCTGTGCCCAGGGTCGACTCTTTGTCATCAGTACCAGGTGTTGTTTGGAAGACTCCGGAGTCCGTTGCTCGCACTGTGATGCTGTGCTTTCCCGAAGGATCAGCCTCATGCCAGCAGGGCAAGGGATAGAATTTTGAAGGCACAGTGGCTGAGATTGGCAGAGTATAGAATGATAGTGAATGATATAACTTTGTATATCCCCCACTTGCTTGAAGTAGTTGGTAGGAACTAAGATGGGAGGTTGGCAGCCACTGTGATTTGCTTCTGAGTGAGGCTACTTTATTGGTTGGGCCTTCACTTTTCGAAGGGTTTCGGTTCCAATGGTGTATATATATATATATATACGTTATTCTCTTCCAAAAGAATGTCGACCTGCTTCACGGTGCAACAAATTGTCAACCTACAGTTGCATGTATCCCAGGGGGTGTACCACGAGAGTTCGCAACCTTATTTAGGCCATAAAATTGGCTCTGAGTTTTCCATGGTCGACCGAGGCTCTCTGCATGTGGTTTCAGGAGACAGAGCACTGCGCTGCTTGCTGCAAAGCCATACTTGAGGAGGCCACGAAAGTTGGATCAAGTTGGTATCAACAGCTTCTGCAAGAATTGTTTCATGACAAGCAAAGCGCTGTTCTTTGTTCCCAAAGGGGGTTGGGGTGCAAATTTCTTCATACCCTGTGCACGTGCAGAATGTTTTCGAGCATGGTAAGCCGGTTAGGCACTCGCTTCTGGTGCTCAACCTTGCTGCGACGGGCTTGACCTGCCATCGAAGGATCCTGGAGCATAGATCATTTTCCGAGTTCTGCAGGAAGCGCAGGAGGGAAGATACAATGCCGTGGTACAAACAACTCTCAGTATTCTATAGTATTCTCTATGCAGTGCGAGGTTGTGCCTTGTGTTCGTTGAGTTTGCTTCAAATTCAAAGTGGGTTGAAGTTTCTCCTGCCTTCCGGCCAATGAGTGCAATTACGCGAACTTCTTGCCACTCTATGCACCTTGCGCATCCAGAGAAGCAAAAGACTCGTGCATTCTGCAACTTTGGTGCGAGCTGAAACTAAGCATAAACTATCATAAACTGCTAAGCATCCATTACCATGCATTGCAACCCATCGCGCACTAAGCCTGCTTTAAGCAAGCAGAACAGCAGAACCATCAACTGCACTTGGTAGGCCCGCATCGATCAGCAGGTGGACTTGGAAGTGGCTGCAGCTTCAGCTGCTGCAGGTTCCAGGCAGGATCCCAGCGATGTCATGTTCTGACTGTCTCAATGACCAGAATTATACAATCAGTACACGATCAGTACACAATCAGTACACAATATGATGCATCAATATGAATCATATAGATTCATAATCACATTACGCATATGACGTATCCCACTAGACAGATAGAATGATAGATTCACACGCAATACACAAATGAATTTGAATTGATGGATAGATGTGACCTCCGGCGCAGCTTCACTGCCACGGCGGCGACCTTGCCTCGAGCCAGCATGCCGGCCCTGGACGAGCCTCCGCCGGCGTTTCTTGGTCGCGATGACCGGTGACCGGCCGTGGTGAGAATTTAGCAGTAATGGTTGGAAAATTGGATACACTTGAGAGAGTTGGACAATGATGGAAAAGAATATGAACAGATAAGAAAGGTTTGATGAGGTCTGTTTGCAGAGTGATGGATGTACATGTTTGATTGGAACAGCTGTGAGATTTGCACTAATTAAAACGTTGCGTGCTTCCCGTATGGTGACCATTTCAGACTGGCCGAAGATTCTTTGAGTGGAATTGGGGTATTCCATCAATGGGGGATCCCCAAAATGGATGGTTTATAATTGAAAATCCATCCAAAATAAGCTTCGGTGGTATCCCCAACAGCCGCAACGTTTTATTTTTACAAATCTTTCTGAAACATGCTGCGAAGCCAAGCGCTGGAAGTTTCCGTGAATGAAATGGCCGCAAATCCTGTTGAACCTGACCTGGCTCTGCACCAAAGCCTCCCAGATCTTCTCCGGAACCTTCTCGGGAACCCTGTTGAACCTGACCTGGCTCTGCACCAAAGCCTCCCAGACCTTCTCCGGAACCTTCTCCGGAACCTGGTTGAACCTGACCCGGCGCCTGCACCAGTGCACACCGGAGCTGTTCTGGGCTGAAGACCCCATTAGCTTACGCTGTTGGGGAAAAATTGATGATTGGGGATATATAGAAGCACCACTGAAAACCCCCTTCTTGGATCTTGCTGGAGTTGAGTGCTCCGAGGCCAAAAATGTCCTTACCTGGCTGCGGTCCAGTTCCTGGCATTCCATCTGCCTGCTGCACAGCAAGGGTCAGGTGCTGCTGCGCAAGCCTTTGGTGTTGCCATTCTTTGCTTGCATTGACTGAACAAGAAATAGGACAAGACATTGGATTCCATGATCTTGGATGATATTTATTTATTGGATGATTTTATTGGATGATATATCATATGATATTTATTCGTGATATTGAATGATGGCATGATATTACTATAGACTGTCAGACTATACTGGATCATACTGGACCAAGGATGATCAAGGTATTTCATCAATTTCATCCAGATTTCGTCAGAAGTTGAGGCCAACACAGGCAGAGCCAGCTTTGCTGCCTCAGCATCCAGGAGGCCAGGGATGCGAACAAACACGATCTACACGGCTTTGTCCAATGGCGGTTTCATGGATACCCAAAATGATCAACGGTGATATATGGTGATAAACCACAATAAGAAACCAGGTTAGTGATTCGAATGATAAGTGGCCGTCAAATGAATGGACAAAATAATGCTAAAGCTTGGGATTGTGATTGGGGGTGCCTCTTTGGTGGTCAAATCCACACTGTGATTTGAGGGCGTGGTCTCCAGAAAGAGTGAAACCCATTGGTTTCTCTCACTGTCAAACTTACCTCTCTGGGGAAACTTGACAGCTGCAAAGACAAAATGCATGATTGAAAGAGGTCGGTGATTTCGTCCACAATCAGCGAGTACGCCCTAGGCACTGGCCTCAAGATCTTACATTTAAAACACTGTACTTCTCATGTGAATCTACGCAAGATAGTCAAGAGTCCATTGCAAAGTTTGTTTTGATCTATAGGTACCCAACTTGTCTTGACTCGGAATGTTGGCGACACATTCTGAAACTTCTGGTTCGTTTGATCGATTGAAGCAGAAAGAAACTTGTTTGACTGGTGTACGTCATATCTAAATATTCGTGACGTTTATCAGCAATGTTCAGATCGAAACCTCGTTCATTGGACGCATTCGCATCACAGTAAACCATTCTTAAACCGGTGAGTGCAGTAATTCATAGTGATTCTAGCACGGCCTGTTTCTCACACAATGCCTTTTACTTTCACCTGCTTGGATTGGCAGGAGATGATCGTCCAAGCGTTGTGGCCAGTGCCACTTCAAGGATATCCATGTTGAAACGGAGAAACAGGGAAGACAAGTTCAACGGAAAAAAAATGTTTGATTTCTTTGCGAAGTCAAGGTAGACGCTTTATTCACAAAT